>OZ038481.1:128598060-128633060 GCA_964036315.1 Acanthosepion esculentum | reverse complement strand
ACCCAATACAAAGCCCAGCAGCCACTCGAGGTAGAGCGTCACAGAGTAAGAGCTACAGTTTATGGAGATAAGTGGGGAAGATAACGGTTGAACGTAGACTTGACCACATTAAGATTATAGAGATCGAAGACGCATCCTCTTGGAAGTCGGTTCCATGTAAATAACTTGCATTGAACACTTGTGCCTTGGGAGACTAGCCGTTAACATCTACCCGTTAGGAATTACTTTATAATTGAGACGACACTTCCAGTGATTCCATAGCTAGAAAGATTATGCAGTAACCCTTTATGCCAGACCATGTCAAAGGACATTGAAATATCTAATGCGATCATCCCGATTGTGTGATTAATGACAGATAGGATCAGCGATGAACCGAGCAAATCGAAATACGTACTACCTGACCCACAGGACGTTGTCCCTCTTGAGGTGATCAGCAAACTTCTGGTTGAATATAGCTTCAGAAAGTTTGCTAATGCCAGTGGGCTGACATATATACCGTTAAATGTTGGAGACTATAGCAATTTAAAATGCAACTTAATTTCCCCCAGATAAAGAAGACAAGATTTATGTATGTTTCATTATTTATTCCTTACAAAAGCTGACAATAAAAGCTTTATATACACTGAAAGAAAAATAAATTATAATAAATAGATTAATAAAATATTGATATCGACGATGTAATATCATTATTTTGTAAAAAATGTTTTTATTGCACATTTCCATAATATATATATATATATATATATATATATATTATGAAATGGACAAAGTCTGACAATTATTTAAAGACATTTTTATGTTTAACATTCTTTTTATAGATACAAGTATTTAAGTAAATGCTCTGTTTATAATAAACAGTATTAAATGACATTTACTTTGTCCATTTCTTAATGTGTGACGTCATTTGTTTACATTTGATACGCCATGAGCAGATATGAATGTACGTGAGAGATTCATGGAGGATTGAAGTTTAAAAACAGTAAATTCGACCTTGCCTACCGGACGATGCTCTGTGGCCGAATCGGTGAAAAAAGGCACGTCAGCCTATATGTCGGTTCCGTATAGGATACAGGTTCGAACCCTGTCGGAGGACGAATATTTTCTATGAAGATTTCTCGGACATTCAAACCGGTAAATGTCATTTAATACTGTTTATTATAAACAGAGCATTTACTTAAATGTTTGTATCTATAAAAAGAATGCTAAACATAAAAATTTCTTTAAGTATATATTAATATATTTGCATAGGAATGCGCAATAAAAAACATTTTTTTTACAAAATAGCTGTATTATTTCTCAGTGATTTTGTAAGCAAATTCAATTTTAGCAAATCGCTTTTTATAAATTCAATGGGTGCCATTTTTATTTTGCGCAATTTTTGTCTTTTTCGTGCTTTTGCCTCTTTTATCATGGACATTTTCATCTTTTGCGAAATCGGGATTTATCGAAGTACTATGAAAGTCATATTTACAATAAAAATAGACAGCTGCAATTTCGTTGACTCATAGTGAGGAAGGAGGGCATAAAGAAGAAAATACTTAGGGGACATGTAAATGGGAAGAGAAACAGGGAGTGACATACCAATTTAGACGGTTGCAGAACAAGGACAGAGGTGATAAGGTAAAGGGTGAAGTTACTTAGAAAAATGAAAGGCACTGTGAAATGAGACAAAGAAGAAGAAGAAGAAGAAGAAGAAGAAGAAGAAGAAGAAGAAGAAGAAGAAGAAATTATAAGTTTAAAATATAAATTTTAAGTAGAGTTTGGTTAATTTCTTGAATTTGCTCTTTATTATTTATTAACCAATAATTATAAAATATATTATGTAAAGAGATTGATATCGAATTTATGAACCGACATTTAGTAAGTAGTCATAAAACAATTTTTTGTCTCTATTTCTGAGATGAGATATTATCTACACTATTTACATTATTCGGACTATTGTCCTCAGCTTTGTCGCCATATTTATTACAAGGTTTCGGCCGTTGTACGCTTCGGACTTCTTCAGTTGGTTGGAATGTCTAACTGAACCTTTTATTTTTGTTCACTGGGGTAGACTGTTTTAGTTCCACGTGCCATGTTTAATCGATGTCAAACACATGGCACAGTGGATAAAGGCGTTAGTTAGATCACGTGACAGGACCCAAAGATTGTGAGTTCAATACTCGGTTAAGGCGGTGGAGAACTTTCAGGGGTGAATTAACAGGAGAGAAACTGATAACTGACAGTAATTAAAACATGGCACGTGGAACTAGACTGCATTCGATGTGTTTGCTGCTGTTTAGACTTTAGGTGAGACATTAGATCATACGCAACAGGACAAAAGAATTTATCATAATACCTTTCTATATGGTTAATATTACCATCAGTTACTGGGAAAATATAACTAATATTATTTTATGATTGTAATAAAGCCTTTCTGAAGAATACAGTTCTATGAAACTCTTGCCGATAGATAGATTCGTATTTTCTGATTTTAAATTATTGAAATCAATATATGTTTATTACTTAAAGACTGAAATTGGCCTTTGTTTAATCCCACACGTTTCCTTCTCTCTCACTCTCTCTAAGAATATATATATATATATATATATATATATATATATATATATATATATATATATATATATATGTGTGTGTGTATATATATATGTGTGTATCAATTAAATAATGAAGAAAGAGACAACATTAAGGTTTCATGACTATAATTTGTTTCCCCAGTAAATATATATATACCTGGTTCATCAGGTAACCTCTTTAGTTTCAAAGGAATTTGGTTTCTTTTATTTTTAATACAAGTCTTTGAGGGATAGTTTTAGATTGATATAATGTTGCAGAGAGGCGGGAGGGGAAGAACCATAGAATGATCTAAATTAGACATGAAAGGTAGGGATAGTGTCGTGTTTATACAGACCATCATACATTATGTAGGTTCAAGTGTACTCAGTCAAGATGCCAGACAATTTAACCTCTTAAATAAGTTTTTAAACAGGAAAAAGAATATATATATATATATATATATATATATATATATATATATATATATATATATATATATATATATATATATATATATATATATAATATAATATAATATAACATGATTCCTTGGTTAAAATTAATTACATTGGAATCCTAATCACGATCCAATTCATCAGACCTACAAATTCAAAAAGAAATCGGAAAATATAACTCCGGGTATAAAAACAAAATTTTAGCGAGAATGTATGTATGGGAGTGAGAAACAAACATGAGAGGGAAATGTATGAAAGCTCTAGAGAGAGGTGTAACAGAAGAAAGAACAGGAAGGTTCGAAATGTGAAGGTGGGGTTTAAAATTTAAAAGACATGTTTTAAAGAGATAAATTAAATAACATTTTAAATGAGTGAGCTACAGATAAATATGAATTATTTTCAGATGTATAAATCATTACCGATTCGCCGACCTAAAATAAAAATAAAAAAACAGACAGCGGAAACGGGTGGATACATTTGTGGGGAAATTAGGAATAATAAAAAATTATGATCTACAATTAAAATCCAGCCAATTCATACTGCCGATGCATGTATGAAAACCTTCCGTCTGGTTTGCATTTACTAACCTTATTTATACATGAAAATAGAAGATGACTGGGAGGAAGGAAGAAAAGGCAAACAAGAAAGTCGAGGGAAAACTAAAAGCGAAGGCATTTATAGGAGAAGTGATGTGTAATCAAGAATAATTAGGCACACACACACACATATATATATATATTTTCGACTCTCACCCGTCGAAGAGGAATTGAAATGCACTGAAACCAAGTTGCATGTTTGTAGTGAGTAAAATGGTTTTGTCTATATGATAAAATTATAATATATATATATATATATATATATATATATATATATATATATATATATATATATATGTCTTTAATTTGATAGCAAAATTAAATTCAAACGCTTTAGCTTCCATTATTGAAACATGGTTATCACTGTGTAGTGAAAAAAACATATTTTAAATCAATTAATTTATAATATATATATATATTGCCTGGGGTGAAAAGCTTAAATAAAACAAAAAAAAAAACTTGTCAAATTTTATATTTTTTAAAATTAAGCTTTATATTGCGTCAGTTATGAAATCTTTTTCTAACTGAGTCAATATAAAAATTAAATAAAATATCATTACATTTCAGAAATGAAACACGTAACGTATTTACGATATTAAATTTTATTACTTTAAGAAATGATTTAAAAATGCGAACTTAATGGTCACTCACACGTGATATTCTTTCAGAAATGTGCTTCAAAAGTTTTGTCAGAGACGACTTTAATACATTTTTTGGCATCATAGAAAATTATTTAAAAAAAATAGATCCATGTAACAGATTGTAGTATGCTTTCTAATTTATGATGTGTATAATTGACCTTTTACTAATGATGTGTAAAATATGATGTGTAAAATAGACATTTTTAATAAAAGCATTTCCAGAGTCATTCATTTTCAAACTTAATTTAAAACATTTATCAAGTTTTTTACATTTCTTATTTAAAATTAAAATTGAAAACAATTCTTGTAAAAATTTATTATTCATCGAAAAAGATTTGGCTTCAGACAAAAACATCCCTAATATATATTAATCATAAAAGCCATTAAAAGCTTTTTTAATTAAATAATGTTTTAATTTTATTGAGTTTTGTATTTTACAATTCAGAGCTAAAGATTGAATATTTTCAATTAATTCTTTACAAAAAAATCGATGATTTATATCCTTCAATGTCTTCTGCATTTAATTAAAAAATACAGACACTTAATTTCGATTTTTCAAGTTTTCATTAAATTAAGTAAGGAGTGGGTAACAGATTTAAAAATATTTTTACCATGACATTCTAAAATAAACATTTCTGAAATAATTGCATTCATATTTTAATTTCTGAAAGTTTCAGTAAAATCCGACAATGATTTGATTTTTGCAAGAATTTCGACATTAATGTGTATTTCCAATGAAAAAGGCCCTAAAATAAAAACTAATGCTAAATATTACGTGAACATTTGACCTACAAAAAACAATATTTTCAACCAAAATTATACACGTGCTAAAAAGAAATAAACAATTTAAAAAACATAATTAAATAATACTTTGATCTCTCCTCTTAATCACATAATGTTTTTTCGCGATAAAACTTTATTTCTATTCAGTTTGCAGCCTTTTCATCAGGGTATGCCATAGTTTTAGCGAAAAAGTCGACATTCCTGATTTTGTCCGTAATTTAAATCCTTTTATATTATACTAACCACAAATTTATATCGAATGATTTTCTATTAGCGTGTGGTTAGTTCATGTAATTATTATTGATTTATAGTATAGATATACGCACACACACACACACACACACACACACACATATATATATATATATATATATATATATATATATATATATATATATATATATATATATATATATATATATGCGTGTATGAGTGTGCTTGTGTGTGTGTATGTTTATATGGACTGAAGAAACAGAGAGAAAGAGAGAGTGATAGCGAGAGGGAGTGTGAGAGAGCTAGTTATTTTCCAAAACATTACCATGATATGCCAGGACACGAATGGGAGACTATCGAACGTAATTTTATACAGCACATGCCAAACATCAACATTCTCATTTCTCTTTCCCGCTTGTCACGAGTATGGAATGGCAGCTTCTTGTCTGACACAGGAAATGAAAACTCACGGAGAGTTCGTGTGTCTAACATCTAATATCAGTGTCTCGGAAATAGCCTGTTGCTTGAATTTGTCCAGGTCTTTCTTGCATAAAATTCAGACATGATCCGCAGGTCATGGCGAGGGAGTGTTTTCTGTGCTAAAGAAATCATAGTTTATAATGACAGGCATGTTTATCCAGTCGGTGTAGGAAATCATCAACGACGATGCCAGGAAATCGATGTGGGTTATCGCGAAAAAGATTTGAAGAACTCGTCTATTGTTAGACATATCTGCACACAAAGAACATACACAATCCTGTCAGATTCAGAAGGTGGAAGTTCATATTCGTCCACACTCGGGAGAACAGTCAGAAAGAAAGGCGGACTCAGAAAAGCACATCATGGCTGGTTCTTTTCCGAACAGGAGTCATAATAGGCGACTTGGCACGGACACCACTTCGACAATCGCTATTTACATTTTATTCGCTCAATGGGTCAGTCACGCCAACCATCACGGTCCGTTTAGTTTTGCAGTCGGTACATATATGTCCTATATGTCTGTAAATAGAACAACTTTTCTTACGGATTTTCTTCAATATTCTGCTGTCATATTTTAGAGGAACTGCATGTACGTTTGAAATGTCTTTTTATTTTATTTTTGTGTTATCGTACTTCAGATTTACAATTATCTGATATTCTTCATTAACTCTGGAAACGTTATATCAGGGTCTTGTTCTAGCTTAGTCATTATTCGCGAATCTTTTGTTGAAGTAAGACCTTGAACAAAAATTAAACATTTGACCATATCAGAATTTAGTTTATGCAATAAAAAAATGTTCACCTGTCCAGCATAGGTGACAAAATCCTCATCATCGCCTTTAATAATATGTAAACATATGTAGCAAGTATGAAATAAGAAGATTCTCTAGCCAAAAATGCTAGACAATATATTTTCTGTTTCATCGAAAGAAATTCCACTAGTTTTTCTCGGAAGTATAAAACTCCCGTATTTATAGTTTTCGTCTGGGGCTAATTTTTGTAAAAGTAACTTTATTTTTTTCGTCCGTCCACTTTTCACACTCCCATTAGAATAGGTCGGCATATCTTCTAAAATACGATGGAAGCGTAACAACATCTTCTGCACAATATTTAAATTTCGTTATCGAATTTGCAATAGTCTCAGCTGTGAAAAAACTCGAGCTGCGTTCACTTGGTTTCTCTTGTATCAAAGCTTCTACTAATGAAGACCGTTGCATTAAGATTCGCTCTAACAATTCATCTTGTTTAATTATCTGTTCTTGCTGTAATTTCTGGATCTCCGCAAAAACATTCATTACTGTCAAAACTTCGTACATTTTAAAACAGCTTCGTGACGAAAATATCCAAATGGTTTTCATACGAAATAAGTCTTTCTTCCTTCAAAGCAAAGTGTCACGAAAACAATCGGCTTCATTTTCTGTTCTTTTTTTTCAAAATAACCGTATCAAATTTTCGGTTATTTATTTTCACAGAAAAAAAACTTTTCATTTCAAAGAAAATCTCCAAGAAATAATTTGGATCTTTGAAAATGCAAGGGTTTCTTGCTTGAGCACTCTGAGGAGAAAGAAAAGTCCGCTGTAAACTTGGAGAATACGCCCTTCGTATCAAGATGAGTTGCTGTTTTCAATTAACTTGTCGTCAGTTTTGTAATGTTGTCTAGGGTGTTTATTGAAAATAATTAGAACGGCACCTTACAAAGTATAAGGGTTTATTTTAAACAAGAACAAGTAGATAGTTACAAGTTCGTCTGAAGCTGGAAAGCAAGCCGGTATTTACCCGTCCTCTCCACGAGTCAGGATGTAGCATAAGGCCGTTTTTATATCGGGCGTAGGCTCGGCCAAAAATCCCCGTATACTCTGCATCGACGGAGCCAGGTTTATCTATCTCCCCAGACGAGACTCCGCTCTTCTTCCTAGTCACGTGTGGGTTCCTCTGTTCGAAAGCAGAGAGACGTCTTGATGCTTGCTCAAGTCTAAGCTAGAAATCAAGCTCCCCTGAGATCAACACCATACATTCCTACACTATCAGTCCATTAAATAGAGGTGTATAATTTCTTTGTATAATGTGTGTTATCAGCTCGTTCCCTACCACACCCGTCTACAATTTAAAAAAAAACGACGTGAGCCTGATATCAAGGGAGCACGCAGAAAAGTTATTAACACAAATATGCAAAATAAAAGGTTTAAGATATCTTCTAAAGTTTTCAAAAGACATTGAAAACCCTAGGATTTTCTCAATTGTGGTGCGATAGGGGCAGGGATCCCCAAAATATGGGTAATGCTAGAAGGCAAATGACGCCTTCTAGACATTCGCTCTCCTTGCGTTGTTCGAAGAAGAAATCGTAAAAAAATAAAATCAGTTTTGTTCAAGGAGGATCCCTCTTTTTGTTGACCAATCACTGGTATGCAACACTAAATTTAACCTTTTCTTGAGGCATAGGTGGCCTGTCCTTTGACGCCACTATCAAAAATGAGATGGACCAAGGCTCAGAGGGACAGGCTGTCGGTATCTTAAGACCAGCCAGGTTTAATGCTGTTCCCCAACTCAAACCTGTTTGATCCTGTCACTCTGGTTGGCTATTATAAATGGCCGAGGCCTGAGGTCGAAAATTACCAGGGCGAGACTCGCTAGCGATCTTCAGTGTCTCGGTGTGTATGTATGCTGTTTAGAGGAGATCCGGTACTCGCAACTTTGAATATATACAGTGTAAGAGGTTTGTCCTCTGGTTAGCATGGTTTGATGGACTCTAGAGAGTTGCTAGGCAGTCTTTGCATGCTGGATGTTACCATAAAAGATGCGTCGTCGTATCATTGGGATTTATACGCCCAATGACCATGTGAAGCGGCCCGATTTGTTTTAGCCGATCGTGCAATTTTTGACGACGTCTGATCGGATAGTTTTGGCTGGCGATTGAAATGCCGACCTTGAACCCGACATAGATCGTATAGGGGAAAGATCGGATACTAAAAACGCGGATGTGAAACCACTTCGGGACTTTATCAATGAGTTAAATCTTGTCGTTAAGCAACATAATGATCACCGCCCCACTCGGGAAGCTTGGTTTCCGTGGTGCGTTCTAGCTACCTCGATCGATGTAGGGTTCTTAATTTGTCGAAGTTTCCATTCTATAGTTTACATTGATCATTGACTCGTGCAAACCTATATAATCCTATCATTGACTCGTGCAAACCTATATAATCCTAAGATTAGAATGGTTTGCTACTGGAAATTTAACGCATGATTATCTGGTGAGCGAGATTTCCAGGAGCTGCTGCTGCTGCTATAGCTACAGCGGGATTTAACGGCAGCTGTGTCTGAGATTAAGTGGTGCGATTTATTCTGACCACAGTTCGGTTGTTTGCTGATAATTATAGTCTCCGGCTCAATCGAATTAGAAGCAAAATTTGATCAGCCGATTAAATCCCGTGATAATGGATAAGCAGCCATAGCAAGAGCGGATTAGGATTCTTTGCTTATCAAGTAGGATCAAGCTCTTGTATTTAGGACTAGGTTAAAAAGAATTTCTGAGGCAATGAAAATGGCCTCTGCGCTACGCACAGAGGAAGTTGGAAGTGCATCCAACAAGCATATCGCTTGCGTCACATTGTGGGTTAAGTGGACCGTGACAAATTTTAGGCTCTGTTCACCAGGAAGCCCGGTTTGAACCTCTTTGAAAATGTCTGAGGGGGCTGGGTGTGAGAGTCCCGTTATTGAGTCTGTCATGTGGAAAGCCATGAAGCTGGTTGCTTTGGACAAAACTCTGATTTACAATAATGGATGAAGCAGGGGTCGATACCTCAATGCTTCATCAGTGGTGGGATCCAGTTGCTAGGCAGAAACAAGAACGGTCGTGATGGGATAGGTATCGTTCAGCCTTTGGTGATGTTATAGACAGAGGTGAAGAATTTAGTGAAGATCTTTTTTTGCAGGCTGCTCTGTCTAGTCTGATTGACTCTGTGCAGACTTGTGCTCTGGGGTGCATGACTCTTCAGAACAGCTTTTATTTGGTACGCTTGATCATCGAGCAAGTCAAGAGTGAAGACGCACTAATCAATTCAGATGAGTCCAAGGCATTCGATAGTGTTGCCCATCGTTTTCTAGACGCTGTCCTTTTAGTCACCGGTTTCGGGCCTTAATTTCACACTTGAATCCGACTTCTTCTGAACTCTTCCCACGGTTCGCACGTGGAAGTGAATGGGCATGATCGTGTTGTCGCGCTCTATTCGTCAAGATTGTCCACTTTCGCCTTTGCTCTACATTCTCACGTTGGAAGCTTTCCTTCAGAAGTTAATGGCGAATCCGTTCCTACGAAGAATCTTATTACCTGACGCAAGTAGTGCGCAAATGTTGCTGAACTTTCGGTTCTTGTCTTGATGAGAGCTGAGATTGACGAAGACGGCAAAGAGATCAGAATATACGAAACGGTGATAGGGGCCAGGATCAACCACGATATGTCGGTTGGCTTGCACTTCGGTGCTTGGAAAAGGTTTAACGGGCTTCTGGACGGACGGGCCTCTCAAGTTTCTTGCTGGAAATGAATTGTTCGGAGGTTAGGAGAGAGGGTCGAGGGTGGAGTTTTCTGTGGACCGAGACTAAGAATCTTTCCTTAAAGGAGAAGGCGGAAGTATGTGTTTCGCACATATATCCAATTCTCCTTTAACGACTTTCCGTCTTTGCACCTCCCTTATGTCATACAGTCTTGTTCTTCTCCTTGTCGGGAGACATGTTACTTCCACCTTCTGAATGGCGGTCTGGGTATGCCTAGCGCCAAGATTCGTCATCATATGCTTCGCATCGCCTTCCTACATCGAATGCGTTTGTAAGCGGATGGGAATGGCGAATTCTGTAAGGAAGGCGCCATTAAAACTTTCCGCCCCTAAGAAGTGTGCACTAGTGCGAGGAGGAGGCCAACTGTTTACCCCAAGGTGAGTACTCCTGCTATCGTGAGAGCCGGTTAACCCTAAAATTCCTCTTAAGGCAGACGGATAGTCTCTCCGACGTCCAGGTGTTGTCCCCTAAGGCATTATATCAGGTATTAGTGAGGAGGTCCGTTCAAGACTATCTGACTGGCGAGCTCGATTTAACGAAGCAGCTTTGCTCCATATGGCTTTCGGCACCTGCAATGATAAGGGATCACTCAACTAGTGATGCGGAGGGTCCTTTCTTCAGTAGGCTTGGGGATCGGTAAAGACCCTGGCTCACGCCATCTTCCACTGGAAGGCCGTAGTCCAGTTGTTCAAGTTTATTGAACACATCATTGTCCGCATGCTGAGCAGAAAGTTCTTTGAGAACAGTTCTCTTTGTAGCAAAGTAGTACCGTTGTTAACTAACATTAAACACTATCTCTTCTGTGCTTGCTAACTGTTATGCGAGTCGTGATATGGACGACATGACAGAATAAATTCTATGCAAACAAGGAGTTTACCTCTTCCCACCTGATCATGTTCTTGAAGCATTAGCTTAAAGTACAGATCACGACGGCAAGGCGACGATTTCCTTCATCACAATGTAGCAAAAGGTGGGTGAGTCGCTCGTGTTTGTGCTGGAAAAGGAGTCGACTTTGATTTTGATGCCGGTTAGTCATCGGGATATTTGGACCACTGTATATAACAATGGCAACCCCACCTAAAGTCGGTTGGTTTAGGCCTGTTTTCTGTCTATATTTCCGAGGTGAGGTATTATGTACACTATTTACATTGTTCGGACTATCATCCTCATTTTTGTCGCCATATTTCTTACAACGTTTGGGCCGATGTACGCTCCGGCCTTCTTCACGTGGATGGAATGTCGAACTGAAAACTTTATTTCATTCGTTGGGGTAGACTGTTCTAGTTCCACGTGCCATGTCTAATGGATGTAAGTTATCAGTTATCTCCGGTTAATTGCCCTCTCCAAGGTCTCCACCACATTATCCAGGTATTGAACTCGCGATCTTTGGGTCCTGTCACTGGATCGAACTAACGCCTTTATCCACTGTGACATATGTCCTTGAGCGAAATAAAGGGTTCAGCAGTTCGACATTCCAACCAACTGAAGAAGGCCGGAGCGTACAACTGTCGAAACGTTGTGATAAATGTGGCAACAAAATCGAGGATGATAGAACAATTTAAATGGTATAGGCTTGTTTTGCTTAGTTAACTTAACTAGGAAATGTAGGCTCATTTCCCCTTTTATTTTTTGTCCAGCCGTTTAATTTCCAGTCCCCTCACTCATTAGGCGACCAGAAATGTTAGTTTCATGATGGATGCAGGACATTTCTCGTTTTTCGAGTGTGTTCTCGTATTTGGTGTCTTGTTTGAATGAGTGTGTAATTGTGTGTATCGTTCGTCGTTTGATTTACATTATGCAATTACAACGTAAATTTCTCTCAGTTAACTGACATTTTTGCCAAAATTAAGGATTTTTCGTCACAGGTAATTTGACAGTCAAATGACCCTTTTGTGTTTCAAAAAGTCATTAATTCAGACGAAATGTGTATTTCCAACAAACTATGCGGCTTTTTAATAATATGTTATTTTCTTAATCCTTCTTTATTTTACACCATATATATATATAGTAGAAGTCTTATAAGTATAAGTATTCTATTAATAGAAGTCTTATAAGACGCTATACTCGATCGGAAAACCTTCGGTGTCTTGATTTGCAAATAATCAAACCAATACCAAAGCGGAAAAAAACGGTATAAAAAAGAAGGAACCAAGAACATGTACGTTAGCCGAAAATAATCGTCCAACATGCAAGTCCAAGGCCCAAAGAAAAAAACACCGATACGAATACGCAAAAAAACTAAATAAAGTGCTCAATACAGTGAGTAGAGCATACCTAGTTAGACGTTGAGAGCCAGACAAATCTACCACGGTTTCTACTAAACAGATCGTCAAGGAAGGTCTTCCCTGACGATCCGTTTAGGTGAAACCGTGGTAGGTTTGTTTGGCACTCTAGGTCTATATATATATCTGTGGAAGAAATCCTTTGTTGATGAATGAGATTGGGGGACAATGTTAATATTGTTTCAAGTTGAGAAAAGACAATAACAGTTTAAATAAAAACTTTACAACAACGGCATACAGAAGAGAATTTCTGAATTCACAACACTTCTCAGGTGGATCACGAATCAAACCGGCTGCCAATCACATTAGATAAGAATAAGAAACTGAAGCTAGAATTCGTTAAGTATCATAGAATTTAGATAAGAGAAAGCTACGGAATTAAGTAGAGATCTTTGAATTGCAAGGCGAGAATATAGCGTAAAATTCATGACAGTATGGTTTGGTTTGGTTTGGGTTTTTTTTTTTACGGCATATCGACCTTAATTGGTTATTTAATGCCGACAATTGTTTTTTCCTGGTAGTATTTTTGTTTTGTCAAAAATTTATTTCTCTTAATATTTTTCCTCAAAAATATATAACTGGTAATATTATTTTGTTAAAAACGTACAGATGGTAATATTATCTTTTCAAAAACGTATAGCCGGCAACACTATTCTTTAAAAAAAAAAACGTATAGCTGGTAATATTTTTTCAAAAACGTACAGCTGGCAACATTACTTTTTCATAAACGTATTATCAGAGGCCTTGCTGCTGGCCGTAGTTTATCGTCATACCCAGGTCGCGCATCTAGTTTATCGTCATACCCAGGACGTGGACGTAGCTTATCGTCATACCCAGGACACGGATGTAGTTTATCGTCATACCCAGGACGTGGATGTAGTTTATTGTCATACCCAGGACGCGGATGTAGTTTATCGTTATACCCAGGACGCTCATGAGAGTATTTTGTATTTAATAACATTTCAGTCTACTCTCATTGGTGTAATTCTATGGGGGATATGTTCTTGCCATAAATTATGACGATAGAGTATTGGGTAGCGACACGGATTGAGGAATCGGAGAGTCGAGTTCTAATTCCAGTTGTTCGTTATATTAAGTTACGTGTAAATACCCTTGGGTAAAAGTATATATCTATCTCTTCTCCCTACAGCGATGAGTAAATAGCAGGAATTAAAATCTTCAATTATGGATATGGCAGACTGGGATCTTTATATTTGGGTGGCAACCAGTTTAGGATGATAACTCTGAATTCAAAAACCGTATATCGTTTTGGCGAAGCACATACTAAGTAGCTAATAAAAGGATCATGGGATTTACAGTGACTCTGCGGTTGGTTATAGAGTACCATTTAATTGCCGCGGGTTAGTTAGGTAGTATTGGCTGACCATATGCCTCAATATATATAACTGCGGCGTACACTTCTTCCTGTGACAATTTCCCGCTGAAGAATGCACTTTATCATATTCGTTAAAAGTGTATTTTGCTTCAGTTGCCGGATCTCAATCCAATAGAAAACATTCATGGTGTGATTCAAAAAGAAAATTCTACCCTGAATTTGCCACCAACCAACCAGCCTAGAAGAATTGCGAAATGTCATAATAATATATAATTAAATTTAGAGAGTTCTTTGAGATGAATATTGAACCTATACTAAGACGATTTGGTGTGAAAAGAGCATCTCGAATGAATTGAACGTTGAGAACATAGAAACTATCTGGCACATAAAAGCCATAATTTCGCAAGTCCTTTCCGATGTATAATTCTTCACTATCTAGACTGATCTTGCCATATTTAACAAATCGATATGACTTTAATTCCAACAAAGAATCCCATCATAATTGGACTTGTTCCTCATTGCGTTGGTTCGCACAGCAATTACGACACGCCATACCGCATAAATAAATCATGTTTAATTTTGTTCACGTGGAAAGAGGGGAAAAGACACAACTTGTTTACAGTGTGAAAAAGAAAGAAAGAAAAGGCGAAATTCGAAGTGAACATAGAGAATCAGATTAAACTGATGAGAACAGATACTACACTTGGTATTTATTATTATCTACTTGACCCCCCACTGAGTCAGGTTGTGACACAAGGTCGGTTTTTAACGTGCGGACCCGAGTGTTTCCACCCGGGCCGCTGGACTTTGCTGGTCTCAGCTTGTCCAAGCTGGTCAGAGCTGGTCATAGCTAGTCATAGCTGGTTTTGGCTGGTCTTAGCTTGTCCAAGCTGGTCAGAGCTGGTCATAGCTAGACGTAGCCGCGATACTACCAGCGCAGGGACGAATCCCCGAGCCAGGCATGTATCAGTGATCGAATCTCAGCCAAAAGGCGATCATTAAGCGAGCGATCTGAGAACACATACTACTTTTTGATCTTACTAAAAGGATGAGAAACAAATATATTTACATATCGTTCCACGCTGGCAGGATGTGACACAAGGAAAGTTTATTGTAGTGATTTATTTATTGTGTCAGTTTATTGTGGTGATACTGTTGCGCTCTCCTCATTATTTCTACCGACCCCCCTCTTTAGTACAGTGAGGGAGATACTGACGCGAGCAGCTGTTTCCAGAGACCAGGCACCAGTCAATAATAATTTTGTTGTGATATGTCCGTAGACAAAAACACAAATGAGAGCTGAAATGTAGTTCATCCTTTTATCCAACAGATAACAGATACTGCACTTTAATCAAAGCTAAAGGCCTAGAAGTATGGCGACCGCCATAAAAGTGCTATTTTTCAGAGGCACATAATCGAATCTCGGAAAAAGTATCGAACAAGACAATTTCCACAAATCGAGTAACATGAACAAAACAACATCGTCTGCTAAATTATTATTGATTCATTATTAATAGAAATATTCGTAATACGGGAATTTGTCTACTTTATTAAAATATTGAACTCTCAAAACCCAATAATGGATTGCTACCTAGGTTAGGTATTGAATGATTTTGCCAAGGTTCCTACAATGAAACTATAGATATAATAAAACAAAATGCATATAACCATTCTTTGCTTCCGCATACAAATACTAGATCAACAATTCCACGTTATATTGCACAAAACAAATGCCTTTTATAAAAATTAACGTAACAATTACACACAGACTGACGGCGTCGCGATGGGATCGGCCATTGGTCGTGATTTATCTAATATATCTAAATCTAGCTTCGATATATATATATATGTTTGTGTGTGTGTGGGGGGGATGTAATTTAAAGAAAAACAGACCACTTTAAGGCTCCAAATTTATTTCACCAGAGAATTTAATTTTTTCTGGATCTTCAGAATTTACTTTCAAATGGTGAAACGAAAAATGAATTTAAAATTTACACTTTTGACAGGCAGTTTTAAGCTTATATAAGTTGACATAGAGGGTGGTGAGGGATAGTATGATTTTCGTTACTCGTATATATATATATATATATATATATATATATATATATATATATATATATATATATATATATGAGGTATTCATACTAACGTCAAAATTGTACGAAATTTAAAAAAAAAAGACAGCCTAATATAACCTTCGATAACAATTCAGTACTGCATTTTAATACTAATTTACTTCAGAATATTTTAAGGCGAAATATATGGTAAGTGTTAAATATAATGGACAAAATGAGAAGGGAAAATAGAAATGCTATCGATTAAGAAAACATTTAATAACATCAGCCATCGAAATCATTCCAAAAGCAAATAGAGAAATAAACAAAAAATGGATGACAGGTGAATATTTCGACATCATGAAAAGGAGGCAAAAGTAATACCAAGATACGGTATAGAATATAGGAGTTTCCACAAAGAAATTAGCAAAAAAATACAGGTAATCTCAATAGGTATGAGTCAACGGAAAATGTGCAACGAAAAAAAATATTATCTTTAATGTCGATATGCACACAAAAATAAAAACTAACAAAACAAACGACATCCTCGTCAATGGGATGCATAAAAACGGAGGATGAGACACTGATATTATAGAAAAGAAAAATACATCAGGGATTGAACGAATATATCAGACAATACTTTCAAGACTGAAGAGGACAACTGTCAATATAAAGAAATACGAAGGGCCAGAAATCTTAAAATCAGATGTGAAATCAGCACTGGCAAAATTGGATATTACCAGGACCAAGAGAATTTTAATTGAGACATTTGCAGATGAGAGGATTTGGGCCTTGACAAGATTACAGACATAACAAATGAAATATACAAAAGAGTTGATATAGCCGAAGACCTAATCGATCCATTTTCATAGACAACCTAAGAAAATGAAGCACCCCCCAATATAACATCCGAAAACGAATAGAGCGTAAAGGATTATTAGACGGGAGATAGGACAGTGTGGGTTCGGTAAAGACACTTGAACAATGCTCAGGATGATATCAGAAAGAGAAATACGAATGCAGAAGGAAGTTCACCTGTGTTTTATAAATTATGCACAAACGTTTGACAATGTACGGTTGGAACTGTTAGCGAACATTGATATATCTGGGAATGATATTAGAATAGTTCAGAATCTGTTATGACATGACATCGGTTGTATACGGATATAAAATTAATTAAATAGAAATAGGAGAAAGGCAAGTATTTGTCTTCTCACCGAACTTATTCAACTTATACAGTGGGGCGACTCTAAGAGAAGAGGAAGGCAGAACAGGATTCATTAATGACGTCCACAATTTAACAAGAGAGGTCACGGTGTTGGTAGCAAACACAAAATGGAAACTATACCCTTGTGCAAATTAATTGAAACAACCGCTTTAGTTTCCTTTCTTCCCCCATACTGTCAGTTTTAGACCCACTGGAGTGACGGTGTATTCGCTTTCTATTTTTTTCACAGATTAAGTCATTTATAGAGGTGTGCAGCAATATGGATCTATTTTCGGGGTGTAAGATGAAATTTAATTCATGATGAAATATATTGCGACATCCGTAATTGCATTAGATGTTATCACACACAGGCACTATTGTCTCGACTGTCAATTAGTTGTCCTACGGCCACTTCCTGCGATGGACCTTACTCCATGGAAGCGCACGAAAATTGTAACTCCGCGCGAACACACTAGCAAGATTTATCATTCAGCAAATCAATGTATTATAGACTGGCTCGTAAAACCTCCTGACTTAAATCCAATCGAGAATCTGTGGTCAATCTGCAAAGAACGACTTCGAGGATAGACATGCGATGTACTAACATGTGCAATGGGCCAGGTTTCATTGGAAAAATACGAAAAACAGTAAATGATAATGAAATTATTCGTTTTGTTTCAATTAATTTGCACAAGGCTGTAAAGAAATCATGAAGAATATAGTGACGGAAAACAGGAAGGAAAAGCTAAACCTGAATTCGAAAAAGACAGAATGTATGGTTGTTTGCAAATTACAAGTCAGTGATACCATAATAAAAATTACAACAATTCAAATAAGTAGGATGTGCTTTAACAGAGGATTAAATTTGCGGCAATGAAATCCGACGACGTATTTGCATAAAACCTAAGTAAAGTACTAAGAAACAGAAAAGTTTCATTAAAAACAACGGAAAGGTTACTGAATTGTTATGCCATATCAGTCCTCAAATATTGCGTAACAATCTCTTCAATGATGAAGAAGAAACGTTAAGTAACAAAGGTATGGTTTAACAGAATTATGCTGATAATACCATGGATGAAAAATGTGAGCACTTATAACGTTTTAGAGAGACTAGAAACAAAAAAAAAAAGACACTTGCACATACAAATTAACTACCATGCCAAATACTTCAAACAGACAATACCGTAATCTAGTGATAGCTCACCGTTTTGAAATAGCACTGTAACTATTGCCCGACTTGTGGAAGTCTCTGTCTCAAGGAAACGCTAAGCGTTTTTTTTTAATTCTCCATCGTGTTGTTAATGTAGTAATAACAATGGTGACACTCTATGCACAACGTGACGTTCTTTGCTGGAATTATCACAAATATTCTACTAAATAAATAGTCTAGAAGTCCTCAACGATAAAATAATTATGTAAATTACATATACTTATACGAATCTATCAATTTAAAACGATATTTTCTACTGTACGAATAATTTTGTCTTTTCCTATTTTGCATAATTCGCCTATCAAATTTTTTGTATTTAATCTTTTCTTCTGAAAATGGAGTTTTATATTGCTTTTTTGTGATTATTATGATATTTAAAAAAACTTGAATCATTCGGGCAGTAGATTCTGAGAAATGAATAAAAATATTCAAAATTGATGGGTGTACGAATAATTGCGTCGTTGACTGTAAGATCAGATTGATATTTCTCAGTCACATTATCAGAAAAGAGGGTTGGAAATTTCGATACAGACTGAAGGCAAGTGGGACAGAAAAACAACGCATAACCAACCTAAAGAAAACTTGAGAAAATGCATAGCAGGACATATTTTAGGAAATATAAAGACAGACAAAATTCATTAAGCAGAGGACAGGTAGTTGTGGAGAGTCATGATCGCCAATCTCCTGAAGTGATATAGCACATAGAAATTTCTTCCTTGGACACATTATTGTATTTAGGATTATGAAGAAAAAAAAGAAAACACACTTTTCAACAACATTTCTCAAAACATATCGTTGACGAGAAAATAAAATTACCTTTAAAGGAAAATGTAACCATAATGTTATAAATAAAATATATCTATCATTAAATTATTCTATCATAGCCATATGCGCACGAATTTTTAACCAGATGAAAACTCAATTACACAATTTGCGAGCAAATATTACTAACAATAAAAATGCCTTAGATATATCATTTTCTAGAAGATAGATCTAACCTCTTACCGAAAACTCGGTGCCTCAAAAATTCCCATGATGGATATATAATCATGTTTATGAAATTTTGCATTTCCGTTATTGATAATCAATAAACGGCATGATCCAAATTCTATAGTAAGTAACATATAATTTAGTGCAATCCGTTTTCATGTGGATCATCTCATCACACCATACCACAATATAACTATAAAAAAAATTTGTTGATAATGCCACATTATTGTATATCACGCAATGCAAGGACAAACTTAAATTACAAGACAATATTATACAAAAATACAATCCTTATTAAATAAATACAAGGTAGCCAAAGAATCCTTGCAGTTTTGATTTTTTGAAAAAATATGTAGCAGATTTGAGATACCATTAGTCCTCAATGTAATCCACATCGGCATCCAGAAGAGTTGCCAATGGCTCTCCTTCTGCGTTATGCCATGGCGTTAAAACCCCGGTATCTTGGACGCAGAGAAAACTCTGAGGGTCTGCACAAGTCTGCTTAATTTACTAAGTATTTCCCACGAAGATTGTTGTCCAGGGAACAGATGAGTTGGTAACCTGTTAGCACAAGATTCATGGGGTCACCCAGACAAGACACCTATAGTACATTTGGCAACATGAGATCAGACATTTTCACAGAACAACAGTACACTCCTTCTTCTTGCGTGCTTGTTGCACGCATTCCCCCTGCGGTAAGTAGAGGACAGCAGTGATGGTTTGGCACGTTGGTAGCATCACATGTCGACTAGCCTTCCAGATACAGAGCATGGTCTTCTGAGGGTACAGAAAATGTCTTTGTAGGAGGCATAGGATACCGACTGGGAGTGTCATACAGGACCAAATTTTCGTCACTTTTATGCACACGTTCTAATATGAGTACGTTTGGGTGCAGAGAATGTAAGGAGAAACAGGCTCTCTCTCATTGTTGCTGGGTAGCTCCCGGAAGCATCTTGTAAGCATTCTTTTGGTGGTGCAGGTGAATATACCTGGAAGCTCAGGTGCTTTTACTCACAGCATTATCCAAAAAAGCTTAACTTATTCATAATATCATAAAACATACAAGCCTGACAGAGCTGCTTCAAAACCACAATATCCCATCGTCGGAGCTCGAGCTATGACGGATATGTGTGCGAAACTCACCTGGATTGTTCGAGAGCAATACAAAGCTCACTAGACAACCACAATCATTTCCCAAGACGTGACACACCAATTTGCATAATCAGTGATCACTTCTTCCCACACGACGTAAAGAAAGCAATAATTCGTTTTGCTTACCGTATAATATTAACGCCAGATGTTACTATTTTATATTCTTTATCAATCTTATAATTTCACAAGACTTATCCCTGTACTTACTTATCTAAAACTATAAACTGAGTCGTTATAACTTTTATTACAACAACGAAATTAATATGCGTAGAATATAAAATTAATACGTATGCATATTTGAGATATTCTTTTTAAGTATGGTCTAGCGTTATATAAGACTTATAAATCTACTAAAGGTGACCGGAAACTCTTGTCTATCATACTGACAATCTCGTGTTGATAAAGATGAAGACGGTAGAAAATACTTGAAACCAAAGGAGAAAAAAGAACAATAAAACAGAACAAAAACATTAATACTGCACAGTTTGTTCCAAATTTCTATTCAGACATGCAACACTATATACGGTAATTGGAATAATTGGAATAACACTCAAGATAGAGAACCTGCCGGTAGAATTTAACAAGAATTGATTGTGTCAATTCCTGCGTCCAAAATATAACTCACACACACTCGCATATATGTTTATATATAATAAGAAATATAGTTTTAAGGCGTTAGCATTACTGGCTACCAAAGTGTTCGATTCAGAGTGAAGAGCTTAGCATAAATCCTCAGCAGCAGTCATCAAATTCACTTTCTCCCTACGAAAAGGCTGTGTGTGTGTAAATAGAAAAGTAGACACTGTGGTTAACACGGACTGGCGACAATCTGTCAGGCTTGAATGAAAATTGCAGCCAAGCATGAAACCGACAGTTGCCGCTTACTGTTGTAATCGATGTCCAGCTTTATAATTGCATATGCATTATCTCTGATATTTTACCCATAAATATAACATATCTTAAAAATATTATTTTATCATATATATATATATATATATATATATATATATATATATATATATATATATATATATATATATACGACGTGTCCATAAAGTTTAGTGTGCCCTTAAAAAAAAAACTTTATTTGTATTTGCGACAGAAATAATTTGTAAAAAGGATTAGAATCAAGTAAATCTATTTTTTTAAATGTTTTATTATAATTTTATTTAAGTTTACACATGTCCTCCATCATTAGCAATACAAAGGGTAATACGATTTTGCATTTCACGGAAAACATTTGCCAACTGATTTACAGTAATGCCTGAAATCACATTAGTTATTTTAGCTATAATTAAAAGTAGCTATAATTAAACTTTATAACATTTTTTACAAATTATTTCTATCGCAAATACAAATAAAATTATAATTTTTTTAAAGTGCACACGAACTTTATGGACATCATGTATATAAATGTGTGTGTGTGTGTGTGTGTGTGTGTGTGTATGTGTGTTTGGATGTTAAAGTTAACACCGGAGATAACAGTCAGTTTCATGCTAAACGCAATCGTCAGGCCATGTTCTTCGTGATTTTGCTTGGCTTTTTTTATATACAGATCAGTGATGCATTGTGGGTAGTCTATTGCATTGTGGGTTGTTTATTGTATTATTCTACTGGTTATTTTGGTGGGCCTGTTCTGTTAATTTGTTTATTACTTACTTAGTTTATTTACTTATTTATTTGTTTTGATTATTTTATTTTATTTGTTTTTGTTTATTTTATTTTCATTTATTCTTGTTCGTTTTCACTATTCGATATTCAAGTAACGTAATAAAAAATTGTTTTCATGTCTGCATTTTGAGATGAGTTCTAATTTTAGTAGCTTGTTTTGGTCTACGAGTGTAGTTATAGCTATTTTCCCTCCAGGTATAATTTCCAGTTTCTAGTAAACGCTATATTACTGAGCACTTTAACTTATAAATATAGCATTCTTTAAACCTATATTTTATTAGATATACATGGTGCGATTGGTAAACAGTCGCCATTTTATATTTTTAATTTCACGCAGGCACTTTGTTTTTCAATTTTTCGACTGCAGAGTATAGTAGAGTCGGTTGGGCACCGTCTGTGAGAAAAAAGAGCACCATGGCGCAATTCACTCCGCAAGAAATTTAGAAATGACAATCTGTAGTTCTTAGCATTCGCACTGCAAGCTCCAATTCAAATATTTCAGAATTATTGTGTCAATCTGAGGACAGTGCAGAGGAATCTGGAAGAGTTGGATGAGTCTAATGGTGATTTCGAAGGTACAGCAGCTTTGAAATCTCAGTTGATCTTTCAGATAAGCGAACTCCTGAATTTGTTTGTGGGAACCCCAACCCAAAACGGCGTCCTACATCAAGTGACTTGAGGAGGTAATGCTGCTCTGGGTGAAGAGGCCGCCTGCTGGAAGGCCCTATGTTTGGCAACATGACTCTCACCATGCTACAAAAGCTGATGAATCGAGGCATTGTTGTCAGACATTATTATTTGTCGGGTCCAGTCGTGCGAGTGTCCAACAAAACTTATTATAACCGATGAACCGAAGGCAAGGATTATAGCCCCTTTTAATATGATCGTCTGGAAGAGTTGCTGGGGATTTCGAAGTCGTCTGGAGAACGTGGCTGAAGCCAATGATGATTATATTGAATAAATTTACTCATTACTCTTTCAAGATATGTTTGTGTATATTTGTAAATATATCTGTTTTATTGAGTTGGCTGTGGTATTTTCAGTTTTGCGTAATTTAGACAATAATTTATCCATCGCACCCTTTGCGATGGATAAATTCAACAGTAATAAAAACTCTTACAAGATAAGAGTAATAAAATACAAGGCATATATATATATATATATATATATATATATATATATATATATATATATATACATGCATATATACATGTATATATACATATATATATATATATATATATATATATATATATATATATATATATATATATATATATATATATATATATATCTTAAAACTTAAATTCAGAAATACCAAGGTATTCTTAAAAATACAATGAACGCAACAGAAGTAAAAACTACGTCATCTCAACTACCACAGGAGTACATTAGAACTCAAACAACAACAAAATATATCTAAACAATCTCCAAAACTTATACTACGGAGAGATTGTACTATCCAATGGTAATGTATCTTCCTAAATTGTTCGATCATCAACTCATTGGAGACAAATCGAATTTTAGAATATCGGCCCGAATTGCCAACTCCAGCCTCGTTACGAACCCATCCAAAAACCAAAATCCAAATATTCTACCAAACAATGCAAAAGCTAACAACAGAAAAATAATTTCGCTGCACCCAAATCTAAGCGATTTTCTAAAAGCGGAAGTATTTAAAAACAGTTCTCCACAACGATAACACAATAATATTCTCACAAACTCAAAATCCGTTCAGCAACAACTGTAATATCATTATCAGACACGCTTATAAAGCCAACTTATGTAGTTCTTAACCGACAAGATTATAACAAAAAAATACAATCTAACCTAGATATCACAAGAAAAATTAACTAATTTAATGAAAAATCCCACAGATTCATTAAAAAAAGCAGTAAATAATCTTATCAAAGCGAGCAACGCTGAGGTTAATAGTTTATAAATCAAATAAATTTTCGGTGATTACCAAACACGCAAAAATTATATCATTACACCAACAAATGAATTTCTCCATATCTTAAAAGCAACAAATACCATTAGTAATACTGAAGCTTCGCTTGATGTCGAAAATCTTTGAACAACGTCCCAGTTAAAGAAACAATCATCATAATTATTGTATGAGTCTACAAACATACTTCCATCCCTACTCTTAAATTCCGACCAGTAGCTCTTCCGAAACTACACCTCACCTATACTACGAAATTTCCATTTAATGATCATATGTCAACATCTGCATCCAAATTAAGGGTGTCAATATGGAGAACCCTTCAGGTCCTACTTACTTTGACATTTACATGTCTTGTATTGAAAAAAAAGTGTTTAAAACAACTGATAAACCAGAAATCTACACAAGTTAATTTGATGACATTTTTGTTTTGATAAAAAATATGGACGACATTATGAAAACTAAAGTCAACTTTTGAAAAACAAATTCTTACAAAACATCAGTAATAAAAATACGACAAAAAATATCATGAACATATTTTACTGTAACCAGATGCACAATATTTATAAGCAGGACGGATGTGCTATACCAAGAATTATTAAAAAAACTTTATTGTTGCCGTAATTCCAGAAACACATGTAAAATTTATTATTTATTACAGGAAATGGAAGACCGCAAACCTTGTGGTCAATAATCAAAATAACCGCATTAAATCTAAATTAGCGATGAGCTATATAGCGTATCTATTTTGATACTCTGTACAAGACTGTGTTTATTGTCACAAATCAAATACTTATATGAGACACACAACCACCTCCTTGAGTGTCACTTATCTGATTATAGTGCAATAAAAAAAAATGTCTAATCCTTAATTTACAAGAAATTTTCAAGAAAATTCTGGTCGAAAACAAAAGAATTCAATATAAATCCTATTATCAGAAACATCTCGCTATTCGAGAAGCCCTATATATCAAACAATACACACCTGTATCTATATACACAAACGGTGGTACACATATTTGCATATACAAAAATATATGCTACAACACAGATACAAAGGTAAAAAAGTACAATAGTATGCTTGTGCATACACGTATATGAAGAAGAGAGATGTGTAAGGAATATTCATGTGCTGTATGTTGTATTCTCTCTTGGGTATGTGCATAGATTACGCATTATCGGTCTACATTTCCGAGATGAAGTATGCACACTATTTACAATTATTCGGACTATTGTCCTCATCAATGTCGCCATATTTATTACAACGTTCCGGCCCTTCAGTATATGTCTATATTTCTGAGATGAGGTATTATGTACACTATTTACAATTATTAGGACTATTGTCCTCATCTTTGTCGCTATATTTATTGCAACGTTTCGGCCTTTCAGTATCTGTCTATATTTCTGAGATGAGGTATTATGTACATTATTTATAGTATTCGAACTATTGTCCTCATCTTTGTCGCCATATTTATTACAACGTTTCGGCCGTTGTACGCTCCGGTCTTCTTTCAGGTCGTTGGAATAACGACTTGAACCCTTTATGTCGATCACTGGGGTAGACTGTTCTAGTTCCACCCGCCGATTTTAAATGGATGTCAGTTAACAGTTATCTCCTGTTAATTTTCCCTCTGAAAGTTCTCTAGGAGTTAACTGATAACTGACATCCATTAAAACATCGTACGCGGAACTAGAACAATCTACCCCAGTGATCGAAATAAAGGGTTCAGTTCGACATTCCAACCACCTGAAGAAGGCCGGAGCATAAAACGGCGGAAACGTTGTAATATATATGGAGACAAAATGAGGACAATAGACCGAATAATGTAAATAAGATTACGCATTG
This sequence comes from Acanthosepion esculentum, assembly GCA_964036315.1. NCBI lineage: Eukaryota > Metazoa > Mollusca > Cephalopoda > Sepiida > Sepiidae > Acanthosepion > Acanthosepion esculentum. The sequence continues at coordinate 128,607,095 of OZ038481.1, read as the reverse complement.
TGTGTATGTCTGGGTACACTTGATGGTAAAAACTCTTAAGTGCCACTTTACAGTTTATGGTTAAGGATGTATTTGCAGACGTCTTACATGTTATCTACGTACATATTTAGGAATGAACTCGTATGTGCATATGTTTTTATAGATACCCATTCATAAATATGTGTTTGTGTGTTTATATGTGTGAACACATTTATGTGAAAACATATATAGAGATGGATGCGAATATATGTATGGATGTAGGCACACACACACACACACACACACACACACACACACACACACACATATATATATATATATATATATATATATATATATATATATATATATATATATATATATGCGTGTGTTTGTGTATAGAATAATGTGTATGTATTTAGGTATACGGTTTTGTGTATGTTCTCCGGGTCTCTCTTGCTTTCTCCTCTTCCGTTCTTTTTATTTTCCTTTGTTATATTCTTGGAAAGATCGTCTCCACTCCTTCATCTTGTCCAGTGGATAAGAGGTCACTACCACCATCGCATCTCCTAGAGACATATTCCCCAATTACTTCCTTCCTTTCCTTCCTACGTTTTGGCACCATTTTAAAAGAAAACTTCCGTTAATTTTGTTTTTCTTTTTTCGCTGATTCCTGGAAGTATTTTGAATCCATTTATTGTTTTGAAAGCGCCGGGTCTAGCGAAGCTAAATCGAATTCTCGATTTTGCGAAATAAAATATTACCATGGCTTTCTGAAGTCTCCGATTTAATATTTATATTTACATACGTTCTATCTCTGATATTGTGTACTTTATCACATAAATATAGCACACCTTAAAATTATATTCCTTGATAAATATATATATATATATGTATGTATGTATGTATATATATATATATATATATATATATATATAAATATATATATATGTATGTGTATGTATATATATATATATATATATATATATATATATATATATATATATATATATATATATATATATACATATATATATATATTATTATGGTGTGCTATATTTATGGGATAAAGTGCTCAAAATCAGTGACAGAGAGTATGTAAATATAAATATACAAGTGAACATTGAAGTGAACACTCAGAGGAGTCAGGCTATTTCATACTAGACGGAATCGTCAGGCCGCGAATGAAAACAAATAAAAATCAATCCAAATAAATAAATAAATGAACAAATTAACAAATTGCCCCCGCTAAAATAACCGTAAGAAATAATAAAAATAAGCATAAATAAGCCATAACAAGTAAAAATAATAAATCCAAATGAATAAAAAGTTAAAACTGTCTCCCGCCAAAATAACTGAATAGACTCTGGTAAGAAATTTAAAAATTGAACGAATAGCCTTAATTTTCATCCCAGACCAAGACTAACTATTAAATAAGCAACCTAAGCAAATCCCCTTATTTTTTTACTACGATAATAAAACATTAAAAACCGAAAAGAATAAATAATGCAAAATGAAAATGAAAAACAAATAAATTACCCCAAACAAATAAATAAACAAAGAAACTCCCGCAAAAATAACCGCCAATATAAATAGTCGACGAGAAATCCAACATTGACAGCCTGACGATTGCGCCTAGCATGAAACAGTCTGTCGCCTCTGAGTATTGACTTGAAATGTTCACTTTTATATATATATATATATATATATATATATATATATATATATATATATATATATATATATATATATATATATATGACTGTGTTGTTCGTTTCATATTTCACTGTAAACCATCACGATAGCCCATGAGAACCAATCCAGATGAACCAGATTACCTTTGAAAAAAGAATATACATCCGGTTATAATAAGAGCTGGAGTGCAATTAATGAAATGAAAGGAACGAATAATGATGAAAAAGTTAGTTTCATTGAATTTTTATTATTGTTAGACTGTAATTTTATTCCGTTCATTATGAATGATATTCTATGAGTAAGTCTTTCGTTTGTTCATATTCAGTGCTGTTCAGTTATTGCTCCGTTCGTTTCCATTTTGTCCAAGCACAAATTGCCCCCCCAAGAATTGAATTATTACTCTGTCAACAAATTCACGAACAACGCGTTAGTTCACTTGGGTATTGTCCCATCAGATGTGGAGATGAAGTGGGAACAACGGCCAAAAACGTTGTGAATAACAACAAAAATGAGAGGAATAGTCCGAATGTAAACAAAATATATACACGCATGAAGATACGAATCTATTATAATTATTATTATTTATTTTGATTTCTGTTCTATACATATTTCGTTCCGGGGCCCTAGCAGAGATATAAGTAATGTCTCTATGATTTTTTTCCACTTAGCATTTCTGTAAAAAAAAAAATGAACACATTCTACATATATAAATTTCTATTATACAACTGGAATTACTGATGTTATCATGTGCCACATTTTTCAGATTTCCACTTCAAGATCCTTGTATTCTGATAGTATTTTTGAAACTCTTCATCGTTATCTGCATGGATTGTCATATCAATGTATATCAGAACACACTCTGTTTTTGTGGTCTTTGATAACGAATCCTGGGGAATTACATTTGATAGTCTGTGTGTATTGCGAAATAGCATAAAATTCTTAGATGTCCTATCTCAGTAACCGGTCTGGGTGATCTTCATACCAATTTCATACAGTTTCCTTCACGTATTAAGTTACATATTTTCCAGTGCATATATTGGATCACCCTGTCAAACTGAGTTTTATATTCGGGGAATGCCAATAATGTGCAACCTGATACAATATGTTCAATTCTTTCTGGATATAAATCAAATAATATGTACGTGGGTCAACACGATTATTCAGTATGCTCTGCTTAGTAATATCTAGTTTGCAAGGATTGGTCAGTAAGAATGAAATCTTCTGTTTCAGCTATTAATCCTGCACTACACAAGCACTGATGTGTATGGTGCTTGTCACGGGATTTTTTATACGGGCCGAATATTGACCATGAATGGATTTAACTTGTCAGCGTTTACGCAGACTCGTAGCTATTTATACGCTTCTTCATGCACCAGGCCCCTAGTCTTAGTGGCAAAATCTAGATCGACTCAGCTTAATTTGAGAACATCCTATCCGAAGCCATACTGATGTTATCACTGAAACGTTTTACAACATTGACGAAACCTTTCTATTCTTTGTTGTCTTTGGCAAAATTTTCGAATTTATACATGTAGAATAAATGATTAAATAAGTTGCTGATTATTTTCTATTGTTATGGCCCAGGTTCCTTGTACGACGGTGATGGTTCAAGGTAGAATTTGTATTTCTTTTAGGGGTTTTCCAGGTCGCCACTTGTTATGTGCGACGTATAGCAAAAAAGTATGTCCTCTGCGAATAGATTTCGTATTTCGTTGGGGGTTTCCTCGTCGCCACTGTTATGGCCCAGGTTCCTTGTACGACGGTGATGGTTCAAGGTAGAATTTGTATTTCTTTTAGGGGTTTTCCAGGTCGCCACTTGTTATGTGCGACGTATAGCAAAAAAGTATGTCCTCTGCGAATAGATTTCGTATTTCGTTGGGGGTTTCCTCGTCGCCACTGTTATGGCCCAGGTTCCTTGTACGACGGTGATGGTTCAAGGTAGAATTTGTATTTCTTTTAGGGGTTTTCCAGGTCGCCACTTGTTATGTGCGACGTATAGCAAAAAAGTATGTCCTCTGCGAATAGATTTCGTATTTCGTTGGGGGTTTCCTCGTCGCCACTGTTATGGCCCAGGTTCCTTGTACGACGGTGATGGTTCAAGGTAGAATTTGTATTTCTTTTAGGGGTTTTCCAGGTCGCCACTTGTTATGTGCGACGTATAGCAAAAAAGTATGTCCTCTGCGAATAGATTTCGTATTTCGTTGGGGGTTTCCTCGTCGCCACTGTTATGGCCCAGGTTCCTTGTACGACGGTGATGGTTCAAGGTAGAATTTGTATTTCTTTTAGGGGTTTTCCAGGTCGCCACTTGTTATGTGCGACGTATAGCAAAAAAGTATGTCCTCTGCGAATAGATTTCGTATTTCGTTGGGGGTTTCCTCGTCGCCACTGTTATGGCCCAGGTTCCTTGTACGACGGTGATGGTTCAAGGTAGAATTTGTATTTCTTTTAGGGGTTTTCCAGGTCGCCACTTGTTATGTGCGACGTATAGCAAAAAAGTATGTCCTCTGCGAATAGATTTCGTATTTCGTTGGGGGTTTCCTCGTCGCCACTGTTATGGCCCAGGTTCCTTGTACGACGGTGATGGTTCAAGGTAGAATTTGTATTTCTTTTAGGGGTTTTCCAGGTCGCCACTTGTTATGTGCGACGTATAGCAAAAAAGTATGTCCTCTGCGAATAGATTTCGTATTTCGTTGGGGGTTTCCTCGTCGCCACTGTTATGGCCCAGGTTCCTTGTACGACGGTGATGGTTCAAGGTAGAATTTGTATTTCTTTTAGGGGTTTTCCAGGTCGCCACTTGTTATGTGCGACGTATAGCAAAAAAGTATGTCCTCTGCGAATAGATTTCGTATTTCGTTGGGGGTTTCCTCGTCGCCACTGTTATGGCCCAGGTTCCTTGTACGACGGTGATGGTTCAAGGTAGAATTTGTATTTCTTTTAGGGGTTTTCCAGGTCGCCACTTGTTATGTGCGACGTATAGCAAAAAAGTATGTCCTCTGCGAATAGATTTCGTATTTCGTTGGGGGTTTCCTCGTCGCCACTGTTATGGCCCAGGTTCCTTGTACGACGGTGATGGTTCAAGGTAGAATTTGTATTTCTTTTAGGGGTTTTCCAGGTCGCCACTTGTTATGTGCGACGTATAGCAAAAAAGTATGTCCTCTGCGAATAGATTTCGTATTTCGTTGGGGGTTTCCTCGTCGCCACTGTTATGGCCCAGGTTCCTTGTACGACGGTGATGGTTCAAGGTAGAATTTGTATTTCTTTTAGGGGTTTTCCAGGTCGCCACTTGTTATGTGCGACGTATAGCAAAAAAGTATGTCCTCTGCGAATAGATTTCGTATTTCGTTGGGGGTTTCCTCGTCGCCACTGTTATGGCCCAGGTTCCTTGTACGACGGTGATGGTTCAAGGTAGAATTTGTATTTCTTTTAGGGGTTTTCCAGGTCGCCACTTGTTATGTGCGACGTATAGCAAAAAAGTATGTCCTCTGCGAATAGATTTCGTATTTCGTTGGGGGTTTCCTCGTCGCCACTGTTATGGCCCAGGTTCCTTGTACGACGGTGATGGTTCAAGGTAGAATTTGTATTTCTTTTAGGGGTTTTCCAGGTCGCCACTTGTTATGTGCGACGTATAGCAAAAAAGTATGTCCTCTGCGAATAGATTTCGTATTTCGTTGGGGGTTTCCTCGTCGCCACTGTTATGGCCCAGGTTCCTTGTACGACGGTGATGGTTCAAGGTAGAATTTGTATTTCTTTTAGGGGTTTTCCAGGTCGCCACTTGTTATGTGCGACGTATAGCAAAAAAGTATGTCCTCTGCGAATAGATTTCGTATTTCGTTGGGGGTTTCCTCGTCGCCACTGTTATGGCCCAGGTTCCTTGTACGACGGTGATGGTTCAAGGTAGAATTTGTATTTCTTTTAGGGGTTTTCCAGGTCGCCACTTGTTATGTGCGACGTATAGCAAAAAAGTATGTCCTCTGCGAATAGATTTCGTATTTCGTTGGGGGTTTCCTCGTCGCCACTGTTATGGCCCAGGTTCCTTGTACGACGGTGATGGTTCAAGGTAGAATTTGTATTTCTTTTAGGGGTTTTCCAGGTCGCCACTTGTTATGTGCGACGTATAGCAAAAAAGTATGTCCTCTGCGAATAGATTTCGTATTTCGTTGGGGGTTTCCTCGTCGCCACTGTTATGGCCCAGGTTCCTTGTACGACGGTGATGGTTCAAGGTAGAATTTGTATTTCTTTTAGGGGTTTTCCAGGTCGCCACTTGTTATGTGCGACGTATAGCAAAAAAGTATGTCCTCTGCGAATAGATTTCGTATTTCGTTGGGGGTTTCCTCGTCGCCACTGTTATGGCCCAGGTTCCTTGTACGACGGTGATGGTTCAAGGTAGAATTTGTATTTCTTTTAGGGGTTTTCCAGGTCGCCACTTGTTATGTGCGACGTATAGCAAAAAAGTATGTCCTCTGCGAATAGATTTCGTATTTCGTTGGGGGTTTCCTCGTCGCCACTGTTATGGCCCAGGTTCCTTGTACGACGGTGATGGTTCAAGGTAGAATTTGTATTTCTTTTAGGGGTTTTCCAGGTCGCCACTTGTTATGTGCGACGTATAGCAAAAAAGTATGTCCTCTGCGAATAGATTTCGTATTTCGTTGGGGGTTTCCTCGTCGCCACTGTTATGGTCCAGGTTCCTCGTACCAAGGTGATGGCCCAAGGTAGAACCAATGAAGAATAACTCGAACACAATTATGGAATAACACAGATATATTACAAACAGAATATGTACAAAAGAAGTAGAAGTTTTTGTAATAACAATCAGGTTAGGCTAGAGAGAACTATGTTGTCTCGACCAGTATCACTATTACAATGTCTTACAGTAATCGTCTGACGCGACTCTGACGCGCCTCTGATTGACTCACACTGACTCTCACTGCTGCTTCCTCTTGAGGAGCAGTATTTATGATGTACTGGATAGTCAATTACTATTATGGGTAAGTTCCCATAACATGTATCCAAATTTATTACTGCTACGTTCAACTGGAAAGGATATTAGGGAGTGAAAAAACAGATATATCAGGAATGTCCTTGAAAAATTCCTCGTCGGATATTCAAAAAACAGATTCCTCGTCGGATATTCAAATAAAAAATTCCTCGTCGGATATTCAAATAATTGAAAGTAGCAAAGCCTTTAATATGATGTAGGTATAATAAGATTTTCCACAATCATATCCTATATTAAGGAAATTTATTATCACCAAGAATACTACATATACTTCACGATAATCTATCGAAGCTGCCCTGGGGTTTTTCCTGTAGTTTTTACAGGATAATGTTACTTATCTATATTTGATCTTTGCCACGCCATGACATGTTACTGGCCTATAATATTTTGGATCATGTTTTCCAACCAATTTTCCTAGGAGAGATGTAATAACGTCAGTAATCCATTCTAGAATTATATTAGGGTTATTTATTAACATTGTGATAGTTTGCGCAAGGATTCTATGGATTGATGACAGATGATAGATGATTGATATCACATGACAGATTTATGACAGATGTAATTTCCAGAGAATATCCATTTTGTAGATTTTGTTAGATCTTCTTTATATTTTCCATTCTGTTTGACATGTAGCATTTTGTCAGTACAGTTTACAGCACTTTTCATGCAGGTTTCTGTTTTAGAATTTTCTTGATTATTAGAATTTCATTAACAACTTTCATTTTGCTTTTTAATGTCGAAATATTTGACTGTTTTGAAATCCCATCTAGTATCAATAATTCACAGCTGATTTCCTAAATTTCCATCGTTAATTTCGCCTTGCAAGCTCGTTCTTTTGCATGTTGTTTTATCTTTTCTGTGTTTTGACATTGAACTTTCCAGTAGCTGTTGAAGTTATTGTATTATTTATGATGTTATTTACTTCTATAATATAATCCCAAAGTCTGTCCGTTAACAATGTTTGCAATACAACATTATTATTATTATTATTATTATTATTATTATTATTATTATTATTATTATTATTATTATTATTATTATTATTATTATTATTATTATTATTATTATTATTATTATTATCATCATTATTATTATTATTATTAAGAACATTTGTGTATGTTATGTTTCCTGCTTTGTATCCTGCAGAGTCCAAACTATGCTCCTTAGGCCTATAGGAAAATTGTCATTTAATTGATAGTACTTTCGTTGTATATGGGATGTTCCTAGTATGTCGAACTCCTGGGCAAACTGTATGTTGATGTTACCTAGGAAACTGCCAATTCCTTTTCTTACGAGGTGCAGAGCTCCGATTACTATTGGTACAGTCTCAGTCATCATCCTCCACATCCTGTTAATCTCTATCTCTAGTTCCTTGTATTTAGAAAGTTTCTTGATAATTTTTATGGTGGTTTTTCTCTCAGATGGTAATGCTATGTCCATAAGGATAGATTTCTTGAATTTCTTGAATTTAGGATAATATCAGGTGGTAAGAACCCAGATCCTTCTATTTACTCTCTCACTCTTTATATATATATATATATATATATATATATATATATATATATATATAATTTAAAGAAAAACAGACAACTTTAAGGCTCCATTGTAATAAATTATTTCATCAGAGTCTTTTATTTTTCCCTGGATCTTCAGACATCACTTTCAAAAGGTGAAACGAAAAATGAAATTAAAATTTACACTTTTGCCGGCCAGTATTAAGCTTATATAAATTTACATAGAAGGTAGTGAGGGATGGTGTGAGAGACATGGGCGAGTTTAGAGAGGGAAGGGAGAGTTTTAAAATTTATTTTTATATTTCTTTTTATTATAATATTTAATATTCAGGAAGGAGGGGGTAAGGGTCAGACATTGACCTATTTAATGGGTCAACTCAATGGAAATCATATGGGGAAAGGAAATGGAGAAAAAGGGAAAAAGAAAAAAGGGTGAAGTAAAGAGAAAGGAGATGTACTTAGGTTTTTGGGAGGAAGAAGTGGTATAGCAATTTAGATAAAAAACAGATTTTAACGTTTGATAGTTATTTAAATGCTTAAAAACTTCACAAAGAAATTAATTTAATGCTTGTTAGCAATTTAAATATTCAACTTCTCTACAAATAAATTAGGACTTTAATATAAGTTGAATCCTATATTAATAAACAACAATAAAAAAAATAAAAGTTTACTAATAGTAATATTTTAACATTGTGAATGACTGTTAAGGTAAAATCGTTATCAGTTTGAGTCTAATTCATGAATTTAATTTGTAGCTATTTTGAGATGGGTAATATTTCTTAATTAAAGTTTAGGTTTCAAATCAAGATGGAGTAAGATTTGAAGGTAATAGTAAAATCTGTTTTTTTTTTCATACATATACCACATACATA
>OZ038481.1:128583060-128593060 GCA_964036315.1 Acanthosepion esculentum | reverse complement strand
TTATCTGAATGTATACTAGCTCGATACACAATATTATCGTTCATATATCGACCGTTTAAGTGACAAATCATAAATTTCGGCAGTTGTATTTATTTTTAGAATAATTTACGTTTACATTGTTGGAGATACGTTTGTTTAATACAATGTTCTTATGATGGAAGTGGATGTGTCTATGTTATTAACAAAGCTATAGCTGATCGTAACATTGTTTTTGTTAGAAAAAATTTTTTTTAAAGTTGGTGAATGTTTAAAGTGTTACATTAAATTTAGAAAAAAAATTCCGATATGAGTTTTGGCATTAAAGTTAAAATATGGACTAAAAATAAATGTTGTGTTTACAGTGTTTCTGCTTATTTTTACTTTCCTTGTTAATTTTTAAATCCTCTAAATTTACTTTATGATTGCTTAGTTCTAAAGCCTGTATATATTTAAATTTAGCTTTATCAAATATTTCTTTATTGCTGGAATTTGTGTATAATCTAACTTGGGTTGATTTATGTAAATTATCTAAAATTTTAAGGTGGTCGAAGTTTGATTCTTTACTAAAGTATATAGGATTATATAGATCCTTTGTGTATCGTTTATAATAACGATTATTAAGGTATAACCTTACAGCGAGAATGTTCTTCACTCTAGCATTGGCGGTGGTAATATTTACTTCGAGATCTTTAAAAGAGTATTAGTTTCTTTCGCAATCCGTTTCTTTTACTGGGCTAATTTTACAGAGGAGATTAACACTGTAATTTCTATAGAGTCCGGTGCACTTGATATCGAAAATAAATCTATGCCGCCATAATAATAGAATTCCAACGAGTTCACATGCTTCCGCTTAGTCATAAACTGCCACAGCAATACTAAATTCCGGGTTACTTTTTTTGGTTCACAGATGACCATTACGGAAAAGAAAAGGTTTTTGTGTCTGCTTTGTGACATTTATTTCATGATCACTAATAGGACAGTAATCTAATGCTAGATTTATAGCTGGCATTCGCTGACTCTGGGATGGACGTGTGAAAGTCACTAGCATCGAATAGAATTCATTCATTCCTTCTTTTCATATTGGTAAAACATTCTACGATGTCAGCTGTTTTGTGCGACTGGTTAATTCCTATAGCTTTTTTTTATGGTTATATGAAGGCATAAAAATAAATATCTACTTAAATACGTTGATCCTGATGATTAAAAAAAATAATATAAATTATTCTTTAATTTTAATGCAAAGGATTATTAAATCATTTGAAACTCAGTTGTGCTTGCGGTGAAGGATAATATGTATGTTTACATATATATATATACTTAATAGCTGTGTAGCATTAAATTTAACATTGTCTTATTAAAACCAGCACTAGATTTGCGACACCCCCCCACATATATATATATATATATATATATATATATATATATATATATATATATATATATATATATATATATACATATATATATATATTATTTAAAAACATTTCTATGTGTATATATTCCATTTATAGAGTATTTTCTTAAATAATTGTATCTATAAAAAGAATGTATAAACATAAAAATGCCTGCAAATACAAACACACACACACATATATATATATATATATACATATATATATGTGTATATATATATATATATATATATATATATATATATATATATATATATATATATATATATATATATATAGATAGATATAGATATAGATATATATAGATATAGATATATATATATATATACGCAAATATGTGGATGTAGATCCGACGGTATGATGAAAAATATGGAAAAGACATTCGGATTTTGTTTTGTCTTTTCCATATTTTTCATCATATATATATATATATATATATATATATATATATATATATATATATATATATATATATATACATATATATATATATATATATATATATATATATATATATATATATATGTATATATATATATAGATAAATAGATAGATAGATAGATAGATAGGAATCAATAATATAATTGACAGTGCACTTAATTGTGTAATGATTTTGATGTTCAACAACCATTCTTCTAGATACTTTAAAATTAATGTGGGTGACACCAATGTCTCTCTTCTTGGGCGCACTTTGTTTTTTGTATTCATCAACGACTTTCCCAGTGTCATTAGTTCGCAACTCGGTATTTTGGCTGATAGCACAAATATTTAATGCTGGCTTAATAGTAAGTTAGAAAGTTACGATAAAGCTGAACTGACAGCTAATCTCGAAAATAACATTCATTCAATTGTTTAGAGGGGCATCAAATGGATTATAATTTTTAACTCCGCACAAAACAGAACTTCAATATTTAGTAATGTTAGAAAACAAATTTTGTTTTAAATCAGCTAGCCTCCATGAGATCAACGCATTGCGCCTTCATTGTCAAATGTTTTCAACTGACACGAAGTGGACTGATTATATTGAATCGTTTGCTAGATCTACTGATACGGAACTTGTTCACTATGTCTGCCTGAGAATTTATCTCGCCCAAATCCATCTTTCGCATTTATAAATCTACGTTTCGTCCATGCATTAAATATTGTTGAAAGATTTGGTCTGGTCTTCCTGATATATATCTCGATGTTTTTGTCAAAAAAAAAAGTTTCTATAATGTTATCTATCCTGACCTGGCAACTTGAGGTCAATCATTTTCCACAAAGCTGTAATGTGATTTCCCTATTTTTTTCAATTATTTTTCTAAAAATATTTTCATGGCAGTTGTTCTATTGAACCTTGTATGAATTTATGCATATGCCTCGACTAGGAAATTGGTTAAATACAGCTGTTAGTTCTAAATCCTAATAGCTTTTTTTCTCAAACTTCTCGCCTGTGGAACTCTATTCAGGATTCTTTTATCGCTATTACGTATGATCAGAAAAAAAAACTGCATCAAGAGCCATTTTCTGACTTCCTGGATTCAGTTCTTTTATTCTACTTCTTCCTTACTAACTTTTACTCATTTTCATTTTATTCTCAGTAACCAACTGTCTCTTCCTTTTTGGCAGAATGACTAAAAAAAAGGGCTTAATGAGAAATACTTAAAAAAATCATCCATAATAAGTGTCAATAAGTTATGTGCCATGCGTGATACACGCTTAGGCGATCATGCATCTGTCAATACAGGACTGACGAAGCATATTTTTCCCGCAGTAGGTTGCCATTTCGTTCTGTGATAGACCAGTTTTCATCAGGGGCTATAGATTCCGGTCTTTCATGCTATTTACTCATATCTAGGGGGAATAAGAAGATTCATAACTTTGCAAAGGGTATTATCACGTAAGTGAATGTAATGGATTCGACTGGAATTCGAACTCGGCTCTCTGTTTCCACAATCCACTACTCCACCGGGCTTGCCATCTAAGTCTATAGAACCCAGTCTGTCTTGCAATTTACTCATAGCTGGGGAAAGAAGAAAAAAAAGATCCATAGCTATCCCAGGGGTATTATCACGTACGTGAATGTAATTGATACGACTGGATTTCGAACTCGACTCTCCGATTCTTCAATCCGGCTATACCACTACTCCACCGAGTAAGCAACTTTAAGAACATCTGCTGTTATTCAGCGTAATTTAGATGAAAAACACGCGACGGTTTCTTCTCCTTTTGCAGTTTTAAAAATAGATGCATTTGCAAAGACAACTCATCATTAAGAAATGTGTAAATCGTGTCTTCAATTGATCTACCATCTTTTAGTTTTTCTCTAAACATTCTGATGAATCCAAATTAAAAGCGAAACATTTATATTGGCCTAATATTTCTGGCCTGAAAACTGACGACTGCATCTCGCATGAAACAGACTGTCGCCTCTCAGTGTTGACTTCTATGTTCACTTTTACATTTACACACGCTCTATCTCTGATATTGAACACTTTACCCCATAAATCTAGCACATCTTAAGACTATATGTCTTCATATATATATATATAAATATATATATATATATATATATATATATATATATATATATATATATATATATATATATATATATATGGAACATTGAGCCTATGTAATATATACAATACTATATATACAGGGATTAGGTGAGATATAAAATAAACCAAATAAGAACACCAAATTGTGAAGATGCCTGATCGCCTAGGTTCTGAAAACAGACAATAAATCGAAAAGAAGAAAGTCATGTGCGTGTGTACATTCTTGCGTACATTTGTGACATTACTAGGCGCGAAACAGTTCGTGAGAATATCCATTCTAAATTGAATTCAGTTATTAATTTGTCAGAAATCAGTTTTAAATCACTTTATATTTTTAATGTGTCAAAAATCCCAGATAAAAAATATGAAATCGAACATTAATTGAGATAATAGAAGGAATAATTATTTTTTTAATAAATACGATCACGAAGATGGAAATAAAGTAAACTTTCCTGTATTGAACTGGGAATGTGCGTGCCAAAAGTATTGCCCAACCGATATAAATATTGCATTTATATAATCACCTTTTCAACGAAAGGCGTAATGGTCTTGATGATAACGAAGACAAATTACTATTCGTTTTTGCATTCTTGTTGTTTGCTCGCAGACGTTAGTTTCTATGTTTATGAATAAATTAATTAATTTCTGTTAATTCTTTTTATGGTGTCTTTCTAAAACTCTCTATACTTCATAAGGAAAAAAAATACTGAGATAATTTTACATCTGCCTTTGTTTTTCGGCCGGCTCTCCCCTTGAAGAAAGGGATTTTAATGCATTATTGTAAATGTTCCTTTCGAAGGTAGCCGAAAAGTAGGTGTAATTCGGCTTTCATTGGATGATTTCTCTGTCGCTTCTGTTTTTTGTTTTAAAATGTGTCTAAAAGCTGCCAAAAAGATTTGTCAGAACGAATGCATTTTATGGAATCGAAATACGAAAGAAAGCCAAAGGCAAATAAAATGTGCGCACGCAAACTGTAACGTGTGAATATTTTCGGTTAATCCAAGTCTTCATTAAAAATCAGGAGTTTAGTCCATGTCATCGAACAACGATAAAAAGGATAAAAGAAGACAATAAAAGAACAGGAATTTAGGAAGATAGAAGATAACGACTGACATTGCATTAAATTACATTGAAGATCGACATCTACTGTAAAGAAATAGATTGGAAGTGACTTCTACAAGTGAGAAAGAAGAAAGTATTAACATAGAACTGACGGTTACGTCTAATCAGTTTAACTGTAAAAAGATGAGATCTAATCTAGTAGTATGTTTAAGTCGGTAAAGTTGAGGTATCAATGAAGGAATCTTATAACTTCTGTTAGAGTTGCTTTGCCTCTTATCAACATTGTCATCTGCATATCTTACGTTGTTAAGAGTGTGGCTTCTAACAACGAATTCTGATACAACTTCTAATTCTCTCAGTATTACTTTGATTAAGTTTGGTTAGAAAACATCTTGCCTTAAAACTCATTCTATTTTTGTGTATGTTCTAAATTCAATTTCTATCTGTATGTAAGCGGTTTCCTCTCAATATTTGTTCCGGATGAATCTAATATCTATCCTAAATAATTCAAGCCTACCAAAAGGTCAAACAGTTAATTGTACGCTATTTTGTCAAATGCTGTTGCATACAAAGTTCTGAATTTGTGTTGTTCTTTCTGATATCATTCTGAGCATAAATAGCGCATACGGCTCTGTTCTTGCCCTGTTTTCGGTGGTTCATTACGCTATTTGACAATCGTCGTATATTTTATTTATTATTTCTGTAATTTCTAAATTGTCAATACTGAAATTAAATATAGTTACAAGATTCTCTATTAGACCCTCTCCAGCTGTTTCTATTCAACTTGACTGATACTGATTTCACTTCAAACTTTAATATTTCAAGAACTTCCATATATTTTTTGCATTGTAGACTTTTCTTTTTCGCCGTGGAATAATTCTCTGCTGTATGTCCCTCTGTTTCTATTTCTCTCATATCTTTCTCAATTTTGATTTGATTCAACTTGTCGATGAGCCCAATTTTTGTCCTGTTATTTCACTTATTCTTTAGATATTTCTCCTATTGTTTCACTTATTCTTTATATATTTGTCCTGTTATTTTATTTTATTATTTAGATATTTGTCCTATTATTGCATTTATTCTTTAGATATTTGTCCTGTTATTTCATTTATTCTTTAGATATTTGTCCTATTATTGCATTTATTCTTTAGATATTTGTCCTATTATTGCATTTATTCTTTAGATATTTGTCCTGTTATTTCATTTATTCTTTAGATATTTGTCCTATTATTGCATTTATTCTTTAGATATTTGTCCTATTATTGCATTTATTCTTTAGATATTTGTCCTATTATTGCATTTATTCTTTAGATATTTGTCCTGTTATTTCATTTATTCTTTAGATATTTGTCCTATTATTGCATTTATTCTTTAGATATTTGTCCTATTATTGCATTTATTCTTTAGATATTTGTCCTGTTATTTCACATATTCTTTAGATATTTGTCCTGTTATTTCACTTATTCTTTAGATATCTGATATTCCTTACGGGGCCATAATCAATAATATTATCTTAATCGTTTTCAAGGCAACACTAACGCAACACACACTGAAAGTGGAACTAACAAAACACGGATTGTTATTTAAAGATCTACTTAACCATAGCTGTATGGCAGTCGCCTTGTTTTTCAGAAAGTCTGAAGCAATAAGCATAGACGGGTAGGTTGGTATCATTGTCAAATAGTGCGCAAAAATAAAATGGACTATGATAATATTGATTTAAAGGTTATTCTTAGAGCTTCAGCAATTCTTTACATTATTCAGATATGCTGTAATTTACATCGATTCTATTATATTTGGATTTCTCATTTGGGCAAATCTATTCCAGGCATTTTGGAAAGCGCTAGCCCCCAAACAATTATTTGCTTAGCACTTTATTTTGATATAGTTGGATATCTTTTTATTGAGATCCAAGATTAAATCTGCCTCTATTTCAATTTACTACACATTCTTTTCATATATCAACATTTACAAATTCTAATCTTATTGTTCAGCATTTATTTTCTCTTATTATTAGTGAAAATATTGTCGTCTTTTTCTGCTTTCTACTTTGTCTTCTTGTGATTCGTCTTCTTTTTCTTCTTAATCCTCCTCCTCCTGTTCCTCCTCCTCCTCCTCTTCTTCTTCTTCTTGTAAATAGTATTGACATGTTTGTCTTGGTAGTCTGAATCCATCTGCAGAACTCCAGGTTCCACCACTTTGTCGTTAGTCCCATTTCATTAATATGCATCTACGACAGAACCTTCCCGATGTGAGAAAACATGATTCTTCAAAACTTCCCGTATTTTTTCTTCTCAATATAATTTGACTGTCTACCATTCCTCTTTATCGTTGTCTCCTCATCCATTCTTCTCTTATAACTACCAATCCCCAAAGGAATATGGACGAACATGTCATACCACAAATTCCTGTATTTTTAGCTCTAAGGAATATTTGATCTTTCAGTTTCTTTGTAATTCTTCTGTCATCCATTCATTTTTTATATGCCATTCCCTAGAAAATGCGAGAGCTCATAGTTATCCACGACTTCTGGATCTTTGTAACTCTGTGGAATATTTGACATTTTACCATCCCATTTTCCCCTTGTTGTGTCATCCATTTATAATATTTGATATTTACCGCAGCAGATTTCCTGTATTTTGCAGATCTAAGTAACATTAGGTGTTTTACCATTCCTCTTTGTTCTCTTTCTACTAAACAATCACGACTATTAAGTGCTATGCCCTTTAAGGACATAGAGAAAACTTTCTATCTACAACTTCCTGCATTTTAAATTTCTTACTTCAATTTCGCTCTTTACTAGTCCTCTTTGTGTGTGTTCTTCCATTCATTCACTACCTTTTCTATGCGACTAGCAGCATGTCCCGGCGTTGCCCATGCTTGATTCAAAAATCGTACGACTCATACAGCAATCGCTATCATTTGACTTAAAATATTTTTGACCTTCCTTGCCTTTAAAGGAGTGCCCTTTGCCGTGCTGATGTTGCTACATGCCTTACTTCTTGCCTATCTCACGCTGCGAATTTTTTCTAAGGTCTATACTAAACATTAAATCTGTTACGAAAAAAGAACTAAACAAAGAACTAAACAAAATGAACACAAAACGATCAGATTTGAAAAAGGATTCGTAACTGGAAAAACCGAATGATAAAAGAATATTAACAACAAATACGTTTTCACACCCAACCCAGTTCTGTGGAAACAGAATCAACGTTGACTTTAAGCAAGCGAATGAGCCAATTGGAGGAAAGTGCCATGCAGATTTAAATTTTTCCCACTTGTGACGAATGCAGCTATCGATTTTTTTTCCATGCTAGCATGCTAGTTCCCATTCGTGTCAGTCAGCTGTTGGCTCTCCCGCTGGTCAATAGAATCTTCCTGCCTTCTCGTGGCAGCCAGCTATAAGATCTCACTCTGGCCAGTAGAAAATGGCCACGAAGTACATGAAAACTACCGTAAAAGCATGAAAAAATCGATTATTTCCACTATCGATGGGAGTTGGGAAATGCAAAGTCAGTTTTGGCCGTACCACTAACTTGTAGTATGTGCATGTAAATTTTGGTGCATATCCGTCGAAAATTGTGGCCGTACATTCGTTACACACACACACACACAGACACACACACACAGATCCTGCCTTTTTATAGATAGAATTTCTACAACACGTGAGTGATCATGACTTGGCATGGCTTCCTGTCTTTTGATGATCAAAACATTATGTTTAATAGACATCATTTGAACTCGGATATTTTCTTTATGAATCCAATTTTATTACTTATTCTATCAGCAACAGTTTAATTCCTGCTGATCTTTTTTGTCCTGGGAAAGACGTTAAACTATATCTGCGTTCTGGGTAAGACTTTAAACTACGCCTAGAAGCAAGGCCTCTGATCAGGTTTTGAGGAGTGTCGAACCATCTCTTAATTGCTGGAGTTCCCATGTCCACCCTGACCCGGGGTGGTAGCACCTGTTAGGGTCCCAGCTATGGGGAAATAGTTAAATATTACCAGCAATACTTTTTTGAAAAAAATATTACTCTCAATACAATTTTGAAGGAAAGATATTACCAAAAACATATTTTTGACAAAACAAAATTTTACCAGCAATAACATTTTTTGTCGGCATTAAATAATCCATTAAGGCTGATATGCCGTAAAACAAAATAAACCAAACCAATCTAAACCAAAAAAATACATATTCTATTCATATGAATCTATCCTAAAAATGTTGTCGGCATTAAATAATCCATTGAGTTTGATATGCCGTAAAACAAAATAAACCAAACCAATCTAAACCAAAGAATACATATTCTATTCATACGAATCTATCCTAAAAATGTTGTCGGCATTAAATAATCCATTGAGGTTGATATGCCGTAAAACAAAATAAACCAAACCAATCTAAACGAAAGAATACATATTCTATTCATACGATTCTATCCTAATAATGTTGTCGGCATTAAATAACCCATTGAAATTGATATGCCGTAAAACAAAATGAACCAAACCAAATCAAACCTGCTGATCGTTTCTTTGTAGGGTTTCATCAGTTATATCATTGTCTTTATATATCTTTTCAGGTGAAACGTTCTTTTCATTCTCTGCATATTCTGATCCTTTACACAAATTCATGATCTGAAATCCCTCTCATTTCAAAGTCTCATTTCCTTGGTCCTCAAATCTCTGGAATTATTGCGTATGAATTTTTAGATGAAAGAATATCTGAATCATTCCTTTTACTCTATTGGTAACCAAATACAAGACCCCAAATCCCAAATAAGATAGGTTATTGAATAGAGTTCTTTTATGGATGTAAGAATTGTAGATTATGAGGTTGTAATATTGTGCCATGGT
Organism: Acanthosepion esculentum; assembly: GCA_964036315.1. Classification (NCBI taxonomy): domain Eukaryota; kingdom Metazoa; phylum Mollusca; class Cephalopoda; order Sepiida; family Sepiidae; genus Acanthosepion; species Acanthosepion esculentum. Next base: position 128,583,214 of record OZ038481.1, on the reverse strand, counting down.
TAAATGAAAAATAAGTAAAAGAACTTTCCAACAAAAAATATTGACAAAATTTTCAACAAGCAATAACAAGTAAAAGAAAAGAAAAAAGGCAAAAATAATATAAAGCAAGCAAACAATATACGCAAGGCATATTAACAGAAATAAGGCAAAGAAA
>OZ038481.1:128425560-128578060 GCA_964036315.1 Acanthosepion esculentum | reverse complement strand
GTAAATCTTTGTGTGTGTTTAAATGGGTTCTAATGGAGCTGTGATCGGATAAGTGTAACATAAGGCGTCTAGATAAGCATGATTGCTGCCTAAATATACAACTATATATATATATATACATGTATGTATATATATATATATACGAAAAGGAAAATGTGTAGATACTACAGATAATGTGTCCAATGTAAGGTATAATATATATATATATCAAAACAGAGTAAACTTAACAAATATAAGTATTATATAACAATTTATTACCTGAGGTTTGTGTGACGGTAACATTACATCATTTACAACATTAAACTTATTTCCCTTTTTTTGTTACTGTTTTTTTACACATACACACATGCACACCGAAGATGAGCATACATATTTCCCTATAGATATATCATACTGTAAATATATATTTTATCATATATACGAAACTGTGTTTTAATGTGTGTGTGTGTGTGTGTGTATGAGAGAGAGAGAGAGAGGGGGAACCAAATGTTACAAAGAATAGATTGTCGCAATTCTATAGTTTTTAATTTCGTCCATGCTATTTGTTTTTTTATTTATTTTGTCGAATGCACATTATAGTAGGGTAAGTTGGGCTGCATCTGGGAGAAAAAGATCACCATGACTCAATTCACTCCGCCAGAACTTTGGAAACGGTTTGCTCTACTGTTTGACATTCGCGTCGGAAGCTCCATTACAAACATTTCAGAATGACTGGATGTAATCTTAGGATATTGTAGATGATTCGGAAAGAGTTGAATGAGTCTAAGTTAATTATGAAGGCACGACAGCTCGGAAAACCTACCCTAATCTTTCTGATATGGAATGAACTGCCGAATTGGTCTTATGAGGGTCACAGACTCAACACGGAGGCCTACATCAAGGGCCTTGAGGAATTAGTGCTGCCCTGAAACAGGACTCTTCAATATGCCACATAAACAGGAGAACGCAGTCATGGCTGTCGGACGATTTCTGGTAAGCCATCAACCCTTACATCTTACCAACTAACGTCCCAGACTGCAACCCCCTAGATTATTATATATGGGGGCAGTTGAGTGATAGACAAGCAAAACTCCTTGTAAAAACAAAGATGTTGAAGACAATGTTTACGGCAGCATTCAACAACTTAAAAAAAACCGTCCAGGCGAGTTGCAGGAGATTTCGAAGTCATCTGGAGGCCGTAGTTGTAGCCAATGTCAATCTTATTAAATATATGTACTCTTTAGTATTTCAAAATAATTTTGTGTAATTTTGGTAAATATATCTGTTAAAATGGGATGCTAGTTTTATTTTCATTTTTGCGGAATTTAGACAATAATTTATCCATCTCACTCTGTAGATCCTTCTCCTGCTATAACAAACTGATCCCAATTTAAACACTATTTCTTTCTTAAAAAGGAATCTTGAATATTACTCAGTTACTTTTTGCCAGATCTTTTATTTATGTCCTCGACTTGTTTTGATTGACCTTTGAACCATTCATAAACATTCTCAAATTTTAAAAGCTCTGATAAACCATTGGTATCCTCGATTTTGCATAGAAACATGTTAAACAAGATTAATCATACATTGGCTTGATAAAGTCTTTCAGAGGACGAAACGCGTTGGCTAAGAATAGTTTTTCCTCTTGTCTTTTTCATCATTTTGTCCCTTTACAGATATACTCGATCTGAAAATAATCTACACGCACACACACACACATATATATATATATATATATATATATATGTATGTATGTGTATGTGTATGAGGATATATTTTTATTGATATTTGTGTTATTTTAAATGTTATTTGAAAATAAATTAAAATATATTTGAACCTAATCTGATTGATTTAAGAAATAAAATAATTTTGTTAAAGAATGTGCAGAATGCATATTCCTGAGAACATATTCCATCGACAAAATATCATATTGATTTATTTTATCCGGTCTCAGGCTGTGTTCTTGCAACTAAATATATCCAAGCCGCTTGTATTCTTGTAGTTATGGAAATATATCTTTTGTTCGTTTAAATTCCTTTTGTTTTTTCCAGTTTATAATTTAATAATTTTATCACGTTATTTGTGAACTGGTGTTTGAACGCAATAATATTCACCCTTTTAATGTTTCTTTTTCGTTTCGTTCGCTCACTAACTTTTGCTTCGTTCGCTAACTATGCAGCCTGTCAATCCAACGCGGTTTTGCTATTTGTTTTCTTTATTTTATCGATTCTTTCATTGGCATGGCCAGTTCATTTTTATTTTCAATTCCCGCTTCATCCTTATTAATTCAATATTGATTCAATTCTTCTTCCTGCGATGTTCTCTTTGTACCAGTCGTTCGTTGAGGATACGTTCCTAGCGATTTAATGATTGTGCACAAAATTGTCTGACACATATTGCGCTAGGTGGCAGACTTCCTGAAGTTTTTCACTCGTCAGATTGGTAATGTCGAACAGCGAACATAACGTCATGCAATGAGACAGTGCAACACTATTCATTTATACACTTTTACTTCATTGTTCATGTTATATACCTATGGACACTAATGTGTATGTCCCAACCCTCATTCGTCCTGGGTTTGACGATAAACTGCATCCGCGTCCTGGGTAAGACGATAAACGACGTCCAACCGCAAGGCCTCTGATCAGCATGTTTAGAGGAGTGTGGAACCACCTCTTACTTGCTGGTGTTCCCATGTCCACCCTGACCCGGGGTGGTAGCACCTGTTAGGGTCCCAGCTATGGGCAAACAGTTAACTCCGAAACTGAGGTAAAAAGCATTATGAAAATTTAAAACAGGGTTTTAATGCCAGAAATACTTTGTAAATATTATTATCAGAATGAAATGTTTGAAGAAGAAAAACTATTACCAGAAATACGATTTTGAAAAAAAAAATTACCAGCAATACATTTTTTAAAATTATATTAACTGCTATACATTTTTGAGGAAAACATATTACCAGAAATAGATTTTTGACAAAACAAAAATATTACCAGTAAAAAAAGTTGTCGGCATTAAATGACCCATTCAGGTTGATATGCCTTTAAAACAAACCAAACCAAACCAAACCAATCCTCATAAATACGTTGGACAGTATTATATGTGGGGCTAATTTACTATGTAGTCAACCACTAGCAGTGGTTTACCTACTTAACGCCGCTGGCGAGTATTGGATTTTGTTGATGTTATAAAGATTACCATCTCATTTTCCACCTCTGTTTTGGTTATTTCTCATTGAGTAACATTTTCTAGGTTACAATTTACATTATTTTTCATACAATACAAAGTTCAAGGGCCACTTAAAGTATGTTAATGTTTGATATTGTTCTATGTTTGTAAATAACTTAGCTGATTAGGATATGTAGGACAGATAACGGTTGGCACTTGTTTTGTAGTGGTCGAGGAAGCATGCACACAGGAGTAAGTTCCACAACGTACCGACTCTTGGGAAGAAGATGGGATTTTCTTCTTATCAAATGAATTCGAAGAGAATAAGTATAGATCACCTATCTATACATAACTGTATATGTCTGAACTGATGAACAAATCAATGTTCAGAAATTCAAAAATATATTTCTACTATAAAAATCTATTTTTCATGGTATTTTGATCCCAGTTTCTGGGTTAATTATTTGCCCATTGCTAGGGACCCTTATAGGTGCTACCACCTCGTTTCTGTGTGCACCTGGGAGCTTGAGCAATTAAGAGGTTGTTTAATACTCTTCAAAACCTCCCAATGAGACGCCTTGCTGCCAAATGTAGTTTATCGCCATACCTAGCATGTACATAAGAGGGTGCTTGACGCTATGAAGTAGAAGCCTTCTCTTGAAGAAATAAAATAAATCTGTTTTTTCAAGAATGTTGCGAGGAAGTAGCTACTCGTTTGCAACGTTGCATCTGTAAGAAAGTTATCGTTCGGTGAAAATTAATTCATCAACTAAAAGGCTGCTTATTTGTTAGGTAACGCAAACATACTTAAGGAAACGTATTATTTTATATGGATAGTAGGAAATATATTGAAACTTCTGTGGCGTACAGTGAGAAAGAGCGGATTGAAAAATGTGATACTCACAGGACACACTGAAATTAAAAGTGTCAAGAGAAAACAGTGAGCAAGATACCAACAGACCTTGTCTTAGTGGATTAGAGAATAATAAATTGGAGGGATCCTTAGGGGACAAATATTGCGTAGAACAACAAAGGATAGGCATTTGTAGAGGACCATGACCCCGCCCTCGTCTCGATGGCGAAGGGCACATAAAAGATGAAGAGTGTCAATGGAATTTAAAATTAAAGAAAAATATTCGAAAAGTTTAGTTGAAAAATATTGTAGATTTTATCCAATAAATTTATGATCGTGTTTCTATTTGGTATAGCCATTGTTATCACTAAAGAGGCAGACAAGGTAGTATGCACACGCGTAGTATGCACACGCTTCTTCCACATGTTATTTAACTGTCATCCTGAGAGTTTCTGCAGCCTATATATTAGGAGACACAAGACTGCAGTTTTCATTTGACACGGAATCATTCGGCCTGAATGAAGGTATAGCGATATTAGTTACCAGCTTATATATTGTCAGAGAAAACATATTAAAGATGGTAAAGATTGCTTTAACAGTAATAAAGATAAAGAAAGGAATTCCATCTTATTACCATGATCCGTTACTTTGTGAAACTGACTCCTGCGAGGATGCTTTCTCGACCACTAAAAGTCAATGTTAAACCGTTATCTATCCGACATATCCCAATTGATAAAGAAGGTGAGCTAAATGAAGTGTACCTGACAAGATATATGCCAAACAACTCTGACAAAGTAGTTCAGCTGAGTGCATCGGGATTGAGGAATGAGCTTTTTGGATGAAAGCTGACATAACAAATAAAGTTTGTCTTCTATAATGCTGTGATCAGTAGCAGCTAAAATAAAGAGTCCCGCTTGCCTCGACGCGAAAAGAAAGGCGCACGCCGATTAGACTATTCACCGCTCACATCACCTCACCTCACTCAGGCTCATGGTTTTATTTTTGGCGTAATGATCTGGCCAAAGATTTATTTTCCATGTATTAAGGCACATGTGTTCGACTGAAATGAAATGCACCCTGAAAACGAACTGGTTGTCTTGTCTGATCTGCAAAGAGCTTGGTAGTGAAATTTCAGATTTCTGTGTTCTCTGTGAATTGATCTCAATAAATCTATCCCCAGCTGGTTTACACAATATAGCAGCGCCATTTTTAGGTTTTCATTATTCTGTGTAACATTCTTAAGGGCGAACCATACTAATAGTTTTTAAATGAAAATAAACGATCGTGACATTTATTTGAGAAAATGAAGGATGATGAGACATATTAATCATGACTTGAGTATCTATTTAACAGAAAACCATACCATTACATGAGTTATTGACATAATTAATTATGTGACCAGAGATGCGCCATTTCAAGGGATAACTTCAAAACTCCTAATCGCCATGAAATCTGTCATTTTTTTATCGTAGCAGGTTTGACTGCTGCAGTTTTGATGGTCGCTCATGAGATATCTTTCGACGTGGATTGATGTCTACAAGCATAGACGTCTTGTTTAATGATGGACCAAAGATTTTCGATGGGGTTGAAACTCGGAGAGGTAGGCGCCCACACCATCAACATTTCACCTTATATAGCTTAAGACCATAGGAATGCCAAGGTCACCCTTGCATAGTGAGAGATAGCGTTTGCATTCTAGACCCCTTAGAATTGACAGAGGTATGTGATCTAGCCATGGATCAATACATCTTTTAGGAGATTGTAGTAGGCGGCTGTGGTCCCTTTAAAGTCTTCAGTTACCATCAACAGGCGAACAAGTCTGTCCCCAATGATTCCAGCCAAAACATATCTGCTCTACTCTCTTGGTCACGCTCATCTCCGAAATAGACTCAAAAATTTGCCCAACCGTCAGGTCGCCCTTCTCTCGTCAGTGTACAGAACACAACTCATGAATAACGTCGTATACTTCCGAGCTCACTGAAGCCTCAATTTTCTGTGGCGGGCCAGAAGCCAATTTCCAGGGAGCTCGAATGGAGTCAATGGTCTCGAGGATACGATTTCTGATTATTACCAGTACATGAAATTACTTTCAGTTTGTCAAGGTTTCCCATATAACTTTCGGATAATACTCCTTAAATCGGTACCTGTCATAGTCTTGGAGGTTCCATTTTTCTTCCTTGGCGAAGGAGCCGTCAGTAATCGTTTAACCGTGTCCAAATGACGACCTACCTTCTCCTCTCAATAACATTTAGCTCTTTCTTTGATTATGACAGGCTTTTCTTCATCTGTGAGGCGTTTTCCACGTCCCATTATTCTTAGAGAGGAGAGACGCTATTGGCAGGGTTCACCCATAAACTGTCGAATCTGAAAGAAGAAAAAGAATAAAATAAGGACGTTATGCAGAACAATTAAAAACTATTAATAGTGATGCCATATTGGAAAATCTTTATCAAAATAAATTCACTGAAAACAGAAAATCCTAAATTTCTTTACCAAGCAGTTATCGTGTTTTGGGGTGTAGAGCTGTATTATTGGCGCCTAACCAACGTCTATCATCCGATCATTGATTCGACGACACAAGCCGTGCAAAGAAAAGCGAGGAAAAGAAAAAAGTCCCAATAAGTTCCTGATTTGTTTTCTCGTAGTTTACCTTTCTTTATGTCATGGGCCCACAAATATTTCGGAGTGCAGTCTCTCGCGTAACTGATGAGATTATAATGGTAGGGCTCCGAAATAACACATTAGATGGCATCTCTTTCCCGAATAACATGATTTGGTAGGCATAAGAAAATATATGAATAATGGAGGAGAGATTTAGAAAATATATTTTGGCTGCCGAAATACCAAAGGGAAGTAGGACCCTTGTAGCGTATTAACTATGAATGGGATAGGCTGCGAACGTAGTGAACAATTTTCTTGAGTTCATCCTAAGTGTAACATGAGGTGAGTTGAGGGCACTGATGGACCGATATTACGCGGGAATCGGATATCCTACGGAAGCGTTACAAGGACTATCGACCATCAGACAACTAGAGGGAGAATATATACAAGAGTACAAATATAGGTAACACGGCTTCGCATTTGGACCTAGTAGGGATCCGGGAATGGAGAAAAAACTTGGATTATTTTTAGGATGGAGTTGCATAGCATGAAGTTGTAATAAGGCTAGAAGAAGATTGCCGGATAGGGATGTGGGAAATCGCGATCCTATCCCAGGTCACTAGTAAAAGCTTCCACGAGGCAATAGAATTCGATTATTCATAGCCCAGGAATTGAACGGAAATAGAGGACAGGGTAGAAGGCAGACTAGAATGGATTATTAAACTTGACAAGTGTCAGTGCAAAGAAAAACCAGTAGGAAAAATCAATCGCCTGATCGAATAGTTTCGGACCGTCCGTCTGGTCGAATATTTTCGGACCGTTCGCCTGATCAAATATTTTCGGACCGACTTGCCTGATCGTATATTTTCGGACCGTCCGCCTGATCGAATAGTTTCAGAACGTCCGCCTGGTCGAATATTATCGGACCGACCGCCTGTTCGAATATTAACGGACTGACCGCCTGGTCGAATATTTTCGGACCGTCCGCCTGATCGAATATTTTCGGACCGTCCGCCTGATCGAATATTTTCCGGAGTATGCACCGATCAACTGTGCAATATGTGGTCGTATAGTGCGCATGCAAAGAAATTGGAGTGTTCAAGGGGACTATGTACATTCTGTCTGTAAGAAGGTTACAAGACGGACAGGACGCCCAAACTAAATACATTGGGAAATAACTGTTAGGATTGATGGCGTAAGCTTTAACGCGCGTATAAATACCCGAGCAATGACTTCAGTTACACATAAGAGCCTTTTATTGGTTTACTTTCTTTTACAGGATACAAACATCATGGGATATTTAATGCCGAAATCATTTTAAGGATAGAGACGTATGAATAGAATAAGTATTCGTTGTAAGAAATCAGTTTGTAGATCAGGCTTCATTGACGTATTTTTGTAAAGAGGCTTTATTTTGTCGAATGTCAAATGTATTGCTGGTAATATATTTTTCAAAAATGTTTTACTAATATAAAAATTTATTTTTACACTTTCATAGTGTTGAGATCCCAGTTTAGGGGTCACCTATTTCCATATCCATGGGGCCCTTATAGGTGTTACCACCTTGAGTCGGAGTGAACCTGGGAGCAACAGTATTTAAATTGTGGTTCCATAGATTTTAAAACCTCACAATGAGACGCCTTGCAGCCGGATGTAGTTCATCGTCATAACCAGGAAATACATAATAGTGTGTTTGACTCTATGAAGTAGAAGCCTTCTCTTGAAGAACTCAAAATAAATCTGCAAAGACCTAATGAAACGTAGTTGAAGATCGATATGTATGCGACTATAGGTTTTCGAGTCAAAACATGGACTTTATGTAATTCATAATGAATTACATAAAGTCCATATATAATGTGGCTTACTGACATTTCTATTGGTTTTAGGAAAATGGCACACGTATTTTCTACGATTTAGGAGCAATACGCAACAAAGATACATACTTGTTTTAAGAACAGGATTTTCTCTGTATATCTCTCAGATGAGATATTATGATTACTTGCATTATTTGCATTATTCGGACTATTATCCTCATCTTCATTACCATATCCACATGGCCCAGTAGATAAAGACGTTGGTTAGATCCAGTGACTAGTCCCAAAGAGTTGTGAGTTCAGTGCCAGGCCACAGCAGTGTTAAACCAAAACTTGCAGAGTGGAGTTATAGGGAAATAACTGAGACATCCGAAAAGACATGACACGTGGATGGCTCATCTATCCCGGTGGACGAAATAAAGTTTCGGTTCGAAATTCCAATCACCTGAAGAAGGCCGAGGTGTACAACGGCCGAAACGTTGTGAATATGGAAATGAGGATGAGGTTAACAGCTCGAATAATGTAAATCATGCAAAGAGTTCCTTATAGCGAACATAATGCTATATCAAAATGTCAGTAGGCGACATTATATTTAGTTAGGAATGGGAATAACTTGGAAACAAAGAATAACCATATTACCTAGAACAAATACATTCAGGATATCGAAGTCATTTTCTAGGTATTTTGGTTACGAATGCTTTATTAAGGAGGAATAACCAGAAGAATATAACATTTGATATTGTAAACAGTACTAACCAAACCGTTAACATTCGATGAATATGTGTAGTTGGTAGAGTCCCTCCAGCTGTCAACATAAATACTATATCACGTGACGGTAGTAGTGGTAGTAATGATTACGAATATCATTGGTGATGTTGTACCAAGTGGATTTAGGGTTCTCCTTCATGAAATATTAGAAAGAAATAGGGATTTATTTGCGTCTACAGATAAAGCTCTCTCGGTAGAACTGATTCAGTGAAAATGAAAATCGATACCGGTTTATTTAAGGACCCGTACCGTACTCCTTTGATGCTCTGGGGTCAAGCCAACGATAAGATATTGGATGTTAAAATGATGGAAAAGTGTCGAAGTCCTTGATCTTTTTCCATTGTACTACTTATGAAAAAGAATGGATCAAAACAATTTTGCGTTGACCATAGTTCGTTGAATAAGATAACTCGGAGAATTGCATACCCACTACAGATAATATATTAGCAACTTTAGTTAAGTATTTTTAAAACTAGATTTAAAGTCTTGTTTTTGGTAAGTGGAAATAAATTAACGAAAATGAAGCCGAAACCGTTTTTGTTCCCTCAAGGGAATTTTTCATTTGAATTGTATGCCATTTGAACTAACATATTGGCCTACTATTTTCCAAGAATTAATATCTGTTGTTTTAGATGAAGTGGAAAGTATACAGTAGGTACCTACGTTTTTTCGCAGGAAAACAGCATGGCGTAATGAAAAAGACCACAAATTTAATAAAAATAAAGCATAATCGTCAAAATGTTTGTTATTATTAAGATGAAAGATCGAAGTATTTTTAATTATTTTTTTTATTTTTTTTTAATCCTCTCTAAAACGTGTGACATTTTAGTTAAAATCTTCTTTTCTTTACATCAAGCAGTGGCATAATAATAACATGACTTTATTGCACTTTTTTCAGTTGAAAACACATTGATTTGGAAAATCTTGTAAAAATCAAATCATAATCCGATTTTAATGAAGTTTTCAGGACTTATTCACAAATGAATGAAATTATTTTTAGAAAATTTTGGCAACATTTTTTCTTAAATATGTTACCCCATACTTACTTAATTTCATGAACTGTCGCAAAAAAAAACTTTATATTACCCGATTTTTTATTTGTTAAATTAGAACTCCTTAGAGAATTTAAATCGCCTAATCTTTTTTTCAGACTTGCACTATTCTATCTGAAAATCTGCCCTGAATTGAAAAAGCATGAATGCAATAAAACTATGACATTATTTAATCAGAAAAGCTTTCGATTGCTTTTTTAAATAAATTATATTAAGGACATTAGTGACTGAAAAAAACTTTGATGAATAATGAATTTTTACAAGAAATTTTTCATTTTTAAAAAATTTTAATTATAATAATTTATGATAGTTTAAAATCGTGTAAACTTCTGCCTTGTGATATTTCCTGGATGTGATATAGTAATTAAGTGGAAACGAAATTTGCGAATCCTACACACTATTCTATTTTTTAAATAATCTTTTATTTCTTATATTTTTACTTAATATTCTTCCCTATTTTCATCTATGAAAGTCTAAAAGTGACGTTATTATGAAACGGTCATGTTATCTAAGAGTTTTGTCTCTTTACAGAGAAATTAATTTAAGAAAATTTAATAGTATTTTATTTTTTTTATTTTTGCATAAAGCATCTTCGAAATGTAAATAAAAGTTAATAATTATTAGATAATTGCAGAAAATATGTTCATTTGTAAAAATTACTACAGAGTTAAAAACCAAAAAAATGAGTTCACTTATCGTAAATTTTATATCAATTCCAATCATCATCGCTTCGTCACTCTATCGGCCATCCATTATCGCCTTAGATGAACTATGATTAACAGGACCAACCATTAAATTAATGGTTGTATATTACTTTTTTATGTTATAGGTAAGTAATATTTATTTCAAAACAGATTAATTTACCTTTAGATTTTCTAATTTTAATCAAATAACGTGTCACAAATATAGACATATTAAATATTACAGTTTCTTAACATTAAGAAAATGGCCGCTTTTAAGAAAGTTTTAAGAAATCGAAATTAAATTTGACATTCCAATGTATATAATTTGTATCTGAAATACGCCAGAATATTTTATCTACTGGAAATAATACATTTAATCATTTAGCTATCAATTAAAACTAAAATGAAATCTTCAAGAATGTTTTTTTTTCATTTTAAGAAAATTCATTTTAAACTTTAGGTATCGAACATTTATGCCGAAATAGTGCAGGTACTTTTATACAGCAACTTATAGAGATGCTGTCTGAATTTACTCTGTAACAAAAGAGGATCATTTAAAGTATGAACAAAATGTATTTAACAAGCTACGTAAGCATAAACTTAAGCTAAAGCTAGCGAAATGTGAATTTTCCACGAGAGAAATGCATAAATTAGGTTTTAATGTAAGTATGGGAGGCATTAACACTGATAAGGATAAAGTACCGGCAATGAAAGCATTAGGTGTACAAAAAATAGAGAAACAATGGCGTATTTGTAATGGCATGTGTTCGTATTATCAGTGCTTTGTCCCGAACTTCTCGACTATGTTAGAATCAGTAATTGAGTTAACTCGAAAGAATGCCACTTTCAAGTGGATGAATAGTTGTCGGCGAGCCTTTGATCTTTTAAAATATGAACTTATTTCTGTGCCAATGCTCACTTACCGGATCTGAATGAACTACATAACCTTTATAACGCTTCAAATCCATCAGTCGGCGCTTGCCGGACGCAAACTCAGTTTGATGAGTTCGCGGGGAAAGAAATAGAAAAGCCTCTTTATTTCCTGTGTCACCCATTAAGTGATTTCCCTGGTCTATTATACAAAAAGAAGCGTTTGCTATTGTTTATTTAAAAAAACATAAACTAGATAACTATCTTCATAGAGCGAAATTTACAATATTTACGTACAGAATCTTTTCAGTAATCTTTGAAGTTATTAATAGAAAATAAGAAGATTCAGTTATTGGCTCTTAGTAGCGAGGGGTATGATTGTAATGTAGAATATTTAGCAGGTAAAAATAATTTACGTGCAGATCCATCAAGATCCCAGCAGTTGATAAGGTTTTTAAAGCCGTTAGATATATAGGATCGAATGTATGGAGTTGAAGTCATTCACTCCAACAATTTTGAACCGCATAATGTCGCATCGTACTGCCTAGTGTTGTATACACCGAGTTACTTCCCCTTGATTGTGATTACTCCCACTACCACCATTGCCTGCAACCTCCCACCACATAATCACGTGTTATACTGTAGTAGTAAAACTACTTCTTCAGCAATGTTTAATAAAATCTTGTTGAGTTCAGACCTATGTCTCTCTTCTCTTTATGTTGTCACTAACTCGTTACTAACATTATCCTTCAACAGCATACACCTGTATCAGCCCAATATAACACCTAGAAGAGAAAACAGTTAAAAATGAACTGAAACCTCAAATAAAAGGTATAAATATTAGTTTAGAGCAAGATGCAGATAAGATTATTAAGGAAAGTTAAACATCGTTTTAGAACAAGTAATGTGTGTTTTAAGGAGGGGGAATAAGTATGATCTGTCGGATGATATACTTAACTATTTATCAAATCCAGACGATGAACCGACCTAAGATTATATATTTCAAATCATCTTCGTATGAAGATTATAAGACAGTATCATGATGAAAATGAACATGCAGGAATAGAAAATAGTTTGAGAGCAATGCGGTGCAAATAAGTTTGGCCTGATATGCATAAGGACACTGTCAATCATACTGACACGTGCGTTCCTCGTCAGTCTGAAGCTCTTCAAAAAGTAAATCCTAAGATACAGGAGACTGACCAACCTCAATTACACTTTTCCTAAGATCGTAATTGATGTGTAAATATATTACCCCTGCTTTCCATATTTAAGTCGTGCCAAATATCAACCCATAATTTGGCGGATACGGATTTGAAATAAGATTTGTCATTTTCCTTTACTCATTGCCAAGCACGGCTAGAGAGCCCAGTCTGACCTGCTATTTAAAGCCAAGTTAGGTGAAGGGAGGAGAAACAGTCACCTTCCCTAATATTATTTGAGCGTAAGTTAATATAAAAGGCACGACTGGAACTCGAACTCAGTACTAAGAGTTCGTATTCCGTTATACATTACAGGTTAAACTAAAATCATTAAAATAACATAAAAGCAATCAATAGTAAAACAAAGATTCTAGAGAAAGATACCGATTCAACCCCGAATTACATAAGAGTTATTTACAATGTGATAAACACCAAAAATCAGAACCAAATACAATATCTATTCACTGGAGGAGGACGATGAGAGCCAAAGACATTATTAATGCGCTCCTTATGAAGAAACCCCATCTCTTCTATTATCGTATATCGCCAGTGGCAATGTGAGACATCCAAAAAGGAGTGACCTTCCAAAGAATTGCCACGACGTAAGCAAACACCGTGGAAAGGAGACGATAGTGCGATAGTGTAAAACAGCACATATGATTTACTGCTCATCCAGCCGAGGAAGAAAAAAATGACCGGTTGGTGGAGGAGATGACACTAACGTTGTAAACCTTGTTCGATAACTTGAGCCATCACACACACTCACACGCACACACACAAATACACATTATTTTTACAGTTGTCTATCTGAGATAATTGGTGACTGATTGGACTAGTTCACAAATACTGTAGAAAAATTAACAGAGGATTGAAAGAAAAGGCAGATGTATTAGCAGACATGACAGAATTCTACAGTGACTTACATCATGAGATTAGTTGGGGTTGGCTATTTTCAAAAAGATGACTTGAATGAATATCAAACCCCTTATTAATGAGCCTTTGATGTCACGATGAAAGATCATTTAAAACATATATAAATCTAAGATCCGTATCTTCTTAGGTGTTCCGTCCATAATTGTGTATATGATATAGGTAATTATTTGGTACCAAAATTAAGTAAGGGAAGTATAAGATAATAAGTAAAAATATTTTTTGGTTGGTTATAAAGATAATACTATATGTGAAAAAAACAAATTACTGGACAAGAATTTTAGAACTACTTAATGTACTCGTAGATTCAGGCGTGTAGTTCATTTCCAATATAAATTCTACATTTTAAAAATGGCGAAGGGTAATATTTTACCAACATTCCGACAGGGCAGGATTGCTGAAGTTCAAAATAGTGGTGTTTCGCAACGAGCCCTTGCAAATGAAATTGGTCTTCGCAGGACTGTCATTGCTAACTTCATTTTAAATCCGGATGCGTATGATTCTAAAAGATCAAGCGGTCGTCCCGATAAAATCTCACCATCTCTAGACAGTCGAATTAGGCGAGAAATTAAGACATATTCAAGCCAAACATCAAATCAGATAAAAGAAAATACAGATGCTGAATGCAGCTCCCGAACAATTCAACACCTTTTAAATATGAAAGAGTTTAAGAACTTGAAACGACTGCAGAGGCCTCGCCTTCTTCTTCGCCATAAAACTTCCCGTTTAAAGTATTCTTACTATTATCAAACCCGAGATGTGGATAAATGGTAGAAAGATGTTTTCAGACGAGAAAAAAATCAATCTTAATGTTTCAGACGGTTTTCAAAGTTACTGGCATCCAAAAGATGTCCCAAAATAAATTTTCTCAACATGACACAGTGGACGTGGATCAATTATGGTCTGGGGTTAATTTTTGTACAATGGAACTCTTGAGTTACAGGAGGTAAAAGGTCGTCAAACAGCTGCTAGTTACAGTGACATTTTAAGAAAGGCATCGCTAATTACTGGAGGCCCACATCTATGTGGAGAAAATTGGATTTTTCCAGCAGGGCAATGCTGCAATCCATAACGCTCTCCAGATCGAAACCCAATCGAGAATGTTTAGGGGTGGATGCCAAAGGATGTTTGTAAACATGGATCGCAATTTGAAAGTGTGGATTCTATTCGTGCTGCAGTTTATGCACCCTGGGTGGTGATTCCAATCACCCTCACGCAGAAGTTAATATTGAGTATGCCAAAGTGAATTTTCGAAGTAATTCGCAAAAATCGAGGTTATACTGAAAATTTAATTGTCGTTGTGACTTAATTGTTCTGTATTTGCTATTTTTATTTACATGGTCTTATCTTTATGACCAACTAAAAAAATCTTTTTTGAATTTTTGTTTAAATTAATCAATTAAAAGCTTAAAATATTCACTTGTTTCTTGATAAACTACATGTATTGATAGCAGACGGAGATAGACAGGATACACCGATGACTGTATTGATGGCAGACGGAGATTGACAGGATATACCGATGACTGTATTGATGGCTGACGGAGATAGACAGGATACATCGATGATTGTATTGATGGCCGACGGAGATAGACAGGATACACCGATGACTGTATTGATGGCAGACGGAGATAGACAGGATACACCGATGACTGTATTGATGGCAGACGGAGATAGACAGGATACACCGATGACTGTATTGATGGCAGGCGGAGATTGACAGGATATACCGATGACTGTATTGATGGCAGACGGAGATAGCGAGGATACACCGATGATTCTATTGATGGCAGACGGAGATAGAGAGGATATACCGATGACTGCATTGATGACAGACGGCGATATAGAGGATACACCGATGACTGTATTGATAGCAGACGGGGAAAGATAACCACACCATTTCCTAGACAATATATTAAAGGAAAGAGTGGAAAATATTCATATAATCTAAGTAGGCACACATTATGGTCACTAGCAAAATAACATTCCCATGAAGCGTACTACAATTTGAAGATGTCAAAATAAACAAATACAGAATTTTAAATATCTGGAAAGTGCTTTAAAAGAGGGCGGAACTGTGTCGCCGAAATACGGACTAGCCAGATATGCATTCTAAAATTTAAACAAAATATTAAGAAACATGAAAATTTGTAAGAAACAATGAAAAGAGTGCTGGTGCTATGTGAATGCAATCCAATTGTATGGTAGTTAATGCGGCAAAATCTCATCACATATAATATCTGGTTCTGAAGATGGATAGTGAAAATCCCATGAATGGAGAAAGAAAGTAACGCGGATGATAAAGATAATGGAAATAAAAAAGATCCCTTATAAACAGAAGTAGAATGATACATCTGAAATATCTGGGACACATAACGAGGAAGGCGGGCATGGAAAACTTAACGCTCACAAACTATATCGATGCCAAAAGAGAGAGGGAAAGGCATCGGTCCATCTATTTGATGAGCGTCTGTGGATAGATTGCCAAACCAGAGGTTTGAGGCGTGGCAAAGAGAGAAAAGCTGCTAAGGACAACACAGAATAGAAGGGTGTAGAGCGCCATTATTCTCCACGTCTTGGCGATACGGCATAGTAAATGTAAGAGAATTAAAACCATCCACACTCCAGAATTACGAACGAAGATAAGAGATTTTATTAAAATTAATGAAAGATATCTCTCTAAATTTCTGAGATGAGGTATTATGTATATTATTCGGACTATTGTCCACATGTTTGTCGCCATATTTATTACAGTTCGACATTCCAACCACCTGAAGAAGGCCGAAGCGTACAACGGCAGAAACGTTGTAATAATTATGGCGACAAAGATGAGGACAATAGTCCGAATAATATAAATAATGTAATGAAAGATATTTTTTTGCTCAAGAATAGTACGTATAGTGAATGTGTTTCTACATACACAGAAAAGGAACCTTAAGGAAAATGGAAACAAAAAGGACTCTTAGAATTAAAAAGAGATAGTTGAATTTTCTGGAAGACAGAATGAGGAAGGTGTTCTTTGATACGTACATCGCACATCGAACGTAAAAGTGAAAGAAGACAGCGGGCCACCTACCTCACTAGATTATGCAAATGGATGAAAGATGGAGGATCATGATCGAGTGGTAAAAGACAAATATTATTAAAAAGCTGAAAAGGACTGTAGCGAGATCGTCGAGGGACACGAAGAAGAATAAAGAAGAAAGTGTATTTGTCCATTCTGAGTAAGAGGATACATATGAAGGAAAATATAAATGCTGAAAACTAGGAAGATATCATTTTGTATCTAGAATATTGAATATAATTATTAATAATACCATTTAGAGAAATTCATCAGGAAAACCGAGAATAGCAAACGTAAAGATGTTCGATCATGAATACTGAATGTAGTGAACTTTAGAGATTTTGATTAATGATACAGTTGGAAACGAATGATAGGTTGATAAAAAAAAATAACGGCCGAGCACAGATGTTTGATAAGTTGTTCAACAGTCCTTAAGAGAGCGAAGATTAAATTCTGTGAGATTAATGGCGATATGATTGATTAAAACAATGTCGATAATGACGACCATATTGTGTCATGAATAATATTGAGAAGAATAGAGACTACTTATTTTAATCAAGAATAATTGATATATGGAATTTTAATTTCCCGAATTTCAATTTAAAGAATTAAAAGAATGAAGGAAGAAAGAAAGAAAATCGTAGGGGATGATAAACCTCCTAGAATGGTTTATGTTACCTCCTTTCTGATAGAAATGAAACAATGGAAAAATTAATTTGAGTGGGCAATAAAATAGAGATGGAAATATTTCTATGCTGTTCGAGGGTGTAGAGAAACAGATACAATAATACGAAGGATAGATTACAGGTGGAGACAGAAAGACAAGGATATATAAATAATCGAAACACGTCAGACCGTTAAGTGTGTGCAAGTGATGCACGCTTGATCTATCATGCCTCTTCCGATTCATGACAGACAAGGAAGAATATTATCTTGCATTAGGTTGTCATTTATTTATACGGTAGAGTGGTGACCAACCAAAGTCATAGGGCCTAATCTGTCCTGCTATTCAACCCATAGCTGTGTGAAGAAGAAATAGATTCATAATTTTCACAAGGGTATCTGTCTATATTTCTGAGATGAGGTATTATGTACATTATTCGGACTATGTCCTCATCTTTTCGCCATAAACTATTACAACGTTTCGGCCGTTGTACACTCCGGCCTTCTTCACTTTGTTGGAATGTCGAACCGAACCCTTTATTTCGCTCACTGGGGTAGACTGTTCTAGTTCCCCGTGCCATGTTTAATGGATGTCAGTTATCAGTTATCTCCTGTTAATTTCCCATCTGAAAGTTCTCCACTGCCTTAACCGGGTATTGAACTCACACTCTTTGGGTTTTGTCACTGGATCTAACCAATGCCTGTATCCACGGTGCCATGTGTCCTTGAGGACATATGGCAGAGTGTGGCATACACATATGTGTATGAATTTCTGTGTATTATAAACCTAATGTACAACGGCCGAAACGTTTTCTCAAGGGTATTTGCCCGTAAGTAAATGTAATGAACGCAACTGGAATTCGAACTCATCTATTCGTTTTCACATAACAATATTCATTTAGCACAATACACTACGAAGTGACAAAGGCGAAAACGTTGAGACTAGGTAAGCAAAGACTTTCCTGCCCGAGTGGGGACAATCGGTTTCCCAATGTTAAAATAAACTTTGTGCCGTATCCTGATACACTTGGGGTTAAGGATTAAATAAAGGAAAGGATGCATGCTGTAGTATCTGTTACCTGTCGGGCTCTCCTCACCCCTGCAAGGTGAAATCGCCTTGGGGGAGATGCTGCTTCAGCATCTGTTCTGTGCCTGGCTCGCTGCCCCCCAACACCCCGCTGCCTGGACAGAATCCTCTGTTCCATAGCGAGGTGATTAGCTATGACTAGTTGCGACTACCTAAGACCAGCAACAACCTCCAGGACCCGGTAGGGACGCTCGGTTTCCCGACGTTAATATAAACTGACCTTGTGTCGCATCTTGACCCGGTACTGGGTTAAAGGTAAATATCGGAAAGGCACTCCGCCAGGATTAACGATCGATCCTACTATCACAATCGATCCTCCTAACCTACGAGACTGCCCAGGGAAGATTCTTTGAGATCCTGTTCTTACTAAACATTATGATCCAGCTTCCGCTTCTCCAACAGTTGAATCATGTTTCTAATAGTTGATTCCTGTTATCCGCCTTTGTTATATGCGCGATCCTGCTACCGCAGTTGATCCTCTTAACCGACGGTCTGCTCAGGGAGATTTCAGAGATGCTGTTCTTATCGAACACTATGATCCTATTTCCTATTTCCTTTTCAGGGCGAGGACTAAGTTTTTCCCCCCAATTCCATGGTATGCGGTAATTAACTGTCCTTTTCAGGACAAAAACTAAGTCTGTTTCCTCAACTGCATAGTATGCGACAATTAACTGTTCTTTTCAGGACAAGAACTAAGTCTGTTTCCCCAACTTCATAGTATGCGGCAATTAACTGTACTTTTCAGGACAAAGATTAAGTCTGTTTCCCCAACTGCATAGTATGCAGCAATTAACTGTTTTTTTTTTTTCAGGACAAAAACTAAGTGTTTCCCCAATGCGGTGAGTATGCCTTACCCATATTCCTTTTCATGACTAACAACTCAGACTGTCATTATATCGTAAATTATTATAATTCTGGGCATATCAACTATTCAGCGCTATAATTACCGTTCATGTTTCACTTCTGTCCAACATCAACTGTTCCAATTATCTTCTGCGCAGTATCAACTGTTTTGTTTATTTTCTGTGCATTACCATCTGTTCTGGTTAAATCTGTGTACACCAACTGTTCTGGTATAACTTCTGCGCAATACTAATTATTCAGGTTATCTTCTGTGCAATATCAACTGTTCTGCTTTATTTTCTGTGCACACCAACTGATTCAGGGATTAATATACTAACTGCTACAATCTCATCATCAGCACTACAGAAACTGTTTGGCCGAATTTATTTTTTTTAAATTTTTTATATTCTACCGTTCTTCGTTTTTGGATAACCAGCTACCTTTTTTCACGGGAATTTTTAACATTTACATTTCTTTGAATTGTATTGTTATTTTGTTTGCCAATAATAAAATTTGGCATATTCTTTATCTGAATTTGTTGTACTTGCCTTGACTCGTGTCAGATCACTGTGTTTCGTTTAATGTTTACTAGTATCGTCTGACATAGATAGCCACGTACCCGCAACAGAACTTATCAAAATATTTTATATCTTATTACGTCATAACAAGCCAATGATGTTCAGAAGTAATATATCGTATCAACTCTAAGCTCAAACAGAATTGTTCTATTTATCAACGGTTTCTGTTTCGTGGTTTCATTTATCCGCGGCAATCAGAGATTTTGCATGTTGTATATTTAAGTATATTTGTTATTATCGTTCTATGATAATATAAGTTACAATTTTGTGACTAATTTGCAAATTGGATTTTATTATACGCAGCTTTAGGGAAAATCAAATTTTAGTCCTATGTCTCGATATAGATATATGTTTAATATTTTTGTTAGTATCTTCCATGTGGATTTCAGCTTCAAAATCGCCAGATGGATATTTCATACGCAACATACAGGTCTCTGTTATTTCTTTAGGACGAATAGCTTCTTTTCTAAACAAATTCTTATATTAGATTAGAGGAATCATTCTGTTCTTTTTTAAAATATGTCGACTAAGGTTCGTGGAGAAGTGATGAAAACCTTATGCGAAACATTTATATCGAAATATTTATTTCTCAACATGGTTAACGATAGAAAATGAATAAAACAAGACAGAAACTTTCTTTCCAACAACACAAACAATTTTTGCCAAAACAGACTTTGGACAATGGTTGGTGTTCGCACTAAACATTTGTAGTTTCTTACATGTTTCTACACAAAGCGGATGTTGGCCGCACGATGACCCAAAGTAGACTGTATAAATACGTTTTCTGCTCATAGTCTCCACGCTTCCTCTTTAGCTAACTGGTATTGCACGCCAGCACATATGACGGTCCCGTCTAGGGTAAAGGTGCGATTCCCGTCGCAGGACACATATTCTCTTTGAGATTTCTCGGATATTCACGTTGGTAAATATTGTTAATACCGTTTACTATAAACAGAGCATTTACTTAAATATTTGTATCTATAAAAATAACGTACAAACAATATATATATAAATGTGTGTTTGTGCACATTTATTTCATTGAATTGTAGGGGCAAAATAATCTTTTCAATCTTTTAATTCAACGTATCTAAAGCTCTTACAGCTTCCCATTTCTGAACAGCAACAAATTTGACAGACTTTCCCTAATCTCAGCCAATATATGAGCGATATTCAAGGCATTCGTTGTTAGTATTCTGTATCTATTATATATATATATATATATATATATTCTATGATGTATTCTGTTGAAGTAGTAGTAATCAGAAACCCTGTTGTAAAGATATTGTCGTAACTCCATATTGGGTTGCCTTTAAATAAAACCTTTTGTCTTGTTTTCGTGTTTGAAACCCACCCCAAAGTTTGTAAAATTATTTTTGATACACACACACACACACACAAATATATATATATATATATATATATATATATGTGTGTGTGTGTGTCTGTGTGTGTGTCGCTGTGTGTGTAAAGAAACACGTAACAATGCACTATGGAAAGCTATTGGACATATGACAAGAGAAGAGAAGAAAGGTATCACTAAGAAATTCAGAATATGTAAAACAAACAATTCTGTCTCGAAGTAAATTACAAAATAAAATAGTAAGACATTTAAAAAACTACTTTAATATATAAAATGGACATGTTCAGCCAAGTGAGCAATTTCATATATGCCGGAGCAAATTCAGATTCTGAAAAGTGAAAAGTTTAATATTTGCATCAGTATAAAAGAAAAGAAAAACAATTGGAAAATTTCAGACTGAAGCACATATAGAATCGTAGATGAGTCTAGAATCAATGCAAATGTATGCAGTGATGATAAATTGCTAGCGATGTGGGTAAAAAATAGAAAATGAGAAAATATGAATAATTGGTAACATTGTAAACATGACAAAGGCCAACAGCTACAAAAGACGCAATTAATAAAAGAACTTGATTCAAATATTTATCCTTAACAGATAATTTCGAAACAGAGATAAAATAGTATGTCCAAAAATATTAAATATGACAAACAAGTAAGAGGAGAAATTAAATATAACTTTTCATAACAGTATAAATCTTCGTGAACGTTAGGGTATTTGATTAACCTTAAAAGAATTGTATCTACGCGGAAACAAACTTGGAATAGAAATAGGCATGTATGCAAAAATAAGTACTCTACGAAAAATAGCAAAATTGAAAACGCCAAATGAGCAAAAATTGTTTGAGTGGAAGATGGTTGGAAAGACTGTCTCAAGACTGAAGTCCCACCGATGTTGATGGAATTATAAATTGGGAGAAATTTTTGCGACATTGCTGTATCAGAAGATTGATTGATTCGTTTTTTGTCTACACTTTCCCGTTTATTCTTATCCAGAAAATGTTTTTAGATTGTAAGATTTATTTTTAGCCGGAAGCGAATAATGAATTAGTGATAAAAGTCTTGTTAAGTAACCTATAGCAGTGTGAAAAAGAGAGGTGGACTCATGACTGGAATTTCACAATTGCACGTAAGCGAATATAATGAACCCAATTGGAATTGCAACTCGGCTCTTCGGTTAGCAACTTCCAGCCATTATTCATTGCACCACCACCCACACATCCAACCAGAGAACACCTGGTATTCCCAAAGGATTGGTTCTGACCGGGCTTGACATTACTTAACTTCGGTGGTCGTACATGAACCGATACCTCAGCGTGATATGACCGAAAGAAAGAAAAAGAAGAAGAAAAAAAGATGATGAAGATGATGATGATGCTGATGATGATGATGACGATGGTACGGAATATAATTTTTTAATCAAGACATATATTTATATTACTCTAATTCGTGTGTGTGTGTGTGTGTGTGTGTGTGTGTGTGTGTGTGTGTGTGTGTGTGTGTGTGTGTAATAGGGTGCAATGGATAAATTGTCGTCTGAACAACGCAAAAATAAAAATAAGACTGGTATCTCATTTTGGCAGCTATACAGGATGCGACGGATAAATTTTCGTCTAAATGGCGTAAAAATGAAAATAACACTGACATCTCATTTTAACAGATATATTTAACAAAATGACACAGAAATATCTTGAAATACAAAAGAGTAAATTTATTCAATAAAATCGTCAATGGCGTCAATCACGGCCTCCAGATCACTTCGGAATCTCCTGGAAATCTTCTGGACAGTTTTTGCTTAAAATTGGTGAATACTGTCATAATCCTTGCCCTCCTTTCATCTACGCCCCACACATAATAATCAAGGTGGTTGCAGCATGGGGATTTAGTTTGTCAAATGTTATGGGTTATGTGGTCGTAGAAATTGTCTGACAGCCATTACTGGTTACTCCTGCTTGGGTGGCATGGTGCAGATTCCTGTTGCCACATATAGGGTATCCTAGTAGTCACCCTCTTCACCCAGGGAAGCACTACTCCTCAAGTCACTTGATGTAAGTCACTGTGTTGTGTCTGAGGCCCTCTTCAATAAATTCGGGAGTTATTTCTTTATCGGAAAGATCAAAGTAGATTTTAAAAGCTGTCCCAATCGCAATTTTGCTCTTCCAACACTTTCCGAATTCTCTGCACCCTCCACAGATTGATAGCAATATACTCTGAAATGTTCGGATTGGAGCCTTCGGCCCGAATGCCAAGCAATGCAGCATACCGTTTCCAAATTTCTGTCTGAGTGCGTTATGGTGATCTATTTCTAACAGACGGTGCGTATCTGACCAAAATACAATGCGCTGTTGACAAAATCAGAAAAAAAACAACACGCATGCGCGAAATTAAAATTACAAAATGGCGAAAATTTACCCATCGAACCCTTGATATATGCAGGGGTTAGACAATATTATGTCAACAGCTTGCGAAAATATCTTTTTCATCAGTTCTGTCATTTCTGGGTATTTATAGGCCTCAAATCGTCATAAAAGTTAACTGCTCAACACTTTAATCTTTTACCTCACTTAATTATGTCATTATTTATCTTCAGTTAAAATGCGCGACCTGTCGGATTTTCAAAGAGGGCAAATAGTTGGTGTTTGATTAGCAGGCGCATAAATGACCAAAATGTGTGAATTATTGAATGTTTCACGAGATCTAGTGTCTACGCTTATGACAGCTTACATAAAACAAGGCAAAACCTCATCAGCAAAAAGTAATAGTTTACGGAAACCAAAGTTGATCGAAAGAGACCGACAAGATTTAAAACAACTTGCGGCAAAAAATCATAAAACTACTGCAGCAAAAATGAAATTAGAACACATTATTCACCTAACCAATACAGTTTCTACACACACAGTAAGTCGAGAATTACACAAAGCTGGTATCCACGGAAGGGCTGCGATTCCGCACCTCTGATCATCAAGTCGAAGGTCATGTTGTGAAAACGATGATTATCATAAAAATTGGATACTCGAAGAATAGACAAACGTTATTTGGCTTGATGAGTCTTCTTTCACCATATTTCCTACAAAGAGCCGTGGAGCCTATGATTCGGATTGCACTGACCCGACAGTCAAACATAGGTGTGGCTTAGTAATGATTTGGGCGGCGATTTCCTGGTATTCGTCTGGCCGTATCATTCCACTTAATTGTAGAATTACTACAGATAAATATCTTTCCATATTCTCAATGACAATGAACTTACAATAGCTACCATACTACTTCCAGAAAGTGCCATCTTCCAAGATGAGCATGCAACTATACACACTGCAACAATGGGAAGTCATGGTTTCATGAACATCATACAGTAATTAAACATCTTCCATGGCCAGCACAATTAAACCTTTATGGAGAGTTCTAGAGCAGAGATTGGGGAACAGATTCCATCCCTCATCGTCGCTGAAGAAACTCTCCCAGATTTTGATTGATGAATGCGATACAATTCCACTGGAAGCAATTCAAAACTTATATGATTCCATTCCACGTAGAATCAAAGCAGTTATAGAATCTAATGGAGGTCCATCTACTTATCAATCAATAAATAAATGTTTAAGCCAGGTGTTCATATAATTCTGCATAACACCTGTATGTATGTCTATGCATATTCCACTGCTTGCTTTATAATCAACGCTTGTATTAATTAGTTTTTTGTTTTGCGTAATATTACGTATTTTTGGCATTCTAAGCTAATCTCAAGAAATATTAAACTGGATACTAAAATATAGTGGGTCTGTAATCCAAATATATGAAGCAATACATTGAGTACCATAATTCCGAATTATTACTCAGATATTTACTGGTCATATTTACATTTAATTCGGATATCATATGAATAAAATATACACTGTATAGTATATCTATGTCAAGGCAAATAGTATATTAGTAAATTTTGCATTGATGTTCGAGGAGAAATTAACGAGGGAAATAAGAGAATATTCATTAAAAAATGTTTGAAATATTTTTAGTTTTGGGTTAAGTGGTTTTACAGTAAATCTTTGTGAATAGCGTGATTCATGTGCCTATCTGCTATATTGAGAACTCTGATCATAATTATCGTGTATGGTACCAAATTCATTGAAGAAAATGAAAATAAAAAAAGCAAGAAGCTCATTTTAAGAAAGATCTTGCATCCCATTTTAATGAGCTTTTTGCATGCTGTTAGATCAGCATACATTTCAGCTCTAGATGACCCAAGAAAATATTTTTAAACTTAGCAGGAAATGAACTTCATATCGCCTACTCAAGTAGATACGCATATACTATTAATGTAATATCCTGGGTATCATATTCTATATGCGTAGCTAAAATATCTGACTTCATAGAATAAATCTAAATAAAGATTAAGAAGCAGAATACTAGATTTAATCTACTTATAATTCATTTCTATTTACCCT
This sequence comes from Acanthosepion esculentum, assembly GCA_964036315.1. Classification (NCBI taxonomy): domain Eukaryota; kingdom Metazoa; phylum Mollusca; class Cephalopoda; order Sepiida; family Sepiidae; genus Acanthosepion; species Acanthosepion esculentum. The sequence continues at coordinate 128,552,115 of OZ038481.1, read as the reverse complement.
GTAAGACATAGTGTATATTGAATGACCACTATTGATAAACATATATTTTCGTGTTACGAAACTTAAACAAATGTAATAATAACAAAAATAATTGTTTCTTTTAAATTACGGTACAATATTCGAAATCGTGAAATTATTTCTACGGAAAACCATGCAAGCAATTAGACTTCAACCTACCGTGCGGGTTTGGGCCGTTTGAAAATAAATGTATTAAACGTAAGAATACAGGCTTGAAATGAAGATTAGTAGTCCAGGAATGCGGGTTAGTAGAAAATATATGTACAAGTCTCTGTAAGTGAAGCCGTAATTATCTCTCTCGCTGGACTCTCGTATGACTCTCTGTGAACACCCTGTGTACTGTCTCCGTATCTCTCACCCTGAATCAACGTATCTCAACCCGCAGGTATTCTCTCTGTCAGTATAAGTATACTTTGGACGAGTCCATCTTGGGTAAAAGGGGTCTGCTCCACAACAAAAACTTTGAATGCTTATTCCCAATATAAAATATTTAAAGTAGAAAGTCGGTGCAACAAAATCTTCTCGTTCTTGTTTCCGGTTAAATTTAACTATAAATAGATATTACGGCAGTCGATAATATTTTTTTTAATTTACGGAGATTTATTCCTTTGCTTGATGAAGCATTCATCGTCGAACATCGTGGACTGGCGCTACATAATCACAAACAACATGTATCAAAAGATAGAAAGATTTGAGGACTTCCAGCTGCAGCAACAACTAAAATGGATAGCCCGTCTAAATACAAGAGATAATAAGTAACTAAGAAGATATTGACATATCACGGTAAAAAGGATATAAAATTAAAAAGGAAAACTTTATCAATACTGGAAAGACCGATAACAGCTACTGGATGTGAGAAAACTATTGTCATGACAAACGTTTTATAAGGAATATTTTACAAGTTTAAGACTAAAGTAGTACTGGCTTCTTGGTCAATGATTACCAAATATTGTCAAATATTTCTACGTAAAACCATGCAAGCAATTAGACTTCAAATACCGGGTGGTTTTGAGTGAAGTATTTGTTAGGGATTTAGTCGAGTTAACTGCTGCTATTAAATAGTAAGTTCAGTCCTGTATGGGTGCACATATATATGGTCTTGTGGTAAAATAGACGATGTTGCAACCATATAATAATTAGGAGTTAAAACTTTGAATGCTTATTCCCAAAATAATATATTTAAAGTGGAAAGTCGGTGCAACACAATCTTCTCCTTCTTGTTTCCGGTTAAATATAACTATAAATAGATGTTAAGACAGTCGATAATGTTTTTTTTTAAAATTTTACTGAGATTTATTCCTTTTCTTGATGAAAATAAATTTTCCAACATTTAATTATAAATTTATTGCATATATCCCCTCGTGCAAATTAAATGACACAGCTTTTTTAGTTTCCTTTCTTACATCATTCGGTCAGTTTTAGACCCACTGCAGTGACAAGCGCCTTCGCAGATCAATGTTTAAAAATGGCTCCGATTGAATGAATCTTGCACGTCTTAACAAGAAGCATTCATCGTCGAACATCGTGGACCGGCGCTACATAATCACAAACAATGACGTGTACCAAAAGACAGAAGGATTTGAGGACTTCCAGCTGCAGCAACAACTAAAATGTATAGCCCGTCTAAAAAGAAGAGATAATAAGTAACTAAGGAAGATGTTGACCTTTCACGGTAATCAGAAAGGAAAATTTTATCAATACTGGAAAGAGCGATAACAGCTACTGGATGTGAGGAAACTACTGTCATGACAAACGTTTTATAAGGAATAAGTTTTTCTTTTCTTTTCTTTGAATTTAATTTAATCTATTTTCACGTTAGAATATGGTTTTCGTTTTTGTTTCTCATCAATTTTAGATTGAAGATGCTGTACGTTTCTTATGTTGTTAGGATTATGGACCCTGTTAACTGTTACTTTTTGGCTTCAGGTTTTCTCAAAATCTTCTCATTGAAAAGCTTACATACGGTGATAATATAGTGAGAAAACGTATCGTTTCTGTATACAATTAACCCTTCTAACTGCCTAAACATTGCTTACTTCCAGTAAAGTGTATGTGAAATTACTTCGCCGTCATGTTCAGAAAAAGGCATGGTAAACATTTAAAAAAATAAGTTATTTAAAACACAGGAGCACATGTTGTAGTTAGGAAACTGAAATACGATTTATCGTTGCAAGGGATCATATTCAAAAGCAGATTAAACAAATAATTTCAAATCAATGATAAACATAGACAGACTGCATATTTGGAAGCTTAACGTAGCGCACACAAGCTATCTATTTACTCACATACATTTGGTCTTGTGTCACAAGAATACGGGATAATATATATAATTTTTAAACCAATGGTTAGTTTTTGAATTTCAAGATCGGTATCAAGAAAAAAACTTTTTTTCAGAGAATGAACTCACTCCAGGGAATGTTGCTGAAATATGTTTCTCTTCACATTTCTGTTAAACTTTGCCTTGTTAAATGTTAAACACTTAAAATATCTCGCGTTTGTGGATTTTCGGTTTTGTTCCTCATAAGACATTTAGCATACGTGATAGGGAAATTGAATCTAGAACTGGCTTCTCTAGAGCCAAACACTGGAAATTGCTAAGAAACAAATGATTAACCTGGAACCTCTAGTGATATTTTCAAATAACCTCTTCTGATCGGGATCTTGCTATGCATTGCAGGCATGGCTTTAAGCTCGTTCCAAAATTTCTAAACTGTCACCTGTATACAAGCGCCTTCGCAAATCAATGTTTAAAAATGGCTTCGAGTTAATGAATCTTGCACGTCTTAACAAGAAGCATTCATCGTCGAACATCGTGGACTGGCGCTACATAATCACAAACATCGACGTGTACCAAAAGACAGAAAGTTTTGAGGATTCCAGCTGCAGCAACAACTAAAATGGATAGCCCGTCTAAAAAGAAGAGATAATAAGTAACTAAGGAAGATGTTGACATATCACGGTAAAAGGATATAAAATTAGAAAGGAAAACTTTATCGGTACTGGAAACAGCGATAACAGTTACTGGATGTGAGAAAACTATTGTCATGACAAACGTTTTATAAGGAATATTTTATAAGTTTAAGACTAAAGTAGTACTGGCTTCTTGGTCAATGATTACCAAATATTTTCTCATAACAAAAAGGATAATATTACTCTTACTATTACTACGCTGCATTTTGTTAATGACAATGTATATTAATCTTCTCTCCAAGATGACATCGAGCTAAGAGAAATATTTTATTTCCCTTTCTTCGAATTTAATTTAATCTATTTTCACGTTAGAATATGGTTTTCGTTTTTGTTTCTCATCAATTTTAGATTGAAGATGCTTTACAAGGTGCCATTCGATTTCCCCCACTAAAATTAATCAGAATGGAGCGTAATGCTATTCAGAGATTGAAAAAAAATAGTTTCCATTGAATTGGAAGCTAAATCATGATATTTAGCTATTCTGAGAAAAGTAGAAATTTTGATTTCATCTATTTTTAAATAGTTTCATTATTAATTAATATTAAGGATTCATTTTTAAGATTTTCGATCACGGAACACAATCCTTTTTTATGCTTCTTTCAAATCCATTTTAGAATTCCTTGGAAAAGAAAAGGCAATTCGATTTCAAGAAGGCAGACCAACAAATAGAAAACTGAAGATATTATCTTCAAGTTTTTCCATATTCTATAAAATATTTTTCATATCAAGGTTAAACATACTTGTCCCTTCGTAAAATATATGCGTTTTCAATGATTAAATAGATTACCTCAAATATAAAATACATCTCAATAAAGGCGTCCACTTAACAGTTCTATGAACAAATTGTTTTCTCCAGTCTCACTAAATATAACTTTTTGATATTGTTACATATATTTTAAGACATTTTTATGTTTATACATTCTTTTTATAGATACAAATATTTAAGTAAATGCTCTGTTTTATAATAAACAGTATTAACAACATTTACCGGCCTGAATGTCCGAGAAATTTTCATAGAAAATATACATCGTTTAAGGAATAAAAAAATAATTGCACATATTTAATTACGAAGAGTAGATTTCCACATGACAGTTTTCAGTTTCCCTGCACAAATTCTGCAGCAACATTTCAAAATATGTCCTGTAGTCTTATGTTACCTGCAACAGTTTAGGCATGTTCTGACAATTTTGTGAAAGTAAATCATCTCTAACAGTTGAACAAAGGAAATAGATTCCCCTCAGATTAACGTCCGAATTGGTCTTGACCATGAATGGTTTACCCAATTGAATAGTTTTCCAATCAATGTATTAAATGTTCAACCCATAGACCATACACAGTTATATCAGCAAATATAACACCATTGGATTTCTTTGCTTGGGGATGCATCAAATTTCAAGTCTAACAAAAGATGTTTATGATTTTGAACAATTTACATAAACATATCTGAAAATGCTATAGTTTGCATAGTAGGCACACGTTTATATCGCGGTAGCGGTCTGCTTGATAAAGATTCAGTCCTTTGCTGGTGAAATTGGAGTGACATCTCTAAGACTGGGCGATGGTATGTGGAGGCCGCGCACTCTCCAAACTACATTGCCCTATACTCAACCGTACCGAAAATATCCAAAGGAATAAATGGCATTACATTTGGGGACGGCTTGGCTGCAGGAGTTGCCGGAAAGTTGCCAGTGTTGACAGAGAACCACTTTCGGTGCTCCAATCTGGGTATTCTGTTAGGATTTAATTCCATACCCTTTTCTGAGTTTGGATATGAACGCAAATCAGCAGAGTTTTAAAATCAAGGTTTTCCTTCCTCTAGATGAACTGCCTTCCTGGCCTATCAAGCCCCACTACCAGAAGCAGCTGGCTATCAGGCGCCAGTTTTCCGCTTACGCCCATTCTTGAAGCTGGACTTTATGATCAGAGGCCATTTGAGACCTATGCCATGGAAATATTTTATAGACAGTAAGAGATAGTCCCTTATATCAGCCCTGGCTATGGAAACATTTGAAACATATATAATGTACGTATATAACATCGCGTGTTTAAAAAAATAGGAAAATAAAAAAAATAGAATACAAGAAATATTACGATACAGTACATAAATAAACAAACTCAAGTAAGGAAAAGGTTATTAATTTTCGAAAAAAAGATAGCAGAAACAAAGAATGAAAATATATATCAGGATTTATGACTAGAATACTCAGAGATTATCAAGTTATTATTTAACAAACGATAAAAATGATATATTTTGCTTTTTGACAGTACTAACAAGTAAACTATCAAATAATAAAAAATGAACGAGAGTAGAAAATAGAATATTGATAAATATAACGTTACATAAGCAAAAACTGTTTTTTCTTTATCTACTTAAACACCAAAACCTTGGTTCGGTAGAAAATACATAATCCTATCGATATATTCTAAGCTCATAAAATTACTCATAAGATTAAATAATTGCAACGAAGGTAAAAAGATTGCTTTCTCTCAGAGAAGTAAAACGGACAATACGATGTGGCGAGATTGTGTGCCTGTGTGTATGTGGGTGATCCACTCGAACAAGCTGAGTAGTGCACCAAGGAGGCTTGACAGCTGTCAAAATAATTTACTAAAGAAAAACTCATTATTATGGCAGATAACCGAAGAAAACCTGGAAGAATGCTTGATTGCATTTTATGAATATTGGAATTAAATGCGGAAAAAGAACTAATTAAGAAAGTTAATTAGCCTCGAAAAATGAGATACCTTCTGAAGGAATGAAGAGAAAAAATGAATTTGAAGATCTTTTAGCAACGTATTATACATGTGTACGACCCGACACTCGCCAAGGCGGAAGGAAATGAGGATAATTTATAAACGATTTCTTCGAACGATATAAAAATTATCTGCAAAATCTCTTGGGATTAATATGTTTTACATATTACTCGGTTTAGTGTGTTTAATTAGCGGGAATCAATGTCAAGAAAGAGAGAGAGTTTTCGGGAGAATTCAGCCAAGTGTGACCAATGAAGCCAAGGCTTTCCTTTCATGAGCATGTTTGTAGGTGGTCTGATAGCAAGGATAGATTTTACTGAGGTAGGTTATCAGAATTCAATGCAAGGTTTATCTGGATATGTTGTGTCGCACGAAAAATACCAGTCGGAAATATGAAATGTTTTACATTTATAACCGTTCCCTCCAGAGAGAAGAAACAGATGAAAAGCAGATCATCGAAGTTGTAAGATAATCAGCTTAAACATTAAAAATTGGGAGAATGAGTTAACTGAGGAATGGGACTGTTGTTTTATCAACATCATAATTGTGAAAAATCAATTCAAATGATAGACTAATCCGTACAACTGTCAAGCAACAGAACTGGATGAATAAACCAATAGTTTAAAACAACTATGTAAAAAACAGTTGAAATAAACTACGTTCTGTTAAAATCATGATGAGATAATTCAGTCAACTTGAACATACAATATATTAGGATTTCCTTAACCCACAGAAATATGTAAACTCTATTTTTGTGTGACATGTGGCTACATCGAGCTTGAACATTTTTTTAACACAGGTTACAATTGTTTAGACTGTGATATAGAAAATCGTACCTGGGCATCGCTAACACATTGACCGGAAATACTGGCCGAGGCTCGGGGATTTAGTATTAAATAAGTTACTGGATCAAGGTTTCTAGAACTTGAGTTGACCATGCAAAAATGCAGTTTATATCTTACCACATTGATGACCTGAACATCTAACCTGCAAAATATGTATTGTTAGAAGGTCTAATTCAAATAATCAGCTTTTCGAGTACTTTCAACACAGACCTGTGGGACATACATATTTGTTTGACTTTTTCTAGCTTCGCTTATTTTTAGAGAGATTTCGTTGTAGTTTTCGAAAAGAGGAATGGGAACAGGAACCTAGCAGAATATGAGGACATAGAAGTGAAAGACTTGAATTTAAGGTTCTACGAAACACTCTCAGTTATATACTTTCAGCTTTACTTACAAGCCATTTTCCAAAGATATCATATAAACGGTGTACTAAGGAGGGTAAAGACAATGAGTATAAAATATACTGCGTTAACTCATTGACACTAGATCATAATTAGTATAAATTCCAGCATTTGTTATGATAACTTAGAGATCATGGTTATGGCCAGGAATCCGGTTAGTAGTGGTATATTTACAAAATTATAATGGAGATTATTATTAACGACATCCAAAGGAAATTTTTATAGGGTTTGGAACAAAGATAAAATAGGAAGTGTGTTAAACTTTGAACATAGACCGTCAGAAATACACGTCTATATCTCTGACATGAGATATAATGATTAGTTGCGTTATTACATTATTCGGAGTGTTATCCTCATCTTCATTGTCATATTCACAACGTTTCGGTCGTTGTAAGCTCCGGTGTTTTCTTCAGGTGATTGGAATTTCGAACTGAACCCATTATTTCGTCCGCCGGGTTTAGATTGTGCTAGTTCAAATGTCATCCCTCTACCGGATGTCTCGGTCATTTCCCTTTAAATCAACTCTCTATGTTTTTGGTTCACCACTGCTGTGGCTTGGCATTGAACTCACAAATTATTAAGTCTAATCACTGGATTTAACCAAACTCTTTATCCACTGGGCCATGTGAACTCAAGGAAGAAATTCCATTCACCTGAAGAAGGCCGGGCGTACAACTTTCGAAACGTTGTAAATATCGCGATGATAATAAAGATAACAGTTCGAATAATGTAACTAATGCAAGTAACCGTCAGAAATGTCGCGCATGATGATTTGGCTGTAAATTATACATGAGGTTCGCTGGGCTTCTTAAAATTTATTGATGTTCACTTGAAAGGAAAATTGTTAGAAAATTTAAAAAAATGTGTTTAATGTATAAATAGTGTCTGAAAAGAAGACAATTTGGGGAGTCAGAACAGCGAGTGGATGGCATGTGTAAATTCAGGTCAAACAGCAAGCATAGATGACAGTTTTAGATGTCAGAAACAAGAACGAAAAATATGGAATTGGTTTAAAATTTAGAGAATATTTTGTATACTGATTCTTGCAGCAAGTCATAGATGACAATGTCTCAAGCCTTCCTATCACAAGGTTAGCAACTGTAGACTCAGGACGGTGTTTCCCTACAGACAGAAAATGTGGTAATGTTACTGTCATTGTTAAATTTGAAATCAGATCAGATTTTGTCTAATTGGTCGAGCAGAAAACTTTACGGAACAGTATTTAATATACTATATATATATATATATATATATATATATATATATATATATATATATATATATATATATGTAGTATATTAAATAATATTTATATATCTATATCTATCTATCTCTCTCTCTCTCTCTATATATATATATATATATATAGTATATTAAATACTGTTCCATAATATATATAAATATATATATATATATATATATATATATATATATATATACATATATATATATATATATATATGTATAAAGAGAGAGAGGGGGAGAAAGAGTGCGATTAATAAATTGGCGTTTAAATTATGCAAAAATAAAAGTGATATTGACATCTCATTTTAACACCCATATATATATATATATATATATATATATATTTATATATATATGTATATATATATATGTACATATATATATACATATATACATATATATATATATATATATATATATATATATATATATATATATATGCGAAAATTACACAAAAATACCTGGAAATACTAGAGAGTAAATTTATTACATATAATATCCATTAACTTCAACCTCGGGTCCAGATGACATCAGAATTTCCTACAACTGTTCTGGAGAGTTTCCCTGCTTATGTTATTGAATGTTTCCATAAACCTTGCCTTCAACTTTGGTGTCACAAGAAGTTTTGGGGGCTGTTGCTCAGCTGCGCCCCACACATAATATTCAATTGGCTTTTAGTTCGGGGAGTTAGTTGGCAACATATAAGGGGTAATGTGGTCGCAGAAATTATTTGATAGCCACGACTGTGTTCTCCTGCTTGTGTGGCATGATGCAGACATAGCGTTTTCCAGCAAACAACATCTTGACCCAGACCAGCACTACATTCTCAATATATGTTATGTACGTGCCCGTGTTGAGTCTGAAGCCTTGTAGAAAGATCAATGGAGTCATTTTCTTATCAGAACAATCAGAGCTAGTTTTCCGAACTGCCGTACCATTGTAATCACTATTAATCCGATTCAAATCTTTCTAATTCAATCTACTTTCCTCAACTTGACACCCAAATACTTTGAAATATTCGTATTCGATATTCTGGATCGAATGCCAAACAGTACAACATAGAATTTCCAAATATCTGGCGGAGTAAATTGCGTTATGGCGTTCTTTCTTTCACAGACATTGCCCAACTGACCCTACTACACTGTGCTGTCGACAAAATAAAAAAAATACGAAAACGAGTATGCAGGAAATTAGAAATATAAAATGCCAAAAATTTAACCAACGCATCATATATATATATATATATATATATATATATATATATATATATATATATATATATATATATATATATATATATATATATATATACACGAATAAACAGACACATACACACATTTCGGGATTTCGGTTCATGAAGGCAGCAGATGACTCATTGAACCCCCCCCATATATATATATATATATATATATATACATATATATATATATATATATATAGAGAGAGAGAGAGAGAGAGAAAGAGAGAGATAGACAGAGAGAGAGATAGAGAAAGAGAGAGAGAGAAAGAGAGAGAGAAAGAGGGAGAGAGAGAGAGAGAGAGCAGGGGAACATTATATCCGTAAAATGTTATTTAGTGCTATACGGGAATAAGAAAGTTTCATGCACACTATATCAGATTATATTATGAAACTCAAGCATTCCTCATCATATGATGAATAAATGTATGTAATATCGTTAATCATATATATGTTTGTCTGTGTTTTTTTTAAAATTTCCCCTCTCTGTATATATATATATATATATATATATATATATATATATATATATATATATATATATATATATATATATATATATATATAAAGCAATATGATGTAAGATTATTCAAACATCAAAAGCGAAAAAAGATGCTGGAAATTATTTTCAATTATGGGAGCTCATTTCGGGATACACGCCGTACATGCAAATAGAATAAAAAAAAATATTTTCAAGATATTAAATGATATGAATCAAACAAACCAGGTTTATGAATGTAAAAAAAAATGATCTGAGATATATTAAAAGATTAATACTCAAGGAAACCGGATTAACCAGTACGAAAATATCTAATAAAGCTGGTCTTTCGTTTCTCAATATAATGAAACAATTAATGCAAGGAAACCTAAACATTTAAGTAAATCATCGCAATGAAAAATGTCTATATTTCTGAGATGACGTATTATTTAAACTATTTACATTATTCGGACTATTTTCCTCATCTTTGTTGCCATATTTATTACAACGTTTCGGCCGTTGTACGCTCCGGCCTTCTTCGGGTGGTTGGAATGTCGAACTGAACCCTTTATTTCGCTCACTGGGTTAGACTGTTCTAGTTCCACGTGCCATGTTTAATGGATGTCTGTTATCAGTTATCTCCTGTTAATTTCCCTCTGAAAGTTCTCCACTGCCTTAACCGGGTATTGAACTCACACTCTTTGGGTCTTGTCATTGGATCTAACCAACGCCTGTACCACTGTGCCATGTGTCCTTGAGGACATATGGCAGAGTGTGGCATACACATATGTGTATGAATTTCTGGGTATTATAAATCTAATGTCCAACGGCCGAAACGTTTTCTCAAGGTTATTTGCCCGTAAGTAAATGTAATGAACGCAACTGGAATTCGAACTTGGCTATTCGTTTTCACATAACAATATTCATTTAGCACAATACACTCACGAAGTGACAAAGGCGAAAACTTTGAGACTAGGTAAGCAAAGACCTTCCTGCCCGAGTGGGGACAATCGTTTTCCCCACTTTAAAATAAACTTTGTGCCGTATCCTGACACACTTGGGGTTAAGGGTTAAATACAGGAAAGGCACACCACTGTGGTGGAGATGCATGCTGTAGTATCTGTTACCTGTCGGGCCCTCATCACCCCTGCAAGGTCAGATCGCCTCGGGGCAGATGCTGCTTCCCCCTCTCCATCTTTTCCACTGCCTTAACCGGGTATTGAACTTACACTCTTTGGGTTCTGTCACTTGACCTAACCAATGCCTTTATTCATTGTGCCATGTGTTGTTGAGGACATCTGTGTATGAATTTAAAAACAGTCCAAATAATGTAAATAGTGTATCGCAATGAAAGACAAGCACAAAAGACAAGTCAGTGAAGAAATACATGAAAAATGATTTTTCAGGGTTAGTCACTGTTATCAATATAAATATATATTGGATAGACCCGAAGACTTTGTTTGGTGTGAAGGACTTCATTGTTATAGTCAACCAACAGTAGGGAAGTGTAATAAGTCATTACTATTGTATTTGAAATAATACCATTCAACATTGTAAATAGTCAGGGATAAATGCAAAGAATTGTTACGTTCTTGGATGTAAAGATTTCTAACTGATCACGGATTACAATATTTAAGCTGAAGTATATATAATTTCAAAAGAATATTACTGTATATTCTACAACTATTTTCTACATTGTCAAACACGTTTGAAATATATGTTATATTTTCTAGGCTCTCTAGATGTTAATCCCAAAATTTTAATGTATCATCATCAAAGCGTACGTACGAAGGGAACTAAATGTACAAATAAAAACATTCTGGAAGCAATAAAATATCTGAAAATAATTTACACACCATAACACTCGAAATTTAGCAAAAACTAGCGTGGAAAATTGATGGAGGTTATAGAAATATCAAATTGTCTATGGGAAAAGAATAGGTTATTCAATTATATGGGATTGAACGTTAATGTATGTTTACCTTAAATATAGCCTGTGATTGGTATATAGCTTTCCTGCAACGCCAAAGCAAGTGATTTTCAATATTTCTATAACGATAGATAGTTGAATGTCATAAATATAGTAGTCAAATAAATACATTAGTAGAATTCTAGGAACGTCGGTTAATAGCAGTTTTAATAAAAAAAAATAGAGAATTGCACAAGAGTATTATCTATAGTTATTTCTCACAGAAATCTGTATTTCTTATAGAAATGGGTAACAACAGTTTATTTCTTTTATAACCTGTTATTGAGAGTACATTCCGCATAGGAAAGTTTATTTCTTACAGATACGAGTATTATCAGTGTATGTGTTTTATACAAATGGTTATTAAAGTTGAATATCTTATGGAAATGTGTATTAATATATAAATGGGTATAAAGAGATTATCTCTTTTAGAACATGGTATTGATAATGTATTTCTCATCTAAACGTGTATTTCTCATAGAAATGGTGGCTAGCAGTGTATTTCTTATAAAAATCGTTGCTAAAAAAGAAATCAAAGTTAAAACTAGATATTTGTGAAACGATATCGATATGCATATCTATCGATAAATCGCTTTTGTCCAATTTCTTGTCCCAATTATTAACAAAGAAATTTCTTGAAAGTGAATTAATAGAAACTGACACTAATATAAATATAAAAACTGGAGTTTTCACCCTGGGCCTCATTTCTTAACCGAAATGCTTATTTCTCAAACCAACATATTTGTATAGGATGTAGTGTAATAATTTAAAAGAAAACAGGAACATACGACTTAAAACAAATATAGTTACGTTATAGTTAGGTTGTTCTGGAATTGCCATCATTGGTCGACTGAACTTGCTTTGTTTCAATGACTTTTGTTTTTTGTTATTATTAGTTACTTAGTTCAATAAAAACAAATAATAACAATACTAAAAATAATAATGACAATAATAATGACAATAATGCACATTCATTTACACAATATGACAAAGATTTACGCATTCCTCTTATTTTAATACCATTAATACCGTTTTCGTAGAAATTAAAATTTGATAACCTAACATTATTTTTCTAATGTTACTATTTCGTGTAGACTTTGCATTTTTATATTTTTCTTAATAAAGTCGGCATAAAAGTTTTTACTATTATCATTTCTCATTTACACACGTACCGCGCACACACGCATATATACACACACACACACACATATACATATATGTATAATATAATACAAATATATATACAAACAGATAGATAGATAGATAGATAGATAGATAGATAGATAGATAGATAGATAGATAGAAAGATAGATAATACAAATATACAATTTGTCACCTAGCTGATTGATGTTATATTCACTTCCTCAACAGCGGAGTTTCGTAGACAAACTCTTTGTAATTGTTCAGTTCACTCGTCAAGAGTTGTAAGCGAAAACCTTCTATCAATGTTCAATCTCTGATATGGAGCACTTTATTGTAAAGAATGCATACCTTAAATTTCCTCACTTCCAAACTTGCACTGATTAACAGCATTTCTGGCTTCGTACTATCTTTATTATCGTATTGCTTTTCGGTCTGATGCTTGTGTTTCTCGGGTTTTCAGATCAAAGTTGAGACCATTCAAGTTCTCTTTCAATTTGTCTTTGTAGCGTAAGAATGGACGTCCAACTGGACTCTTGGAGTTTGGTAGTCATCCATACAGCACCGTTTTTGGAAGTCTAAATTCTCAGAACCTGACCAGCCTACCTAAATTGTATCTTTACTAGAATGGTGTCAATGCCTGTGATGTTACATTTCTTCAGTATTGGACTATTCTTGAGCCTGTCATCCCATTTTATATCACATATGGTACGAAAACAGTGCATGTAAAAATGTTGATTTATGTCCTTGCGGTAAAGGTTCCGAGTTTCTTCAGCATAAAGAAGGGTTGAGAGAACGACTGATCTGTTTATGTCGGTCTTCACTCTGAGTGACATGTCTTCGGTGTTCCATAACACCAGTTTTTAAGTTTATCGAATGATGTCTTGGCATCCTGGATTGAATCTTTGTGTCCATTTTTCCATGTTTTTCATTCAGAAATGTTTCATTGGATAATTTAGACATATTCTGTCTTCCTATCCTCAACAGGATCCTTACATATTAATGGATAAGATTTTTGTGTGATTATTGAAAGACGAGAGGAAAACGCCGTGTTGATACATATCGTATTTCCTTACCGAATACTTTCGACATAGTACATTGTCATCATCAGGGTAGTTTTAATTACAGGATAAGTACTGTAATGATCATGGTTGTGAAAGTTGAATACTGTTGTGAACATCTGAAAATTCAATTTCTTATATGTGGAGTAATTAGTGCTGGATCATGGCGTGTGTATGGAACTCCGCTTAAGGGGAGGTAACTAGGTATGTTGTAGAAAGTTGTTTACGATATTTGCAGTAGAAACAATGAAGGAAAACAACTATTAGTATAAACTAGGCATTTCAAACTTTCTATTATACACATTTTAAGACGTTCTGGACTATTCTTAGTTAATTTTATGAAGTCTGGTTTCAATATTTTAATATGAATAGCTTCAAGATTTTTTAGTTTGTGTTCATTCTTTTCGTAAAAGAATATTGAGGTATTTTCGACTAGGATTTTCCTGAATTGCAAATGAGCACCGGTATGTTGTTGTAAATGTTTAGAAATGTTGGATGTGTTATGTAAATGGAAACTTAGCCACCATTAGAGCGTTGTTGTCGTGTGTTGAACATAAATATTATTTTTACTGTTGGAGATACAATCTCCCAGGGGAAAATTAAATTTATAGAAAATGTTGGTTATTTGCTACACGGTGGTCATTACGAATGATTTTATTAGATAGTGGATTTAGTGTAGTATATAATTAATTTTATTTTTTTACTAGGATCTGTGGTGGATCTATAAGTTATTATTAATTTTATAAGGATACATAGGCTTGTTTATAGTTAGCATGCATTTGGCTACAATATAAATGGTTGATATGTTTGCGTTTTATATATACGAGGGTCATTCAATAAATAAGGTGAATCTTTCGGTATAAGGACTTCTAATACTGACAGAAGCTTACCTTTTTGTTTTTCAACGTAGTCTCCCAGCACTGTCACACACTTTTCCCATCTGCGCACAAGCTTCCGTATTCCCTCAGCATAAAAATCTTTGGACTGATGTCTCAGCCAGTCGCTCACAACACTTTTGACTTCATCGTCACTTTTAAACTTCGTGCCTCTCCTGAACGCTTTCAATGGACCAAACAGGTGAAAGTCTGAAGGGGCAAGGTCTGGGCTGTAAGGGGGATGAGGGAGCAGTTCCCAGCCCAGCTTGTTGATGGTCTGCACCGTTTGTGCTGCTGTGTGAGGCCTTGCGTTGTCATGATGCAAGATGACTCCTTCTGACTGATGACCCCTGCGTTTGTCGCAACAGATAAGCTCGAGGTCATTGACTGATTCGATCACCTCTGGAGACTTCACTTCTGTAGGCCTCCCAGGCCTGTTTTCCGCCTAAACACTACTCCGTCTTTTAAACAATTTAGCCCACTTGTAGATATTTTTGGCTGAAACATGTGGCACCATACACAGTTGACATTCTCTAATGAAATTCAAGTGGTTTGCACCCTTCAGCAACCAAAAACTTGATAACTGACCGCTGTTGCTTCCTGGAGCATGCTTCTTGGTCGGCCATCTTTGTTAATCGCCAAAACTCTCAAAGTTTTTTTTTTTAATCTTCAAAAGAAATTAAATCCATGTGAAAAAGAAGTAAAACAAAAAAAAATAAAAAAGAGTAAGCTTTTATCTGTATTAGAAGTCCTTATACCGAAAGATTCACCTTATTTATTGAATGTCCTTCGTATATTACGTTTTATTTGTTCATTGTAAAGATCTCTGATGCAACATCTCATTCGTTCAATATCAAGATGTTTTAGGGAAGTCATTATTGATGAGTGTTTTATATTTTTCAGTTCGTTGTCGAAAATCAGTTTTGTGGATGAAATAATTTTTGCTCGGTTTATTAGGTTTTTTATCATTACTGTTTTATAGTAATGTGGACATTCGCTCTTATAGTTCAGGGTACAGGAATTTTTGCTGGTGTTCTTTTTTTGGATATGGGGAGGTAGTTAACATATTGTTATTAGGGCTTATCAGCATATAGAGAAAGGGAATTCTGTTGCTGTTATTAAGTTCGTATATAAACTTAAGGACATAGCTGTCCTGGAATTGTTTTGGGGGTTATATATTTCTTCTTCATTCTTTATTAGTAAATGTAAATAAATACAATATGTATGAACCCGGCGTTCTCCTCGCGTCATTCAATAATCACACAAAAAATCTAATCCGTGTATATGAAAGGATGCTATCGAGAATAAGCAAAAAAGAAAATGTCTAAATTATTCAACGAAACATGTCTAATTATGTATATATATATATATATATATATATATATATATATATATATATATATATATATATATATATATATATATATATATGTCTGTCTGTGTGTGTGTGTGTGTTTGTGTGTGTGTATGAGTATATAGATTGTGTGAGAATTCATATACATCTATATGAAAGTCTAATAGACATTATTTGAAAACAAAATTATGCCGTATTGAAACAATATTTTATTTAGGTAGGCGGCCGAATACACGATGATTCTTTATCTTATTTCGAAACAACTCATATGACCAATCAGCATGTGATTTTCGCCTCCCCCTGCAAAACCCTGATAGTCACCTTAGACATGCTTCTTGCAATTCAGTCAATAAAAAAATTAAAACCGCCTCAAGAAATATATTCCTGTTCCCAGTCCTTGTCTAAAGCCAATAGCTAAAATTTATAGTTTATAGAAATCATTTGGTTTTGGTGGAATATTTTAAATAAAGAGTACGGAATCGCAGTTTTGTGCTGGAAGGGTTAATAAACGTACGACATAAAAACCTATTTTTCGAGATCGGACAAGAAAATTCGTTTTTCTTGCTCATAAATATGTCAGAATGTTATGGTCAACTACTAACTTCGAGCAATTTCTTATATTGTAGTTGAATCATGCCTAATGGAAACAGTTTATTTTGACTTGTTTACAATAATTCTGCAGAGGAATCTACGCATTTACACAACATATTTGAATGGCCAAAGCAACCGAAATGAATGTCGTTCTTTTTATCTAATATATATATATATATATATATATATATATATATATATATATATATATATATATATATATATATATATATATTCAATATAAATCCGAAAGGGGAAAGGATTTCCGCCGTATTCTGGAACCATCTTTTTCTCTGACCCTTGTCTAAATCTCCAGCTTTTTCTATATATTTCTGGGAATTAAAAGATAGAAATGTCTCCCAACGGATTGAATGGAAGATTTTAGGCAAATCTCAAACCGCCAGAGGCTACAGAAATAGTTGTAACCTCTGCTTGGATAAAAATTATAATAATTGAATTTAAAAAACAAAACAAAAAACTACCCAGGTTTTAAACCAAACGGATGTGATCATATTTAAATGTCGTCACACAAATAAATTTAAATAAATGTATAAATATAATTTTAGTCTATATTATTTTATTTACAGACATACAATTATTTTGAGGTAATTATTCAAAGTAATATACCTTGATTTTTGTATTCATATTTATGTATTTGAGTGTATTATATATATATATATATATATATATATATATATATATATATATATATATATATATATATATATATATATATTGGCTCCTGAAAAATTAATTTCGGTTGAGCTCTTTGGTTTGAGGTGTGAGTTTGTAAACAGTGATTATTTAAGCTAATATTGCACAACTCTTCGGCAGAATTGAGTCACTGTCAGTCACTGTGTGTTTATCTAAATCTAAATATAATATATATATAAATGTGAACATTGAAGTCAACACTTAGAGGCGACAGGCTGTATCATGCTAGACGCAATCGTCAGGCAACAAATTTATATTTACAGATGCTCTATCTCTGATATTGAGCCCCTTAACCCCTGAATATAGCACACCTTAAGAGTATATTTCTTCAATATATATATATATATATATATATATATATATATATATATATATATATATATATATATATATAAATATATGCAGGTGTACGTATATATATATATATATATATATACATGTATATTTGTGTGTATGGATGTATTCTCATGTCCAAGCCTTCCTTGTGCAAACAACGTGAGTGTTTGTTGGGGCTCGCTGTCATTTGCCTCTAGCCCCTTTTGCTCATATTTTTCCCTCCTCCTCCACATTTCTTTTTTCTGTGTTTTTTAATTTAAATTAAATCTCCCGTTGTAAGCCTGATGAGTGGGAGAGAAACCGGTTGCTTCGGCCGTTTTTAATATGTCTAATAATATCAAGCTTCATACGTTTATTGCTGTGATAAAATTTTGTACCTTCAAAAATATCTTTATATATATATATATATATATATATATATATATATATATATATATATATATATATATATATATATATATATATAGCATAATGGGAGGCCACGTATACTTTCTTGATATGTATATAATATCTGGATAAAATAAATGAAACAAAATTGGGTGTTTTTTTTTATGAAAGTATTTATTTCTGTGTTTTTATATATATTTATTTATTTAATATTTCGTCCGAGTCTAAAAACAAACACAGTAATTTAAGTACAACACACATACGAAGAAGAAAAAAGAAAGATACTGAATTCAAAAATTAGACACATATAAACTAGGGGTAAACAAACACGTGGATATTTTAAATCTACATAAATATTTCAACAGTTAAAAATATTTTAAGAAATATTTCTTGAGTTATGGTCAAAAAACCTTTTAAACAACATTTAAGACACTATCATCAGTCTTCCGCCAAAAATTCAAACAAAGTCGCATTGCACATCACGTGACATGCACGCTTCACGACAAACGCTGTAAACAAACACACAAACACAGTATCTCATTTTATTTCTGAGGAAAGACCTAGGTGGTCTGAAATATTAAATAAATAAATATATACAAAAACACAGAAATAAATACTTTCATAAAAAAACACCCAATTTTGTTTCATTTATTTTATCCAGATATTATATATATATATATATATATATATATATATATATATATATATATATATATATTTATATATATATATATATATATATATATATATATATATATATATATATATATATATATATATATATATATATACATTTTGAATTGGATATAGTCCGAAAATATATAATATATATATATTTATATACATACATACATACATACACACACACAGAGACATATATATATATATATATATATATATATATATATATATATATATATATATATATATATATATATATATATATAAATATATAAAAATATATTTGGGGTGTATAATGATTATTAACTCCACACAAGAATGAATGAAAAAAGCGAATAATTATTCCAAAATAACGCCTTATGTGATGAAAAGCATTGTTTCAGAAAAGAAATTTGCTGCAATGAAGTCAACATTTCCGAAAACAATTGCTTTTCGAGAAAACGGAACTGAACTCTTAGCATTCTGAGCTAAGGTAAGAAAATCGGATTTGTTACTTTAAGAATAATAGTTAATTGCTTTGCTCTAAGAGTTACCATTTTATTCGGTGAATGTTTTGGATGGTATATGGCCGGAACAAGACTATGTATTGACATTTTCTTCCCTTTAACTAATCGTATTTTCCAACGATAGAAATACGCCTACAATCGCCTATTTTATTCATGACAAAAATAGTGGACAGAATGAAAGAAAAACAAACGCTGTTGGCGAAATTGGGTTATTGTCTCGTGGTAGACCGTCTTTAAGTTGTTTCCATAATGATTTATGGAAAGTGACGCAAGACGTGGTCGACCGCCTCTTTGAGTAAATATCAAGGCTGGATATTTTGCCTCTGTATGCAACGATTAGAAAAAAAAAGTCAGTATTAGTCGCGATGTCACCGTATTTTCGAAATGGAATGATTCCATTGAGAGGTTTTCGATTTTCTTCTCTAAGTAACGGATATGCATACATATGTGAAGTAAACGTATTCATTCAGAATAACAAAATATTCTAACTCATCGTCTATTCTTCTACTTCTTCTTCTTTTTCCTTTTCTTTTTCTTCTTCTTCTTATATTTCTTCTTCTTCTTTCTCTTTTTCTTCTTCTTTTTCTTCTTCTTTCTTTTTTAATCTTCTTCTTTTTCTTTTTCTTCTTCTTCTTTCTTTTTAATCTTCTTTTTCTTTTTCTTCTTCTTTCTCTTTTTCTTCTTCTTCTTTTTCTTCTTTTTTCTTTTTCTTCTTCTTCTGTTTGTTCTTGTTCTTTTTCTTCTTCTTCAATACGTGGGTTTTCTTAACACTTCCTTTCCTTGTTAGCACTTACCAATATTTACTACTGAACTATCTCACAAAATCTCTGATCCTCCATCCATTTGCACACACGTGTTGAAGAACTTACTAGATGTTTCCTTAAATATTATGTCTTTTGTCAAACCTGGAATTCGACTTTCCTCATTATGCGTCTCAGATGTTTCAACAGTAGCATTTTTTCTTTAAATATGTGTATTCTCCTGGCTTCTAACTTCCTTTTTTTAAAATCATCTTTGCTTACGTACACTACTCATACTCTTCGACATATCTCTGTTCCTCCTGCAAAATAATACAAGTTCAGTCTCTTAATAGTATTACTGTGATCCAGATTTTGAATGAATATGATTAAGAATTTAAAATTTGTCATATATATATATATATATATATATATATATATATATATATATATATATATATATATATATATATATATATATATTATATTATATTAATTGATTTAAAATATGGTTTTATCGCTACACAGTGATAACCATGTTTCGAAAATCGAAGCCAAAGCCTTTGAATTCAATTTTGTTACCAAATTAAAGACATTAGTTCCATTTCCTCGTCAAGCAAATTTTGGATTAACATATTTTTTTTATATTTACGGTTTTAAAGGCACGGCAAAGATTCATAATTGAGGGTTACAAAGGATACCGAGAAATCCCTACATCTAGACAAGGGGTGGTAGGGTGTTAAAATTTTTAATTTTCATAGTATCAGTTAATAGATACATTCGAAAACGGGGTTATGTTTAGGGATGGGCATGGATGTATTTTTCAACACATTCTGACATCTGCTAAATGTATGTCGTGTGGTTTTTTTTTGTAAATTTTTTTATATATTTTTAACGGCAAAGATTTTCACGGTATTTTTTCTATTTGTATACTAACAGATTTTGTGGGGCTGTTTAGGTTAGAATATGTTTTAACTACATTTCTATAAAAAAAATTAATTTTTAATATTTAATATACTATATTCCTTTTTAAAACCAAGCAAATGTATTAGAATTACTTACAGTATGTAAAATTATATTTTCTTATCGAGTATAAGTATGTATATTACTAGATCATTATTATTTTTTTTATGTAATCTTCAAGACAATAACGGCAAAGATAGCTAAATTATTTCACTAATTCAGTAAACTTTATATATATATATATATATATATATATATATATATATATATATATATATATATATATATA
The DNA here is from genome assembly GCA_964036315.1 of Acanthosepion esculentum. NCBI lineage: Eukaryota > Metazoa > Mollusca > Cephalopoda > Sepiida > Sepiidae > Acanthosepion > Acanthosepion esculentum. Next base: position 128,530,564 of record OZ038481.1, on the reverse strand, counting down.
TATATATATGTATATATATGAGCATGTATATACATACATATATATATGTGTGTGTATGTGTGTATGTGTGTGTGCATGTGTGCGTTTTTGTTATTAAAATGATTATATCTCTTGGTTATATAAGCGAAAAGCTTCCCGAAATTAATGTTACGATAATTTGGTCAAATAAGAACCTAGACAAAAACCTTTTATGATTAAGGACAATCTTAAAGAATGAATATGAATGTATATTCTTAAAAGGTTTTCTACCTTTCTTCAATGCTTCCAATATTACTGCCACATACGATTTGGTGTTCCAGTTCTTTATTTGGAGATTCTTGATAAACTTCAAAAGAAGAATCTGCAATATTATTTGTCCTGATCTGGCCTCTCGGTTTCAGACGCCGCCGGTATGTATCTTCCCTGTTATTTTTCTATAAATACTTCCATGGAATTTTTCTAATGAACTTTCATCTATGGACTTTTCTGATTCTAGTCGCAGTACGAGATTAGTAGCAAGGTCTCACCACTTTACAGTTGAACCGACTAGATATAACCGGATTTTCTTTGCTAACACTTTTTTTTCTTTCACTTTTGCTTTCCATTCAACTTAAATATTCAAAAATTTTAGGGAAATGCCAATCATTTTCTACTGTCTTCACGATTGTTTTTCTTTTCTTTTTCTCTCCTCTTAATAATATTTTTCTTTTTTTATTCTTTCATACTCGGTAACCCGTTGTGTCTTAGTGGCTGTGTTGCCTTGCTTGGGGTGAAACAATTAACTTTAGCTTTCAGCTATTCTTAACTTTGTAATTAATTGCAAAAGTTCATTTCAGTTTTACATGTTACGTACATGATTAGACAGTGATTAAACATGATTAAATACATATTAAACACATGATTCGTGGAGAAAAGTTTATAGATTGTTTCGTTAATTAAACATTTTCCTCTATGCATTCAATCTTTCTCTTTCAAGAAAATTGTGGAGGTGCTCTTAACAAGAACGATATTCGTTTTCTTTCGCTTTCGTATATAGCATAAAACATATTTTGTGTTTGTTCCTCAGGTTATTTTCTGAATGAGATGTCTTTGCTGAATATACGGCCATCATAGACCTCTATATATTCTATCCCTTCATTATGCGTGATTTGCCATTGCATTTTCGGAAAGAAATAGTGAAGTGTTGCCCGTTATCTTTTACGCGCGTTTCATTTAAGAGTCAGCTACTTCTTAAACTGGTCACCACACAAGGCTGGAAATCCCCGTCGACATTGCTAGTAAATCGTAACATTTGACACTGAGGGAAGAAATGGATACAGTGCTTTCAGAAAAGCAGCAGTGTGAATGTGAATTCAACAGACTTGAGCGGAATTTGAACTCAGATTAAAAATTCATGTTTACGCGCTTGTAAAAGGTACTCTACACACGCATCGTCACCGTTAACAATAATCTGAACTGAGTTTACTGATTTAAACTTTATATAAATGAAAGGAAAAAAAGAAACACGAATACAGTTTTTCCTCCAATGTCTCACAGATTTATGGTGAAAAAAATCACGTTTTCATAGGTAATGTATAAATATATTAATAAACCATTTCATCATATTTATATTAATTGTGCATTTTCAGTTAATATTTTTAACCACACAGGAAGTAGTATAGTGCAATAAAATATATAAATGCCAATTAATCACATATATGTTGTTTGTCTAGGCCAGAATACCATGAAGATAACGCTCAATAAATTGACATCAATCTACAAGATACTCCTGGTAACAGTTGTTTTATAAATCTTTGCATCAGCAATAGTCTACCACGATAATCTTGTTAACAATTAAATTAGGAATCACCACAACGTCAATAGACTAAGAAGGTAAACTTGGTAATCATAAAATATAGAAATCAATGCATCGGCAATAGTCTATCAATGTAAACTTGTTAACACTTATTGCAGAAGTCAATACATAGGCAATAGTTAACAATGTAATCATTGCAACAATTAATGTAGGAACATCTATATCGGCATTAGTCTGAGAATATAATTTTTGTAACGATCAATGTAGAAGTTACTGCATAGACAATATATTATTCATTATAACAAAGTAACTTATTATTGGCATATATCCTGGTTTTCAAATTTCAAGGCCACGATTTGGAATGGATTGGTGTCTGTTATTCTAGTCCTTATTAATTTTCCTAGTCGAATATGTTTTGGTTTTGGAGCAGTGGCTCTGAATGAAATGGTGTGAAATCAAAATACAAAATTTGGTATTTTAACCCCGACTTTAAACAATGGAAAATTGAGTTCTTTTGGCGTGTGAATAGTTTGTTATGTGGGCTCAGAATTATGTACATATTCAGCTCGATTTTGGGGATACAGCAGCTAGATGGGCCTGGATAATAGAGACTGACGGTCATGAGACACACACTCAGTTGCACACCCATACGAGTAAAATGGCCCAATATTCACTTGAATATCCTATCTCTGTAACCGGATCTGGGTAATTTGTATTCCAATTTCCAGATCAATTGTTCTGTATATTTCTCACAGAATCTGCATTTCGGGTTAACACACTTTTTCAGTATGTGTCCTCGGTGATGATTTCCAGTGTCCTATGCAGCAAGAATAAAACCTTCGCTTTCAGCTTTTAACCCTGGAGTATGAAACCACTGATCGGTACCGGAGTTTATCTACACCCGTTTGTTTGGTACGAGTAGAGTATAGACCACAAAGCGGCTTATCTTGTCATCGTTTCTGAATTTTTTACATTGCGTTTGATTTCTTTTTTAGGCTCTTTGCCGCTGCAGTAGGTGTATTATGGTTCATTAACACTTCTTTACCCACTTGAAATTTCCTTTTGAATTTGTTGGCTTTATTTATTATTAAATACAGATTCTTATTTCTTTCCCGTTCTTTGACACAGATTAGCACCAAGTCTTTTGTAGTTTCGAGGTATCTTTGAATATCAGTTGCTGTGGTTTCGTAAGACAGTTCTAGTTGAAATAATCTTCTGCTTCCTTCGGATCTGGGCACATACAGGCGACCAAAATCAGCCTTCAAATGATGCATGGTTTATCAATTGAGAACCTTTTTCTTTTGATTACCCATTCGCTTACTAACACGTGTGGTCCAATTATTTATGTTGAAACTGTAGAGCACGACAGACACAGCCAAGCTGTTTATGGCTGACATTCTGTTTTGTGAATTCAACTGGGTAATTAACACCAAATTGACACAACTCTAGTATTATTTTCTTACTGTCTCCTTAATTTGTTGTATTCCATCTCTTTCCATAATACTTCTGACAAAATGTAGATCTGTTGAGTGTGTGTTCTGTAATTCTCCCTTTCAGCAATTTTGCTTTTGCACATTTATCTAATCCGAAATCCATGCCCATGTCACCAGGGAAACATGTTAGAGTATTGAGGTAACTTTCATGTTATTGTCGTCTTTGGTAAAGAATTTCAGAAAATTACCGGATGAATTCTTTGTTCAAGAATAAGGATTTTCAGATCAAATTCCCTGATTAACGTGTAAAATTCTTTAAAATGGACGTGTTGTTTTTCTTCAATCCTCCCCCAGTTTTCCCTCCTTTGGAAATTTATAGCCAAGATTGTTTGAAGCTGATGTCACTGGCTATGAGTATTTGAGCCGAGATGAAAGAACCACATTTCAAAAGATGTTTATTACCAAAACTGGCGAAACAGAATCCTTCTGGCACCCAATTAATTTTATGTGGCCTTGCATCCTGGCAAGTTAAGCTTCGAATAAACATATTTTATTTGAACATTGCCATGCATAATTTCCTAACTCTAGCAGCTCTAAGGAACATTAGATTTATAGCACAATTATTAGTTTTGCAGACCGCATTATAAATGAAGCAGTGCAAGAACAATACGAGTCTACTGGAAAAAGTTTAATTATATGGATAAATCGTAAGAACCAACAATCATTTCACTGTCATTTGAACATTACCATCAGAAGAGGCAGATAGAGAAAAATGTGTACTGACAACGTCACTGAACTGAAATTATCTCGGATAATGGCACAAAACGGCGACATGTGGATTGAGCTGATCAGGTGGACAGCTGCCTGGCGACATTACGGCAATACCCGGTTATGAGATGGTGATCATGGTTCTTGCTAGTTCAATGCACAGGAATAGTTTGCTAGAGAAAATGGGGATAAAAAGAATAAGCAAACTTAAATGAATATCTAGCCAAGAAATACTTTATATCACAATTGAATTAATTTAATATATTTTAAGGTAGCAGATATAAGGCGTATAAGTTTAGAGTATAATTGTGATAATAATGTGATAATAAGATGTATGACTCATCTTACTATCAGTTTCAATAGCCGAATTTGGTCAAGTGTTGTACCGGAAAGACACAATTGCGATTCCATGTATATTCTCCGCAAAATATATTTTCCTGTTGTATCGTAAGTTTGGAGATTATTGATGTGAAAAAAGCGTTCGTATGCAGTTGAAAATTTAGATACACTAATCATCCTACTAAATATATCACACTGCCACAAAATCTGGCATATTTTGTCATTTAGTTGGGATCGAAGACCAAACTATCGATGTTGTTTTTATTTATTGTATTTTTCTTTCTGTAAATTCAAATTCAATTTATTATGAGCAAATTTGATATGGACAGATATACTTAATATATCTAATATTTATCTTTACATACTCTCTATCTCTGACATATATATACATATATATATATATATACATGCATAAATATATATATATATATACATACATATATATATATATATATATATATATATATATATATATATATATATATATATATATATATATATATATATATATATATATAGATATTCATTCTTAAATAGAAAAATAATAGTAGTCTGGATAATATGCATTCAAAATATCAACATTTTGACACGCCTCAAACTATTGGGAGAGAGATGTATGCATTTAGGTCAAGTCGATTACTCTGAAGACCATAGAATCACAGAACTGTCACGCTAAGCGTTGCTGTTATGTTATCAGTTCAGGTCGTTTTTCTACTTGTTTTTTTTTCAAGTGTTAGAAATGAGGTACCATGAACCTCTGATTTTGAATTCGGTTTTGTCCTTCTCATAGACTGGATATCAACCAAATCTCGAAATCCCCGTCTGCATTATTATTGATCCCTGGCTATGTAGTTCTGTGAAAGTGTACTCAACGGCTGTGCTTGGAATGTGTAGTCGGCACGCCTATCCCATTTTTTCTGCGCCGATAAAAAGGCGCCAGAAAAACGTGTTCAATTATTCCCACCACAATAATTCCTATTTTCTAGATACTAGAAATTTTTAACCTCTGACGAAACAAAGAAAAAACAATTTCTTATAATCACAGATTAAGTAATTAAACTTTTATCAAAATCATTTAGTTGCAAACATGTTATATACATCAATTTACAAAATAATAACTTCATGTCTATACATTTCGTTTTAATTTATTTCAAGAAATCGAAATTTATAAAAAAAACAAACGCAAAATCTTTAATTCCTTATGTACCTTGCTTATTGTTATAAGACTTTTATTATATAATTCACAGAGTGATTACAATAAATTCTGCAATTATTTGAATTGATATCGATTGTAATTTTTAAAAAAAATCTTGATAGGGAATCTATCAACAGACGTACGGTTCTAAATTTGAGACAGAAACAAACCAAACAGAGTAAGACGAAAAGATTTCATTTCGTGTCGAGCAGTTAAAACTGAAATGAATGTTACTGAAATGTTTATCTCCGGAGTTGCTATGTGTGTCCGTCTTTATAATGAAAATAAAGAATTTGAAAGTCACGGAAGCTTGAGCCGAAAAACGCAACTGTGAAGTGGGAGGAAACAATGAAAAATTATTTTACCTGTTGTGAAACGAAAAAGATTGAATAATGCAAGAAAATATTATGCCCGTTTTTATCATTAGCTGGAAGCCATTTTTAAGCGTTTATCTGAAAAAGCACTTGACATTTTATGTACACCTACCTAAAGATGCGCTGTTGCTACGAAAACAGGCAAATGTTGGCCTTTAACTAAGCTCGTGTTGCAACCGATGAAAGTGTTTTTAATATTTATTATATTTTTCTAACTTAAATTTAAAATTAGTTATTATGACATTTTTCCATATGACTGCTCTTTTACTTTGAGACTATTGTTAAATAAAACGTATATATATATATATATATATATATATATATATATATATATATATATATATATATATATATATATATATATATATATATATATATAGGGTGTATATAAAGTTCGTGTGCACTTTAAAACATTTATAACTTTATTTGTACTTACAATAGAAATAATCTGTAGATAATGTTATAACGTTTAATGTACCTAGTTTTAAGTATAGCTAAAATAACTAATGTGATTTCAGGCATTACTGTAAATCAGTTGGGAAATGTTTTCCGTAAACTGGAAAATCGTATTACCGTTTGTATTGCTAATGATGGAGGACATGTGGAAACTTAAATAAAATTTCAATAAAACCTTAACAAATATAGATTTACTTCTTTCTAATCCTGTTTACAAATTATTTCTTTATGGACACCATGTATATATATATATATATACATATATATGAAGAAATATAGTCTTAAAGTGTGCTATATTTATGGGATAAAGTGCTCAATATCAGAGATAGATCGTGTGTAAATATAAAAATGAACATAGAAGTCAACACTTAGAGGCGACAGTCTGTTTCATGCTAGTGCAATTGTCAGGCAACATATATATCGGTTTGTTGAGTGGTAAGTGGAAAGATGTGAACGATTGGATACAAGAGCATAATTTTATATCAGAGAACTACACTCTTATTTCAGCGTCACTCACTGACTCAAACCTAAGTCCAATCAACTCACTGAGAATTTGGGGACAAGCTAGGCATTGCTGCCTTGCCTTTCTTAGCAAGTAGTAGGGTGTTACGGGAAGGAGTTTGCAGTTTCATCACCAACCGGCTTGGAATTCAGACTTACGGTTACGAAATACGGCAACTACACTAAGGCTAGCCCAGTATTTAAACCATATCTGGAGGAATTACATACATTTATAACTATTCCAAGGATACTATGAACACCACAAGGCATCAAACTTGGCTATCCAATTACTCATTCCGAGTCGCTATCCAACTCAGTTTTCATAGCTCACTTCAGGGATTGTCCTAAACAGCTTGATTTTAATATTTTCTACGTTATAAAATAATTTTCCCGGGCGGTTTTATTCTCTAGAAAAAGCAAAATATCGAAAGGCTTGTGTCTGGGCTGTATTGGGGTTGATATACCTGAATGATGCCATGCTTTGCCAAGGATCTGCACAGGAAATTATGAATATTCATTTGCGATATTCAGTTTTATTCTCTCCATATAATCCGTAGATATTCGTCTAAAGCTCCCACTATCAGCAGGCAATATCCATTGACTGCAATCAATAGCAATTCGTCATTTGTGACAATTCTTCATATGGAGCAACTATTGCAAAGTGGGTTTAAATTGTTCCTTTATCAAGATTGAATATTCGCGGCTGATCCAATTATAAGGAAACATCCACGGAGATAATATTAATATCCAACTGTTTTTGCTGACTCTTTTATATTTGCTGGGAATGTAATGGATATTTTATACGCAATATCATTCACTTGTGACTCAATCTGCAATGATTATCTCCACGGAATATGCTCTTTTAATATTTGCCTTGTAAGTGAATCGGTGCCAAATCAAATAAGGACGTGCAACAGTTCTTGGACATATCACCGCTTCACTCTCCCCACTGAGAGATAGATAGATAATATATGATTGTTTAATTAACCACTTAATCCAAGAGAGAATGTCGGTTAAGTCGATTGAACTATTATTCTGTTGGCTTGTCGTATAACTTTGTGGCTTAGGGCCATATCATGTTGAAACAGGTTTCCGTCCGATTGATGAATTTAAGCAACGTCGATCTTGATCAGTTGCTATATAAGTAATCTCGTTGGAATCGAAGATGATGTAATCTTAGATCTGCGTGCTGTGTAATGGAAAATGGAACGGAATTGTCAATCAGAATGCCTAGTTCGAATTCCACTTGGGTTCGTTATATTCACTTATGCGTCAATAGCTTTGGGATAGGCATGAATCCACATCTCCTTCTACCAGCTATGCGTTAATTATAAGATTATCTACAAAATAATTCTTACAATCTGAAAATATAATTTGGCTTTATATAACCTGCAACGAATTGACAAACCGTAGAAAACGAATCTCTCAATCACCATAAAGTCATTCATTTTCATATTTATTTTTAACCTAGTTTTCATCAGTTCTTTTTTAAATCAATCATTAATATATTCTCTTTTATCGTACAGAACTTTTTGCCAACGTTCCATTCGCTTTTAAAAGTCTTAATCGTAGAAATAACCGAATAATTCATTGAGCCATGTTTTCAACTTCAAGAAAGAAATGTCTCGCAGACTGTTGGAAGGTGACCTAAGATTATAATAATCTGATGGTACTAAATGAGAAAATTACTTTGGGTGAGGTAGAACGTTTCAACTAAACTATAAAATAGAATATTTTGCCAAAGTAGCGATATCGGGACGAGCGTTGTCGTGCCGAAGAAGCAGGTGTTGGAAATGCTTATTTTTGTCTACCTGGCACTCCATTGTCATATGCCTAAAATTAGGTGAAATTCAATCAAATTTTAAAAAATACCAAGAATAGATTTACAGGAAGTATAGAGCTACAAGGAAGAAAAAATACTGAAAAACCAATATATCAGTTGTATATAAACTCCTAGCGATACGTTAATAAATTATTTCAAATTCTCAGTTGTCAGAGTGAGTTCCAATTCTAGCCACTTTTGGAAACTTCAGGCGATCTCTGAAGAAATAGTGGAGACAGGATAAGTCACAAACATTTCAAAAATCTGAACAGCAAAAACATATTACACCCTTGTGTAAATTAAATGAAACAAAACATATAATACAGTTATTATTTCCTTTTTTCGTATTTTTCCAATGAAACATGATCTAGTACACAAGTTATTAATTCTTATATATATTCCACGAAGCATTTCCTGCAGATTGACCACAGATTCTCGATTGAATTTTAAATCAGGAAAGTTTCGGGGCTAGTTTATAGTACTTTGATTTGGTCACTGGTAAGGCTTACAGTGTTACACAATGGTGTCTAGGCGTGATAAAAATCTAATGCAATCACGGACGACGCAATAATTTTCAAGGTCCAACAAATTTCATCATACACTCCGAAAATAGATTCATATTACTGCACACTACTGCAAATGACCTAATCTGAGGAGAAAATAGAAATCGATTACAGCCTGTCACGCCAGTGGGTATAAAACTGATCTTATGGTGAAAAAAGGAAACTAAAGCAGTTGTTTCAAGTAATGTGCCCAAGGGTGTAGTGCATCATTTCGAAAACCTATTTGCAAGAATCTTTTAAACAATTGCTTCACATGATTGAATTATAACTAATGAAACATCATATTCTTTTTTTATTCAAAGAAACCTATTTTTGGCGCATGTTTGATATGGCGTCAAATTGGGTTAACAAAGAATGACATAATTCACTTAAAGCTTTCGAAAAAAGTTTAACTGTTCTTTGATCAAGACCTGAATCAATATTGGCATTTGAATCAATACCCAGAGACGACCATCCGACCGGTAATTAAACCGTTTATATTCAACAAATAAAATAAATCCCATATGTCTATAAATGGATTATAGGAAGCACTATTTAAAAATAAATTCATAAAATATATGTGTAGGGTCTTTTCAGATATAACAATAAACTAGCAATGATACCTAACGTTGTATACATTGGAAAATTGTATTAGCGGAGATTTCAAAATTAGATTGATCTATAGCAGTAGTGCTCCAAAATGTTGTCCATGGCCCATCTAATTGTCTCTGAAGGCCTGATGCACGTCCTCTCGTAACATATAATTCTTACTATTCAAAAAGTGAACTACTATTTCCGTGGAGAGTGCATTTAATTAACTTTCCTAAAATACTTGAGACTGCATATAAGCAAGAGCATTATCACTTAAATTTAGAATACTACAGTATTTATAAAAAAAGTATTTATTGTGTTTTATATATATATATATACATATTTGTCATCCACAGACAGATTATTTCGCAGCTCATCAGTGTGAATAGACGTCCGGTTGCCTCTAGCTAAGATCGAAACCCGACTGAATTTGCGTCAGTCCGAAATTCTCCCACTAAACCGTCAGCTTACGGTACGGGATGAAGGTGAATTTTAGCGTGTTTATTTTTAGATTCGGATAAACACACAGTGACTGAGAGTGACTCAATTCTGTCGAAGAGTCGTGCAGCTATATATATATATATATATATATATATATATATATAGTCTTAAGGTGTGCTATATTTATAGGATAAAGTACTCAATATCAGAGATAGAGCGTGTGTAAATATAAAAGTAAACATTGAAGTCAACACTTAGAGGCGACAGGCCACGAGTGCTGTTATTTTTCTCGGCTATTTATATATACGTGTCAGTGGTGCATTGTGTGTAATCTATTTTGACGCCGGTTATTTTGCCGGAAGTCGTTTATTTGTGTTAAATTATTTTGCTTGCCATTATTTATTTTTTTTATTTTTTTTATTTTCAGTGTTGATCCAATGTTCACTTTTATATATATATATATATATATATATATATATATATATATATATATATATATATATAAGATATATATATATATATTCAAATATATTATATATCATATAGATATATATATAGAGATATAATATATATGAAATTACATATGTATATAGACACACACACATATATATATATATATATATGTATGCATATTGCATACGCACCGTATGTATGAACTAGCATACAAACAGTGATATTCACACAGACTAAGTAAAAAAAAAATTCCTGTTAATAAGACATTTTCAAATTGCACCACCCACCCACCCATGAAAATCAGACTGTCCCCAGTGGAACTTACCGCGTAGGTTGGGAACCTCGAATCTATATGTTTTTCATATACGTCATGGAAATTATAATCTCTCATATTTTTCAAATTTTTAAATATACTATTACAATGAAACCATATATATATATATATATATATATATATATAAGTAATCCTAAAAAGCCAGACAAACCTACCGAGTTATGTTTGTCTGGCTCTTTATGTTTACTTAGATTGGCTCTACTCAGGGTATTGAGCACTTTGCTTAGTTAATTTTACTTTACTCGTATTGGAGGGTTTTTTTGTTGAGAATGTGAACTTGGATTCTAGACGATTGTTTTCCCCAGAATTACATGTTCTTAGTTCTTTCGTTTTTTTATTCCTTTTTTTTCCCTTGGATATTGGTTTGTTCATTTTCAAACCAAAGCACCTAAGGTTTTTCCGGACGAGTATAACGACTTATATTTATAAGACTATATATATATGTGAACAATTTATTACTATCACACCCGGATGAAATCATCTTTAAAAGAGGGATCATATTTTATTCATAAAATATGATACAAATATATCTCAACGATTAAATTTTAGGTACATTTTCAGAAAAAATACCGTCGATAAATAAGATGAAGTAGTTGAAAAGAAAAAAAAAATTTTCAGCAACTGATTTTATTAGTTTGGAGTATAATTGGCGATAGATTCCCCGAAAAGTTATGTTTCAAATTTCTCTGCTTACACTAGACCGGACGTTGTATGCCAAAGTGGAGTCTGGTCCATGCTCTGTGCAAGACAGAGAAATCAAGAGAATAGTCCGTCCTGCAAATGTTTCAGACCCACCTACTTCTGGCGTTCTTTTGGAGCGACGGTGTTGATTCATTCCCTTTTTACTTTCTCCTCTTTATCATGTTCCAGCCGGGTGATACCAAGTTGCATTGTTTAGTTCGGAGATAAAATGAAACATCAAGAAATGGAATTTGACAACACCTATTTTGTTATCACGTCGACATGTACATCTTCTAACTAACCAGTGAGGTCGTTCTATAACCTGCACTGAGGAGCATGTCCCCCCCCCCAAACACGAAATAACCACGTCTGATGTCTTCTTTGTGTAAATACTTAACTCCTTGTAAACACTTTCTAAATCTAACATTCCCACGTTCTGCTAAGACAATCAAAATAGAGATCCCTATTTTGTCTACCAGCTGACTCCAAGATCAGCCTGAGAAGGACTGTGCCAAATACACTGCTACAAAAAATAATAGTATTATTTTTTACGGCATATCAACCTCAATGGGTTATTTAATGCCAACAACATTTTTTAGGATAGATTCGTATGTATTCTTTGGTTTAGATTTGTTTGGTTTATTTTTATTTATGGCATATCAACATCAACGGGTTATTTAATACTGACAAAATTTTCATTGTTGGTAATATTTTTTTCAAAAAATCTTTTTCTGGTTGGTTGGTTGGTTGTTTTGTTTTATGGCATATCAACTTCAGTGGGTCATTTAATGCCGTCAACATTTTGAAATAGATTGAAATAGATTCATAGCGATAGGTTGGTAAAAACGTGTGTATGTATACATATATATTTGAACCATTTTTCCTATTACAAAGAATTTCTGGTATTAAAACCTATTTTTACACACGTATGAGTGTTAACTATTTGCCCATGTCTGGAATCCTAACAGATGCTACCACCCCGGTTCAGAGTGGACCTGGGAACACCAGCGATTAAGATCAGATGCCTTGCTGTTGGACGTAGTTTTCTCGTCTTACCCTGGACGCGGATGTAGTTTATCGTTATACCCAGGACAGAAAAATAATAGTCTGAAAGTATTAACACAAACAACATAAATCAATAAATTATTGTAGATGAGCCTGTGGACAACCGGATGTTATAGTGTGTGTGTGTGTGTGTGTGTGTGTGCGTGCGTGTATGTGTGTGTGTGTGTGTGTGTGTGTGTGTGTGTGCGCGTGTGTGTGTGTGACTAATACTTTCCCTCAAACTGTCATCTATGGTGGTTAAAAATTCCAAACAAGTAAATAGTTTTATTTTGAGAACTCTTTAATTTAAGTGTCAAGGTAATTAACAAAATTTCTTATTTCAATAATAATAAAAAGTCACCGTAGAAATATATACCAAAACGGATGTGTGGGTATTTCGAAGGGTTAGCTGTTAAAACGTCTTCAAATTCAGGTCAAATCTTCGTACAAACAACCTTGGGAAATATATAAATCCATATTTTCTTCCACCATTTAATGGTGAAATAACAATATAGACTAGATACTTTAGCAGTGTTTGGCAACCAAACTGGGAGAAGGACACTGAATTCAAGACCGTATGATGCTCTATCAATGGATATACTATACCGCAAGTGTAAAGATTATAAAAGTTTGAGATTAATTTCGGCACAGTGTTATAGATTAGATGGTCTCGACTGAGGTCGACTAAACAAATATAAGAAAATCGTTTTATCACGATATTTTACTTTTCCAGTTTAACATGCAAGTTATATCAGTAATAGCCCTTAAATTAATCACGATATGTTGGTAGATTTTAATAATGGAATAATATTTATTTGATATCTCAGTTTTAATTTTTGTGCTTCTAGCAGACACGCACACAAACAAACTTTGAGATTTATGTATCATATATGTAAACAGAGATTTATGCATTACATAAGAGATTAATGGTAAGATGTTACTCTTCTGATCCTTAAAATCACTATTTCAGTTTTTAAATGACAAAATATGGATTTTGCTTACTGAATCGAACCGAATAATTTTTAGCACCTGTTCAGCGAGCTGGATCAATGAAACTGGTCCGAATTAGTTATGAATTTTACCTCACACTCACACTTGAACTTATAGCAAATATATTCATTTAATAAATATGCTTAATTCGAAAAAAAAACATTTGCTTAATTATTATTTGTCGTGTAAAATTAATGATGTATTTAGCACTATGTTAGTGGTTTATTGATTAAGCTCCGTATATTTTCTAGGAATCATGTTCGTATTTTTGAAGAATTTCTCCTCAAAGCAAAGCGAAGAAACCACTACGACATAGACAAGGAGTTACTGAGAATGAAGGAAATTGAAAAAAAAGCGTTGCTAAGGAGAAAGGACAAGAAAAATAACAGAATTCAAGGAGACAGAATTTTGACGATTGACATTAATCCGAGTTTAGATGAAAGCAAGAAGACGCAAGTCAAGTTTCACAAGAGAGACCCATCAACATATAGCTTACGGTATAGCAATTCCAATAGTAAAATGCTATCATCTAGTTGCCAATCCAGTACAATAAATGAATTCATGAAGTTTAGGTATCACTAAATTAAATAATATGAAGTTATTTAAAAAAGAGGCAGAGGGAAACTATGTTATGGTGGTTCCAATGTGATTGAAGTAGACTCACCTGATCTGTATCGATAACTTTGCAGATTCTTCTTTGGTTTTTGTCAAGAATCTCTACGTACATATCAGAAGCATCAGACGAGATGAGGCAAAACATATTCACTCGATATAATTACGTATATTTAATTATCCATATAAAGAGACAAATAACGCCTTAACAGAGACGGACCATTTCTATCATTGATTTTCCGATGGAATTTCTATTGGAGCGACCATTTACTCTGTTACACTATCTGTGGTTATCTAATCTTCATGTATTTTACACTAGACATGTTATTTGAAATTAAACTGATTTTTCTAAATTTTACACTGAAATAAACCTATTATTATTATTATTATTATTATTATTATTATTATTATTATTATTATTATTATTATTATTATTATTATTATTTCCTTTGAATTCCGGTGTGTACTGTCCGTGTCCTGTCATGAGACCTAAGGTCAGAAATGGCGTCATGGCATTTTCCACTGAGCAATTAAAAGAAAATCACACCTATTTATATATATATATATATATATATATATATATATATATATATATATATATATATATATATATATATATATATATATATATATATATATATATATATAGCCGTTTGTAAGGTGTGGGCCATACTCCTTAGAAGAATTTTCTGTAGTTATTATTATTATTATTATTATTATTATTTGTTGAGTGTGATTTATTCAAATAACACAGCATTTTCAATTAATGCCTGTATTCTAAGAATCACTTGATTCATTTCTTATGTATAATTCTTAAAATGGTACTTAAGTTGACAATAATATAACATATCGCCTAGTAAAACCGATCCTATTGTCGAGAAAACTTTTACAGCGGCAATATTTCAAGAAGAAATCAAAACAAATTACCCTAAAGTAGGAGAAGATCTGAGCATGTTTGCTTCCAAAAAATTGGAAAGTTTTCGATTGCTGTTCATAAAGTCAAGATAGTTAATCTACTCTGTATCTAACTGCATGTAGGATTTCTTAGGTAACACATTCGAAACATAATAAAATACAAAGAATATGGCAGAAAAGTAATACTTTTCAAAGGGTTATGCATTTTAACTTTAATTTTCATTGGAGGCTTAGTTGTAATATGGGCAAGAAAACAATTAATTCTACAATATACCACCGAGAAGCTGTATACTTAGTATATATATATATATATATATATATATATATATATATATATATATATATATATATATATATTAATGACAATAGGAAAAGACTATTAATTGCTGACGCGTTTCGTCCAATGTGGATTTCTCAAAGTAAAAAACGAAATGAATTTAATTAAACAACTAATTAAACACTGAGAAATTTTAATGTATGTATATATATATATATATATATATATATATATATATATATATATATTGAGAGCAGAGAGAGAGAAATAGAGAGAGTTATATATATATATATATATATATATATATATATATATATATATATATATATAGATGGGACTTATATAGATAGATAAAATATCTATCCATCTATCTATCTGGTGCGGTGGGTAGATTGTCGACATTCTATATATTTAATTTCGCGTGTTCGCGTTGTTTGTTTTTGCATTTGTCGACTGCAAAGTCTAGTAGAGTTAGATGGGCATCGTCTTTGAGAAAAAAATCACCATAACTGAATTCACCCTGCCATAAATATGAAAACGGCATGTTTTACTCTAGTACTGAGAATTTGGAAAGAGTTGGATGAGTCTAAGAGTGATTACAAATGTTCGGCAGATTTGAAACTTTACTCTCATCTTAGAATTCGGAAAGAGTTGGATGATATATCCAGCCAACATCATGGCGTTTGGAGTGATCACTACCGATGGTAACACTATGCCTCCATTCAGATTCCCACGGGCCCTTAGACACAATACGGACGACTACACCAATGCTTGAGGAGGTAGTGTTTCCCTGAATCAAGATGGTGACAACTGGAAGATACTATATTTGGGTACATGACACTACACCGTGACATACAAGCAGCAGAACCCAATCATGGCTCTCAGACAATTTCTGCGGCCACATCATTCCTAAAATCTGGCCACTTAACTCCCCGGACAGCATGTAACTTGATTATAATGTGTGGGTCACAGTTGAGCAAGTGACCAACAAACCTCCTAGTAACAGCAAAGGTGAAAACAAGGATTATGGCAGCATTCACTATCATAAATAAAGTAATTGTCCAGAAGAGTGGCAGGAGTTTACCAAGTCGTTTGGAGGCCGTGGTTGAAGCCAATAGTGATTATATCTCGTAAATGTTCTCCTTACTATTTCAATATATCTTTGTGTCACTTTGGTAAATATATCCTTTAAAATGAGGTAGTGTGTTACCATTTTTGTGTACCATTATATACTATTGAGCAAACCCAAATGACTTGACTCACTTTATAGTTCCCCAAAAGAAGGTTAACCAATCGTCATCATGAACAACATAGTGTTATTTTTAGTTTGGCATAATTTAGCAGATAATTAACCAAACGCAACATGTATCTATGTAGCTACCTAGATAGCTATCCCTCTATCTATAGAAATAGATAAATTGATAGAATATCTATTTATCTATCTATCTATCTATCTATCTATCTATCTATCTATCTATCTATCGTTTTTGTGGAGAGTGCTTGATTACGGGAATGTTTGTTTAAGAGTATAAAAATATTTTCCCTACGTTTGTTTTTAAGTTTTTTGATGTACGGTGGGTTGAAACACATGAGGTTGAAACATAGGATGTATATATGTTCAAAGAATAATTAAAAATAAATAAAATATAAATAATAAAAACTTAAAATAAATTGATCCAAGCAATTAATAAACAAATTAACAAACCACTCCCGTCATTACGACAGTTAGAATAGACTGAAAAGAGATAAATAAGAATAAAAAATAAATTAGAAAAAAATCAATCGAAATAAATGAATTAATTAAGTAAAGAATAAACAAATTAAGACACCAATACGGCCACAGTAGCAGTTAGAATAGGCTACAAAAATCACTCCCAAATTTGGACGGTAATTTACCTTCCAAGACCCTAACAACCTTGTATATAAACGGTCAAAACTCATCTCAAAAATTTTTAGTACGTTATTTAAAAATCGAAAAAATAAATAAAAATAAATTAGAATAAAGTAAAATAAGTAAGTTAATCCAAATAAATAATAAAAAAACAAACAAATTAAAAATCCGTTCCCTCCAAAATAACCGTTAGAATAGACGGAAAAGAATAATAAAAAATAAAAAATAAATAAGCAAAAAGAAGTAAATATAATAAATCCTAACAATAAATAAATAACGTAAATAATGACTAAATTAACAAACCCCTTCTGCCAAAGTAACCGTTAGACTAGACTACAACAATCAATCTAAAATTTGGACGATAAAATGGCTTAATTTCCTTCACAGACCAAAAGAAACTACTAAATAAACGATTAGAACTCATCTCAATTTTTTACTACGTTACAAAATATCGAAAACAGAAAAGAATAAATAAAATAAATAAAAAAGAAGATGAATTAATGCAAATAAATAAATAAAATAAACCAAGCCCGCCAAAATAACCGTTAGAATTAAATACCCACAATGCACCACTGACCCGTATATATAAATATTCGAGAAAAAAGCAACACATGTGGTCTGATGATTGCGTCTAGCAGGAAAAAGTCTGTCGCCTCTGAGCGTTGACTTCAATCTTCACCTTGATATATATATATATATATATATATATATATATATATATATATATATATATATATTTATATATATATGTGTGTGTGTGTGTGTGTGTGTGTGTGTGTGTGTGTGTGCGTGTGTGTGTGTGTAGTATAGGTAATAAATCCTTTGCTATATAATCTAAGTAGACCCTAGTAATATAAAATATTAAAACTGATTCACAAAGAGAGCGCAATGTATTTATAATTACAGATAAAATAACTAATAAAATTAAATCCCAAATTGCCCCATATGGGAAATAAGCTTATTTCAACCGACAAAAAATTCGTCCGTCTTATTTAACCTCGGTATAGACTGAATTCGGAATTAGAAATTTTTAGAAAATTTAAAAAAATCTAATACAGGATGTATCCATTTCCATTTTTTCAATCCGACGAAAGGCACGAAGCAGTGTTCAGGGGATGGGGAAGTTATTAGTCTTAAAGTGAAGAGGTTTTATAAAATTAAACACGGATATTAACCGTATGACATTAAATTGTTATTATATGAAGAATTAAATGCTAATTTGAATTTAAGAGAGGGAAAAGGCGGGAAACATTTAATTATATAAAGTTATGCTTAAAAATACAAAATCATGCATAAAAATACTCAAGTTATATTTAAAACGAATATATATTTAAATAAAATTAAACATAAGTCATATTTATATAATTTATATTACAAATTAAGTAAAATTATATTTATAATAATATATTTAGTGTAAAATCAATAGGAATTTTAATTTAAAGATTAAAAAAAATAGAAATAAAAATATAAGATAAAATGAATTATACATTCAGAATCAAAAAAGAATAAATAAATACATAAAAAGATATAACTTTAAATATAAGTAAAATCAAAAACAAGTTATATTGAAAAATATTAAGTTATTCTTAAAATACAGGGTTATATTCAAAAGCAATTGTAAAATATATAAATAAAGAGGTGGAAGTAATAAAAGGAAAGAGAGTTCTTAGAACAGATAGAATGAATATGTTATAAACATAGAGATATAAAAATTAGAATTAGTGATACCTTTGACATTTGAAGTCTTAAAGAAATATAGTAACTAATAAAGTAAAATCTATATCATGGAAATTTGAATTTGTTTTTATGTCGGCATTTTAGTACTAATTCATTCCTTTGATTCAATACTTGTCTTTGATTATTGTATTTTGTTATTCTAATTTTCTCTTCTAAACATAAGTTACACCTATCCCTAAGACTACTAGGAGTATGTGCGGAGCCTATAAACTTCCATTCTATCTGTGGATTTAAACATTTCTCCATCAATTACCAAAATTTATTTGAAAGTGCTGTCTGATTTTTTAACATAGGGTTGGGAAAAATAGTGCCTATGGGTATAAAATCTCTGTTTTCAGTCCTTTGCGGAAATTCTAAAGTAAACATTATATTTTTTTATATTTTCTTTAGGAGAAATGGATCCTTGATATATAGCCCTAGTAGATCTGCATTCCCCTCTTTTTATATATACAATTACTAGGTTTGTTTTTTATTCAATGGAAATTTCTAAAAAATACAGTTATTATGTGAGTTGATAATTTTATACATGCTATTAGTACAAGATCTTCGATAGGAAAACGATTAAAATTAGCTACTAATTTTAATAGTTTTCCTATCGAAGATCTTTCTTACAGTGTTGTTTTTATGAAAATGTTTTTTTTATTATCTTTAAGAAATATTATCCGATATTAATATTTGACAACTGACAGAAGGTGGTTGTTGAACTAAATAATTGTCCTTTTGCTACTTCTGTGTCTATATTGCACTTTGGATATTTCAGTGTTAACTATGGCGGTTAGAAATACAGAACAAATTTTACAGACACACACACACACACATATATATATATATGTATAAAATTTGTTCTGTTATTTAAGTATAAAAATATATTAAAGAAGCCAATATTTATAATATTTTTATGAGACTGGTTTTAACCAAAGACTATTATTCCGTCTATCCTGCGACATACTTCCTACCCGAGTGCGGCGAGAGAAGAAATAGTTTCATGGCATTCCCAAATGCTTTCGGGAACAATATGGAACTTCTACTGGTCATAATGTTTCCACATTCCGCTCCAATAACAGTTATGTTACCCATCTATTAATCATATTAAAAAAAACAAAAAAAAAAACGAGTGATATTTAATAACTGGAAGGTGTCTCGTGAATACATTATTATTATTATTAGCAGTGGCATTGATGTGAAGATTATTAACGACGAAAGTGAAGTTAGATAGCCGAATATATATTTCCCTCGAGTCTACTGTATCTACATTGAAAGACACGAACATTTTTCTTCTATACACAGCAAGAAGGTAAATAGTTAGGAATATATCAAAGAGAAAGACAATCTAAATTCAAATCAAATTGATGTACTAACGCCGGTTACTTTGTGACTAAATGTCGACTAGGAATTTCTTCCACATTTTCTTTTCCCCCTCCCCCTCCTCCTCCTCCTCCTCTTCTTCTTCTTCTTCTTCTTCTTCTTCTTCTTCTTCTTCTTCTTCTTCTTCTTCTTCTTCTTCTTCTTCTTCTCGTGGTCGATGATGACGCTCAACAATGTTTTAACTCTTAGATCTCTGCCTTTTTATCATCGCTCCACTTTTGTGCCATTTATTCTCTCAAATCTGTTATATAAGTTTACTCTCGGATAACCGCTGTCCATCTTGATTTCAATATGTCCTCTGAATGTCAAATTTTCAAAGACTTTTTCATTTTGTATCCCAGAAATGTCAACCATCACTTCCTGTTTTCTTGTTTCTCGTTTTTTGTTTTCATTTTCCTTAAAATGTCCTAAATTTCCTTGTGTAGAACCACATACGAGGTTCATTCAATAAATAAGTTGAATTTTTCGGTATGAGGACTTCTAATACAGATAGAAGCTTACTCTTTTTTATTTTTTGTTTTACTTCTTTTTCACATGGATTTAATTTCTTTTGCAGATTAAAAAAAAAAACTTTGAGAGATTTGGCGATTAACAAAGATGGCCGACCATGAAGTATGCTCCAGGATTGAACAGCGGGGAGTTATCAAGCTTTTGGTTGCTGAAGGGTGCAAACCAGTTGAAATTCATAGGAGAATGTCAACTGTGTATGGTGCCGCATGTTTCAGCCAAAAATGTCTACAAGTGGGATAAATTGTTTAAAGAAGGACGGAGCAGTGTTGAGGATGAAGAGAGGCCTGTGAGGCCTACAGAATTGGGGTCTCCTGTGGTGATCGAATCAGTCAATGACATCATTCAGTCTGACAGAGGGGTAACAGTGGATGACATTGCAAGGACGTTGAGCTTATCTGTTGGGACAAACACAGGGGTCATCAGTAAGAAGGAGTCATCTTGCATCATGACAACAAATGTTGCCTCACACAAGAGCCCAAACGGTGCAGACCATCAACGAGCTGGGCTGGGAACAGCGCCCTCATTCCACTTACAGCCAAGACCTTACCCCTTCAGTCTTTCACCTATTTGGTCCCTTGAAAGCGTTCACGAGTGGCACGAATTTTAAAAGTGACGATGAAGTCAAAAGTGTTGTGAGCGACTGGCTGAAACATCAGTCCAAAGATTTTTACGCTGAGGGAATACGGAAGCTTGTGCACAGATGGGAAAAGTGTGTGACAACACTGGGAGACTACGTTGGAAAAAAGAATGTAAGCTTCTATCTGTATTAGAAGTTCTTATACCTAAAAATTCACCTTATTTATTGAATGACCGTCGTATATTGACTTCTCTTCAGCCTGGAGGAAATTTTCCTGCCAAAAAAAAGGACGGCTATTATATATTTGTGTTTCTAACGAATATATATTGCCTCGTAATGAATAGATTCCCATGGTTATTATACGGCATTATCTAATGGTTTATAAAGGAAAAACATTTTCGTATATTATCATAAGGCGGGGTCAAAATATATTAAGATCAATATAGTCACCATGAGTTATTCTAAGCACAATGCCTCTTGGGGATTCTGATGACTCTCCACAATATCCTGTCATTTGTAGCTCTTAGTAAATATTGTATTTTTTCTTTCTCTTCTAAATCCTGCTCTGCCATCCATTTACAAACTCTCATTATGCAGGTTATGTGTTGTTTTCATCTGTTCTTGACAACAACATGTTCTTTGAGTGTCAAATTTTTCCAAGCCGTCTTTCCTCGTTATGTGGGCTAGTAATTTTAACTGCCTCTTTCTGATGTTAAGTATAAGGGTTTTTTTCTTTCAGTTTTATATTAAAAAATTGCCATTGACCACATAATCAGTCCATGATATGCTAAGCATCTTTCTGTAGAAGCGCATTTCTAATGCCTCGAGTCTTTTCTTCATCTGTGAGAAGATCTTCCAACATTCAGTGTCATATAAGAGAACTGAGGTTGCATAATAGTTCAGCATTCATTAATTTGTTTTTAAGTAGAATTTCCAGTTTCTTAATTTAAGTTGCTTAGCTTTCGGTACGTGTCTTTCGCTGTCCCAATTCTGCTTCGGATTTCAGTGCCACATTTTCTGTATTCTCTTAAATCACTTCCAAAATATTTAAATTACTGTACATCTTGATTTTTATATCACCAATTACTAATTTGCATGTTGGTCTCGTCTTTTTGCTGACAAACATAGATTCTGTTTTCATGTACTTGTTTAGTTCTTTCTTCTCGTTATTCTTCACTGTGTTCTGCAGGCGTTATTGTAGTTTTATTTGTGTGTCTGCTATAAATACATTGTCATATGCATATCTTATGTTGTGGCCGCTAACAATGCTTATTTTGCGGGCATACGGGTGCGGGCTGAAAAGTTCATTGTGTGACTATGAAAGAGGGATGTTAGAGATGCGAAATCTTGTAAGAATTAAGTTCAGCTCTTCCTATTTATAAATGCATTGTTCCCTTCCAGGTAGAATGATACATGACTGTTCAAAGAAAAATTTAAATGTAATTAGTAGCGTATTCTCTTGAGAATATACTAAATTTGGCATCGTAGTCTTATGCAGAAAAATGGTTTAGACCTCAAAGACATTCTTGCTAAGAAGATTTCTATATTAAAATATGAGTATAACATTGATATGTAATACACTATTTTCACATAATTTAAATTGAAGTTTAATGTCATTATTGATATGATATGATTTAATATTCTCTTTATGTTTGTTATTTAATATTTTAGTCAGTGGATAGAATTTCTACACTAAGTAAAAAACATTGTAACTGGTTGCAACATAAAAGAGCATATTACAACAGTAACGAAGATCTGAAAGTTCCAGCTACTAATTGGATTTTTGAAATAATAAAAAATAATGTTCAGCCTTAATAGTCATACATGATATTGAAGTTAAAACTTTAACTCCTTCATCATTTGCGATAAAATCCCAGCTGTTATTGATATATTTGATCAAATACACCCAAATCATTCATTATAAAGTCTTAAAGAAATTGATCGTATTAGGAAGTTGAAAACGAATAAAAAGAAAAGTTTTTTTCCAGTTTTGGATGTCTGTAGAAATAAAAAGTGCTCTTTAATATTTTTTTCTTATTTTTTTCCAGGCATATCGAATATTCCAAAAATGTTCTTTCCGCAAACAAACCACAACAAAGGTTAGTTATTGATGCACGTTCCTCCCATAGAAATACTTCAATCTTATTTTCTTTGTACCCCCAGGGAAAGTTCCCTGAATATCGCAAAATCTATTAGGTCACTTATGTTACATTATAAACAGGAAGCTTTACAAATAAATGAATAAATAAAAGTAACATAATAATGACGTAATTTAATGAAAAGGGAAAATTTAACCGCCACCTTATCTGCAAAGATGTTTGTTTTCTTTAATCAGTGTTATTATTCATTCAACCAAACAGAATTCCAATTGAAAAAATTACTGCGTAATGGAAAAATAATATTAAAAGCGTTTATAAAACAAATTACAAACAGCGCATTTTGTACTTGAGTGTTGGCCTTGATTTAAGACCTTCATTCTTCGGCTAAAGGAATAAAATATTATTTTCCGATAATTTACGTCAGGTTTTATTTTAAATTCTGCACTTTTATGTAGTCGTTATTCCATAAGCATTTTAATGCACTTTTTTATTTTATGTTTTATATGTGAAATGGACGAAACCTTTGCTTCGTAATTGTATTTCAATGCAGAAGGAACTCAAGCATTTCCCCTGAAGCCGAGAAAAATTATCAATAGAGATATTATAAGAGCTCTCAATTGCAGAAACAATGTACTGTCTGTTGTCGTTGTTGTTTTTAAATCAATTAATCAATTTAAAGACACTAATGTAAATCAATAAGACCGTCCAATATTCGTGAAAAAAACAAACATATTTTCAAAACATGTATTGACTTTTCCTTTGTAGCGAAGCGAAAAGAATTAGCGTTTATACGATTCCTGTTTTATTTGTTCTGCAAAGGATATGTTACAGACTCGTGAGAGTTCGGGTCGTAAACACACATATCATGGGTGTTAAGTAAAAAATAATGAATGAATGTATTAGAACAAATATATTTACATAAAGTAGTAGTAGAAATAACGAAATTTCACGGTTGAAGTTATCGTGAGTTTAACACTATCTTCAGTTGATGCCCCTAAACTCTTAACATGTAGATTTTGTCGGAGGACGAAAATGGCACGCGTAGCGGCTTCCGGCTACGAAGCAAAATGAGAAAGAAGGAAAGATCGAACGGCTTGCAGTTGTAGCTAGGGACAGTAATCAAAAAAAATTTTAATCTGTCAATTCCCTGTCAATGACCCTAATAATAACCAAATATATGCTAATATCTCAGTCCTGGCTATGACGATAAACTACATCCAGCAGCAGGGTTTCTAATCGGCAGATGAAAGAATCTGGAGAGCGTAGAACCAGCTCTTAATTGCTGTTGTTTCCATGTCGACCTTGCCCTGGGTTGGTAGTACCTGTTAGGGTCCCAACTATGGGAAAATTGTTAACCACCAAATAAAAAAAAATACTGAAAATATAAAAATATTTTTCCTCGTAAAAATACCAGCAATACTTTTTTTTATATAAAAACATCACTTGCAATATATTGTGATATTATTGCATTTTAGAAATTTTCGAATATGTTGTGGCAACCTCAGACGAATATTATGTAACTGTCCGAAAGACATGTTTTTCTTCTGTTTTTTTTTTTCGTGTATTTTTGACCGTATCTGTGATTATAAGAAATTATCTGTCTATATTTCTGAGATGAGGTATTATGTACACAATTTACATTATTCGGACTATTGTCCTCTTCTTTGTTTTCATATGTATCACAACGTTTCGGCCGTAGTTCCTGTAACTCCTGTCTTCTTCAGGTGGTTGGAATGTCGAACCATTTATTTTTTATGTCTAATGGATGTCAGTTATCAGTTATCTCCTGTTAATTCACCTCTCCAAATTCTCCACTGACATATCCAGGTATTGAACTCAGAACTCTTTGGGCCCTATCACTGGATCTAATCAACGACTTTATCCACTGTACCATGGGTCCTAAAGGACACCTGTGTATTGATTACTGAGACTTATAAAATTAATGACTCCAGGAACCATTTTTACCAGTGCTCATATTAACAATTTTTTGCTGTTATCATTTCATGTTTTTTACCAGATATCATATTGCAAATTTCGTTGTTATTATTGTTTTTCTCTGGCACTTCTTATTACTGGTCCCCATATTGTATTCATTTCTATGCTTGGTCGGCTCAGGAGATTTTTGTGATGATTCATTAATATTGCTGATCCCTAGGAGAACAGACGAGTATTCCAATAGATAATCTGTTGGAGATGTTGACTTTCTGCACACAAACAGCCCACTTGGGAATGGGATCACACATATATCGACAGTATTAGGGCTTAGCAATGGACTCGCCATTATGGCGAATATATACATGGAATACTTTGAGGAAATGGCCAGCTCTATGGTTAAGATACGTAGATGACACCTTCATACTCTGGAAACACCAGGAAGATGTTCATGTTCTGCTGGACCATGTGAACTCAATAAGACCTTCGATACAGTTCACGAAGGAGAAAGAGAGTAACAACACACTCCCATTTTTGGATGTTCTAATATCTCGAACAGAGCATGGGTTTAAGACATCCGTATTCCGCAAACCGACATTCACTGGAGAGTACCTCAATTTAAACTCCCACCATCCTTACAGCGTAAAGAAAGGGATAGTCCGCTGCTTACAACCCCGAGCAATAATCATAAGTGATGACCCAGAAATGTCAGATAAAGAATTGGTCAGTATAAGCAGTACCCTGTAACGTAACAACTACCCTGGGTACATGGCAGCAGCTCCAATAAACTGGGATAGGTGGGTACAAGAGGAGGACAGAAACACACAGAAAACAGTCTACCTGCCTTCTAGGAAGTGGTTATCGGAGAAAATACAAAGGATCTGTCGTCCATATAACATCAGGACAAACGTCAAAAGCTGGGCGAACTTCTCAGATATCTCTCCCGAGTAAGACCCCGCATAGAGTGGAACATGACTAACGACTGTGTGTACGCCATCCAGTGCATGTTCGGAAAGAAATATAAAGGAGAGACAGGCCGCCCCCTTAAGGTAAGGCTTAAAGAACATCGAAACGCTGTAACACGAATGGAAGTGAAAAAATCAGGCGTGGCTGTCCACATATGGAGAGAAAAGGGATATTACCGCCTTCTGTGGGATCAGGCTGGAATCATAGCCAAAGAACATCATTGGAAAATTCGTAAACTTAAGGAATCTGCATGTATGCTGGGCCACAAAAATCCCCTGAGCCGACCAAGCATAGAAATGAATACAATATAGGAACCAGTAATAAAGCGTGCCAGGCCAGAGAAAATCAATAACAACGAAAATTGCAATATTAGCTCTGTAAAAAAAAAAATGCAATGATAACAGAAAAAATGTAATAGAAGCACTGGTAAAAAATGACTGCTGCAGACATTAAGTTTACAAGTATCAGAAATTCATACACAGATGTCCTTGAGGACGCATGCCACAGTTGATGACGCTGGTTAAATCCAGTGACTGGACCCAAAGAATTTTGAGAGAACTTGGTGAGGTGAATTAAAAGGAGATAACTAGAACAGTATACCCATCGAGCGAAATAAAGGGTTCAGTTCGACATTCCAACCACCTGAAGAAGGCCGGAAAGTACACCGGCCAAAAAGTTGTGATAAATATGAGAACAAAGCCGAGTACAATAGTTCGAATAATATAAATAGTGTATAAGAAATTGTTCTAGTTTTCTAGGAATTTTTAGCAATACATCTCAAATTGAGTATAAGTTTCTCGTATAAATTACATCATGCGCAGTAGTGTTCACAGAGTTTGACAAAACTGGACACGAATATATGAAACTTTATGCTCATTTCATATGCATACTAAACATTTTAAATGTCGTCGTAAGTGCTCAAGCCGCTTTGCCGTGTGTCTAACAAAGAGAAAAATATTAATTATGGAAGCTACATAAATGTTTCGTGCTCTCACTATTAAAATTCGAAAAAGATATTCAAAGGGATGTAAATTATATAACCAGTTTCACAAAGCATCACAAATGTTCAATATGATCGTCACCACAACACACGTCAAGTCGGTAGTCCAGTTCCTGCCAAACACGCAGTAGCATGTCTTGCGTAACATTCTCAAGTGCCTAAGTGATTCGCTGCTTAGGGTCCTCTAGGCTTATAGGAAGAGGGGGAATATAGCTGTTGAGAAAAAATAACAAGATGCCAAGCCAGATCAATGTGATGGTCATTTCAACAAGACATTGTCATTATTATTGCCACGCCCGACCAATCCTCCTGGTCGATTACCATTGCGATATGTCCGCATAGTCAACTTACTTTTTACACATTTTATTAAAATTTGAGATCATTTAACCGAGAATTGGCGATGTTATTAAACTACGAAATGATGTCATTTTTGAGGACACCCTGCATATTTCTCCCCTCTAATACTATTTGTACAAGCTATAGCTGAAGTACAAAATGGTATTCTCATTTTCAAGGAAAGCATACATTTGTCATTATAGAAAAACAATACAACAGACATAATTCTAACTGCTACTTTCCTCTCAATTTGTCGTTCTCTCCAGCTAAATTGATCAGAGACAATATATATATATATATATATATAAATATAAAAGTGGACATGGAAGTCAGCACTTAGAGGCGACAGTCTGTTTCATGCTAGTGCAATCGTCACTAGCATGAAACAGACTGTCGCCTCTAAGTGCTGACTTCCATGTCCACTTTTATATTTACACACGCTCTATCTCTGATATTGAGCACTTTACCCCATAAATATAGCACACTTTAAGACTATATTTCTGCATATATATATATATATATATATATATATATATATATATATATATATATATATATATGGTGACAGAGAAATAGTGCGAGAGTAAATTTCATTGAGTGATATATATATATATATATATATATATATATATATATATATATATAAAAGTGGACATGGAAGTCAGCACTTAGAGCCTCTAAGTGCTGACTTCCATGTCCACTTTTATATTTACACACGCTCTATCTCTGATATTGAGCACTTTACCCCATAAATATAGCACACTTTAAGACTATATTTCTGCATATATATATATATATATATATATATATATATATATATATATATATATATATATATATATATATGAAGACATTTTCTTAAGTTAATACGTTCTTTTTCTACGTATAAATATTTAAGTCAATTCTCTATTTATAATAAACAGTATTAACGACATTTACTGGACTGAATGTCCGAGAAAATTTCAGAGAAAATATGCGTCCACCGACAGGAATTTACCCTGTATCCTTTATGTAATCCTCATCTAGCCTGACGTGCTTTTACCGATTGAGCCACAGAGAAGCGTTTCGGGTAGCAATGTCGATTGTACTGTTTTTAAAATACAATTCTCCATGATCTTCTCTCATACATTCATATCTGCTCGATGCATATCCAAATGTAATATATATATATATATATATATAACTCAATGAAATTTACACTCTCTCTCTTTTTTGTTTCACATCTCTGTACATATCATTTCATGCCTTTGCTAAGCGTGCATCTCCACAAAATCCTGTATAATTCTTATGTCTTTACCACCCATCGTCTTCTGCATTCCATTTATATAAACTCAACAACTATATTTACCATTTAACCCTTATTTCGTTTGTCTAGAATATACCCGGCGAATATTAAATTCTCGAAGACTTCTTTCTTAAATAAATATCCTCAAATACTTTGCTGTCACTTTATGATTGCAAGCAGTAGTCAGCTTATCGTGTATACTCTTCTTGAAACTTCCACATTATGTGTATTCTATTCTGAAATTTGATCGGTATAACCTATCTGCCGCTTCATTATTTTATTCGTCTGCAACGAAATTCTCCGGCATTCACTGCCATAAAATAAATTACGTATTACAATCAAGCACACTGTTCCCTTAAATCTTGCCTCAAATTCTGAATGGCATAATTCGCTTTCCTATTCACATGCTAATTTTTGTATCATACATCCGCTTGTTTATTTTTTTATTTTTTTATTTTTTTAAGCTTTTCACCCCAAGCAAGGCTGGAAGCCACTAGCACGCAAAGAGGTTACAGAATATTTGGAGCGAGAGCAGATAGGATTGAAAGAGGAAAGGATGTGGAGAAGGATAGTTGATAGATCAAGGCAACTGGAGATGTCGATTGACGTTACTTTTGAATAGTTGGAGATTATAGTTGTCAGGGAAACAGGAATAAGGAAGGGAGTTCCACAGGCGGGAGGTGCGAGATATGAAGCTATTGGAGTTGAATAGACGTATAAATTTAACAGTTTCAACAGTGAAAGGGTGGAAGCAGGATGCCAGCCTCGTAGGACGCCTGAATTCATGAAGCCTGGGAACCTAGCGAAAGCAGCTCCTCAGAGCAATTACCGTGAAAGTATTTGTAAAAAAGACAGAGCGAAGCAACGGCGCGTCTGTGAGAGAGCGACTGCAGACGAGATGACAGATCAGGGCCAATTACGTTGCATACCCGTTTCTGGATCTTATCAAGAACCCCGAGGCAAACAGAAGGGACTCCAGACCATATATGGCAGCCATACTCCATGCAAGGGCGAATGGTTGATTTGTAGATTTGAAGGATCGATTCTGGGGAGAAAAATTTCCTCGACCGGCAGAGAGTGCCAACTTTCCTTGCGGTGGATGAAGCAATTGACTCAATGTATTTTCCTGCATCTCAGGTCAGCGGACAGCGTGTGACCGAGCAGCCGCAGAGAGGAGCTCTCGAGAAGTTGGGCTTCAGACATTCTAATGGGAAGCAGGGAAGGAACCCTGTGGTGATTAATAGAGAGCAGATTTGGTATGGAGGCGTTAAAGTTAACCAGCCAATTCCTGCCCCAGTTCATAACCGATTAGAAGTAATTTTCGAGACGAACTGCCAGGTTAACTTTGTCAGCGACACTAGATTTGTTTTTGAGGCAGGTGGAAATTGTGGTGTCATCCGCATAGATGCCGACTTGGGAATCTATGGCGTCAGGAAGATCGTTTATGTATATAAGGAACAGAGTAGGGCCTAGGATGGAGCCTTGAGGAACACCTGCGTTCGTGGGATAGGAACGGGAGTAGAATCCGTTGAGAACGACCTTCAATTTACGGTTTGACAGGAATGTTTGTATTAGGTCAAACAATCGACCTGTAATATCATAACCCTGAAACTTACGAAGACGGCCGGCATGCCAAACCCTATCAAACGCTTTGGATATGTCTAGGGCCACGGCACGAGCTTCACCGTTATTATGAAGAGCTTGGTAGACACATTCAGTGATGGCCGTAAACACATCAGCTATACATCGGGCAAAGCGGAAACGATATTGCTTGTCTGAGAGCAGATCATGGGATGCCTGTTAATATATTTTATACAGAGTTTACTTTGCTATGTTCCTGATATGTAACCCGACACCTGCGATATACCTTTTGCTGGCAACCCTGCATTCGGAATACTTTATGTTAATGGTTATTCGTTTAATCTTATTCCCTTCATTTGACTTGTTGCTTCCTTTTCCATCTGGATATCCGCAGAAAATACACGATGATATTTTGCTCTTATATAATGCATCAGTTCGTCGGCCTTGTGTCCAGATAATCTGAATCGATAGTGTATCGAATTTTACCGTATATACTTGTGTATCAATCTATATCTTGTATAGTGCGATCACTAAATTGATTTATGGAAACTATGATTTCTTCGTATAGCCAGTGTATAATGTATCAGTAGATCTAAAAAAAAACAATGAATAAAATTAAATATAAATGAACAAACAATGACAAAGCGGCAGTTTCGTATAAAGAAAAGTACCTCTCGAAAGTTAACCGTAAAGAAAAGTACCTTCCGAAAACTAACATTATAAAACACGAATATTTCGTTGGTAACGAAGAAAAGAATACTAAACTATATTGCAATATCGGTTCTACTGTGGCTGAAATATAGTTCAACACTAGGATTCTGAGAATAATATGGACGGAATATATGGGTAATTAGGGTGTTACGAGGAAAATATAATTAGAATCAGAGACAGTTGCTATAGGCGCTATAAAATCTGAAAGATCGTGATGAACCGTTTTTTCATTTGTTATATTTCTTCAAAATTTTTTCGGGAATCTATATCTCATTTTTTACACATACTGTGGGCATGGAAAACACATAAACAGACCTAAAACGTAAATCATTTACTTTCCACTCATTCTAAAAATTGGGTAAGGAATTAATTTAAATTCATTTCATAAAAGGCTACATGAATCATTTGCGTTCTAGCCATTCTGAAAATAAGATGAGCACTTACCTTAAATTCAGTACACCAAAGCAGTGATAATGTATAAATTGCGTTCAACATGAATTGAGAATTATAAAGAAAATTACCAAATAAATATGAACAGATTTTTTAAAAGTTATTTATTGTTCCTCCTTCTTTCATCACGAGAACCGTCAGCTTAGCGGAGAAAGTACAAATGATTTATTATTTAAGCATGCACGCATAGACATATATTTTCTTTCATATTTTGATCTGGTGAAGCTTAGAAAAAAATGGATGCAGGTTCGATTCCTGTCGAGGGTCGGATTTTGTAGTAGGATTTCTTAATTTAGGGCAATTTTTACGAATTTAATAAAATAAAAAGGAAGGGCCAGCAACTTAAACACGTGTATGCACTAAATTAACGTTTATAGCAAAAGAAATATATATATGTATACACACACACATATATATATATATATATATATATATATATATATATATATATATATATATATATATATATATATATATATATATATATATATATACAGGGATAACAGTAAAATTGCCCAAATTGTGTAAAAGCAAAATTGTTAAATTTTATATTAAGATTTGAACTATTGTATCTGAGAAATGATTAAAAATATCTTAATGGAAATTTCCGAAGTTTTATAACACAATTGGACGCTACTTTAAGCACTAACAATTTTTAATTTCTCTACATGCGTAACAGAGGAATCATTAATTGATCATGGCTAAGGATCGAAAGTTTAAGAAGGGCTGAAATAATGTTCAAATATACATATATTATTCCAGGGTTAGTTTCCAACTTATTCAAGATGATATTCGCCCTTTCTAACCTTCTAACCTTTCTATCCTTTTTTAACAAGTTGCCACAAATGTTTCATGTAAGATTTTATTTTCAAGTCTTTTTCACTAATCTTTGAACTGCCATGGCTGAAACTTCTCTCTCACGAGCCTAACGTGTTGTGGATTGAGTGGGATCTTTTCTAATTGAGCTCTTTACGTCTAAGTTGAAATGATGATCCCTATTCCTGTCGTGACCTCCTAATCCAGTTTTCCTCTCTACTGTTCCCTCTTTTTAAAACTTATTCACCCTTCGCTTGATAGTTCTTGAATGGAATTTGAAGCTGGAAGCCAGAGTATGAATATTGGTAGAGTTATTCAAGGCCTGATAGATTTTTCCTCTCAAAATTGCACATTTGCGAAGACACAAAACGATTTTAATGTTTTCTATTTCTAGCTGAATAACTCACAGGGTTTTCCAGTAATTCTTACGACAGATGGTGTTTCAAGATAGGTGAACGTTTTATCTGAAAACATCAAGAAACTCAATTAGTTTAGTATATTTATTTTTAGATATTAAACATTTTGTGGGATGGATATACACACATATACACATACACTAGCGCGCGCGCACACACACACACACACAGATATATATATATATATATATATATATATATATATATATATATATATATATATATATATATATAATGATACAATATGGTAATCCGTATGGAATTTCCAGGAGCATATAGATCCAGGGAGAGCTCTATGTCAAAAATTGCTGTGTAAACTCTCATAAAATAAAAAATATTACCTATGGGATTTTAAGTGTCTGATATTCTTTAATTAATTAATTAATTAATTAATTAATAATAATAATAATAATAACAAAATACATATATACATATATATAAATATATATGTGTGTGTGTGTTTTTCTCTGTGTGTGGTTGTCTCTGTGTGCAGCAATTACTACTTTCCTAAGCCAGAATACATGACTAAAGAAAGAATTAAAAGAAAAGTGTTATATTCATAATTTTTTATTATTTAAATCATATAATATATTAACTCCAAAATAGACTGATATAAATATTAATTACATAATTTAAAAATAAATTACAGTTTCCTTTATTAAACATTAAATTCCATCTCTTTGAATCAGCCATAATTTTCTTAAACATTCCTGTCAGCTTGATATAAATTCATGAACGTTCATAAATTTAAAAAGTTAAAAAAGGGCTTTTACTTTTGTTTATAAATAGTTGTTGCAAAATAAAATCCTTTCATTTGTCTTGTTAAATTTCATTGGAGACAGAAACGCATCGGTTATGCCAAATTTTCCTTTTTTACTTATTCATCCTATATATATCTTTACTTATTCATTCATGCATATATGCATATATATATATATATATATATATATATATATATATATATATATATTTCAATAATTTTATAATTTTAAACTTGATATAGATTAAATTTAAAATTGGAAATTTTTAATTTTTAATTTTATAGTATAATTTGATATTTATTAGTTAGAATGAATTAAAATTTATTCTCACCCTAACATTTATGCATTAAATAATTATTATAATTTAAGTTCGTTGTCAAGTTTTGGGAATTCTCGTATACTTGTATTTTGATTGGTCATTCCAGCTTATGTGACAGTGTTTCCTTTATCGAGGGATGTTTGATTGATTTGAACCTTTTAAAACCCTTTATTCTACATTCAGCACCATCACTTGAGAAGACACCAGAAGTGTTGAAACAAAATGGCTATTTTTGTATGTAGTGATATTATAACATTTTTCTGTTATAATTTTCGAATAAATGATTATATATATATATATATATATATATATATATATATATATATATATATATATATATATATATATATATATATGAATTATATATATTTTGTTCAGAACAGAGAAAGATAATATCACGAAGAATGAAAAGTCCTCTCAAAGCCGAAAGCAAATAGGTTTGTATGATTCGCTTAGGGAAGAATCGCACTTCTAAATAATGCAATTCACTAATGATTGCTTTGACAAAATAAACATTGCAAAAATATACAAAGATGGAATAATTATCAGTTCAACGACTATCAATAGGTGATAGAAGATAGCCTTCAGTAAATAGTTTTACTTTCGTTATCAAAATTTGTTCTCGACCACTTTTTATGAGTTTATTTGCTGTGCATTTACCACGAATGGTTTTTCCTCCCACTTCCTTTTACAAACAACCTCCTAACAGAACCTGAAGTTGATAATGTTTTTGTCTTCTTGTCACATTATCTGTTGCGTCATATTGCTTTCTTTGATTGATTGGTCGATTTGCTTCTTACGGCTTAACGACATTTTGATGGCTATTTACAACCAAAACATAGTCTGTATTGTTAGAATTATATTATCCCAAAGGCCGACACTTTAGGATAACTGCAACGAGGATGAGGGTCATGTGAATAATATAAATCACAGAAGCTATATGGACAAATTTATAGGTTGTCTATGACATTATCTGCAATTATCACTCCTAATGTTATCTATGATCGTTTCAAGTCAGCAGAAGAATCGAAGACAAATTGCCTCAGACGAAGTCTGAACCTACGTACCAAACGCTAGAATCATATTGGACATGCAATTCAGGTCCATCGATTAGCTCAGAAATGTTTAACTGTTAGCCGAAACCAAGTCTACAGTCTTCCACGGGTACACATTCACGCCATGTTTGCTTATTATATTGCATTACGAGGTTATTTCAATTCTTAGGTTGTCATTGTCTTGTTTTATGGTTATCAACTCTATAGAGGTTATTGAAAATCGAAAGATAATTTGGGATTTTTGGATTGTTATCATCAATTTATATAAGAATCTCATCAATTTTGTTTTTACAGATTCCCGTCCTACTATTTAACCCGTAAGTGGGGGAAAGAGGAAATAGATTGATAACTTTTCTAAGAGTATTTAGCGGTGCTGTTATCCGATACCAAGTCTATTAGTCCTCCAGTTTCTCATTCTGATCCGCTATCCCTTGTACCACCCGCACATGGTGTTTCCTTCCGACACCTCTTTCAATCGAAATTTCATTAACGGTGACGTCAGTCATTGAATGAATACCTTTTTCTTAAGACGACGACGATGACGACGACGAGGATGATGATTATTATTATTATTATTATTATTATTATTATTATTATTATTATTATTATTATTAATATTATTATTATTTAAGGAATCTATGTCACGGACATCATATAATGAGAACAAATATATTTCAGAGTTAAACAAAAAAAACAAAAAAAACTAATTAATTTATTGATTCGAAAATATTCAACTCCAAGACATTTTACGACCCTTATTTTGGGATGTGTCTCTACTCGTACGAAATTTGACAAGTGTATTTTAACACGAACTACATGAGCTTAGCTTGCTATGTAGACCCTAAACAATTTGGAATAACCGAGTCAATAGAATCCAGTTACTTCTCTGTACTTTTTGCGGGGTACAAAGAAATAGCATGTGCT
Organism: Acanthosepion esculentum; assembly: GCA_964036315.1. Taxonomy (NCBI): domain Eukaryota; kingdom Metazoa; phylum Mollusca; class Cephalopoda; order Sepiida; family Sepiidae; genus Acanthosepion; species Acanthosepion esculentum. The sequence goes on along the minus strand of OZ038481.1, from coordinate 128,494,291 downwards.
CAGTTCTTGAAGGTTTCCTCTCACCACTAAGCAGCTACACTCCAATCTTATTAGACATAGGAGAGCTACGGATAATCTTTCGCACCTGCAGCGTTTCAATATGGAAATACCCAGGTAGGTGAACATTTTCTCCTAAATCTCATGTACGCATGGGAAGTCATTTTAAAGACAACTTTGCGTCGTATTCCGTTCAAGCGGGCGTGTATTAAATACACTTTCATATTTTCTTTTTTCTATTTCTCTAAAGCTTTTACTGCTTTTCTCCTTTTCCAACTGGCTATTTGTGGCGATACAACCGATCTCTTTCTTTATTCGTTTCTCTTCTTATTTCTGCCATTCCCCCAGTTAAAAACATATTGATTTCTTTATCTCTTTTATCTCTACCGAAACAGCCTGCTTTTTTTATCCTACTACATCTATTGTATTCTTTCCAACTCTCTCGTCTCTTATTTACTATACTTCGCTAAGCTTTCGGGTTCTATTTGCACTCTTCTTCCCTTCTGTTTATAGATGTTAAAAAAATCACTTTCCTCGCTACACAACCAGGTTGAAAAGGAAAATCATAATCCATTTACAAGTGTGAGTCTAAATAATGCTCCATTTTATTACAACGCTGGTCGATTCTAGTAACCTTTAATGCATACGAACTGGACACCGAACTTTCAATTTTCGTTTGATATTTCCGAAAGGATATAGAAAATGATAGAACCGTAGATAAATTCAGAAGATGCATTCGCCAAAACAAAAAAATACATTCAGTGATGTAAGACTCGAAAAGATTGTTCGAATGTTTTAATGCTTATATTGTTATTGTCTTTATCAAATTATGACAGGGAAAACTTTCTTCTTTTACTTAAACAGACCTTGAAAGTCATATGTTGGTCTTAAGCCTTACCTGATGTTTTCAGTTTTCCCACTCATGGAAAATGGCTCAATATCTGTTGGCATTTGCATACTGCATCTGATATCCCCAAATAATCAAAGGGAAATTTTGACAACTATCAAATAAGAATAAAAAAATTATAACATTTAAATTATTATAAAATTATTTCCTCTTTTGAATCCCTTACATCTCTGGCTAAATAGATAGATATCAATCTCAGCCTGTTCATATCTATCTATCTATCTATCTATCTATCTATCTATCTATCTGGCTGGCTGACAGGCTGTCTATATTTCTTTCTATCTATCTATCTATCTGTATATCTTTCTATCTATCTATCTATCTATCTTTATATATATATATATATATATATATATATATATATATATATATATATATATATATATATCTATCTGTCTGTCTGTCTGTCTGTCTCTCTGTCGGTCTTTCCATCTGTCTGTCTACCTATCTATCTACTTCATTTGTCGTCACTTTTATGAGAATAGTGAATATAATTTTCTCCAGACAGACAAACACGTTGAACTAACATGCTGGTTACATCATGTCATTCCTAAGAGTAATGTCTAATCAATATGAGAGAGAATATACTATTTATTATTGTAAGGCTTGTGTGGGGTTAGCATTAAGATGAACTTTTACGATATATGGATTGAAGCTTTTCCCACCACAGATGTTAGAGTAAGACGAACCGAAAAATCAGCAGAATAATTTTATTTCTAAGTAATTATCGTTAAAATCTATACGTCTTCTTTAAGTTGACTCAATTTCTGGTTTGATAAATTAAGTTATTTCCCTACAAAATTGTCATTAATAAAATTTTACAGAATATATTTATATTTAAATCATAAAAAAACACATATGAATTTTAGTTAAAAATAGCGTTTTCCTTAGAATATCTTACATTATTTTATGCGATTTTTATTATGCAATTCGATAATTTTTCATCATATTCCGCATAAATGTAAATACTCTGACTTATAGAAATACGACATTTAATTCATTTGTAGTAAGGATTATTATTAATTAAACACGTAATTATTTAAATGCATTTTAATTATTTAACGCGCTTGCACACACAGATACACACGCAAACACACATGCACACACATACACACTCACACACACACACACACACACACACACACACACACACATATATATATATATATATATATATAAATATATATATATATATATATATATATATATATATATATATATATATATATATATATATATATATATAAATGATAGAAATTATATATATATCCAAGTAAGATAAGAAGCAATAGAGTACAGTTCCAACGTTCGTAACATTTAATTTAAAAGACGGCTCAATACAAAGTAGAGCAATATTCTTTATTTTAGGATATGACATTGAAAACATAGCAAAATTGCTAAACAATTGCAGTCGTGTTTCGATGCGAGTCATGGCTTTATTAAACACGTAAAAGTATTTAAAGTCTTTTTAATTATTTAACGCACGCACACTTACAATTACACACACACACACACACAAACAAACACACACACACATGAGGAGACCCATATCTATCCCTTCATTGATAGCGACTGCGTATTCTATACAAGATATATCGATGATATATTCTGTATATACACGTGCAGTAAGGATAAACTGACTCAATTTGTTATGACCCTAAACACATTGCATGAGTCATTTAAGTTCAACTACGAAAATTCAACAAGAACAGTAACATTTTTAGACACCCACATTTATATAGATAAAAACAGAAAGGTGCAAACGAGACTACACACTAAAATCACCGATACACTCAACTATCTACACTTTAAGTCCCCCCACTCTAAACAGCTTCCCTATTCACAAACGCTTAGACTCAGAAGGATATGTTCCAACAATGAACAACTAAATAAACACGAACATCAATTCACGATACGTGGCTATAAACAAAACCTAATCAGGAAATAAATAAATAAAGCAATTTCTACATCTAATGTAAAAATATTAAAAATAAATCCAGACGCATCCTTCTAGTAATCACTTTCAACCCCACACTTCCTCCACTGTCCCAGATAATCAAAAATCACAGGGAATACTACATCTCAAACCAGACCTAAAAAAATTGCTTGAGGAACCTGGCCTCTAGCACATCGTAGACCTCAGGACTTTAAGGAAATTATGTGTAATAACTACATTTGAGAGGATAAGGTAATCCGTAATAGACCAAAAATAAAAACAACAGAATTTTCCCAACCATGCAACAAGGAAAGGAGCTTAAACTGTAACCACATTAGACACTCCAATTCGTTGACTAGCTCAGTCACTACATCTACTTTCAATATCTACCACGACTCTAACTGTAGAAGTCATAAAATAATTTACCTATTAGAATGCACACTATTCCATAAATAATACGTGGGAAAAGAATTAATAATTATTTTAATCGGATCAAATCGGCTCCCCACGAAAGATTATTACCTGTAGAACAACATTACCCTTAGAAAAACATGTTTGTAAAAGCCATGCCAAATTCACTAGAATTGAAAAAAACAAAATGACAGAAAAGATAACATAAGAAAATTCTAGATGACCTTGATGACAAATGGATTTTACGTTCATAACACTCCATCCAAACGGGCTTAACCACAAATATAGCAAAATAGTATTAATATATAAACCCATAAATCAGTGTCGACCCACATTTCTCACCCACATACATGCTTGCGGAACTTTTCAGTTCTCACACATATACACACACCCATACTAACATATAAACTTACACACATCATACACTCTCCCGAAGAACTAAATGATAACATGTACTTAACACATCCCATTCCCAGGAACCAATAAAACTGTCAAAATGACTACAGGAATTCAGAGTCACAAGAATCTATCCAGCCTCTTTAAAAGAATAAAGAACTTGAAAGAGGCCATTTTATCAGCACAATGACTGGCCAAAATTAACGATAAAAACAAATGAAATCTACAGATAAAGTAAATTTTCTTCAGAAAGTCATATATTCCCGTAGTTTACTGCTACTAAGAAGCAGGATTTTTTATCCTGATGATATCAATCGTGGCCGAAGGTGGTCGAGGAAGCGAAGTGAAATACAAAAACTAAGAAATATTAATATACAACCTAGTTTGTCTGAAAATTTTAATTTTTTAATTTTTTAATTTTTTTATTCTTCAAAACATATATATAGCGATGGTAGATTAAGCAGTAAGTTAAAGAATTCATGAATTATGAAATAAGTATCAAAAACTTTCATTAATTCTAAAGACCACATAAGTACTTTTTCGTTAAACAAAGGCGTCTAAATATCCGTTTGATATAAGGAGGAAATTTCTCATGCCACAGACTTCAAAACCCATTTATTTTAACCAATATAACGACAAAGTTTTGTATATATATATATATATATATATATATATATATATATATATATATATATATATATATATATATATATATATATATATAATGACTCAAATCTATTTGAAAATTATATAGTTATTCATCCTTATGGCAATAAAGAGACACATTTTATTAAACAAGATCACCAAATTTCATTCATTCTAATAATTACATATAAAATGTCTCGGGTTTATTTAAAACAAGGACGACATCACGTGAACAGACTTTAATAATTACATTTATAACGCATCGTATTCAGTAACGACACACTTCTAGGATTACGTTTAAACAAATGCTAACATATAAAACATTATTGAATTTGTAAAAAAAAAAAGTCTGAAAACGATTTATTGTAATCCAGGGTTCTCACGTTAGAGTAAGTGAATCCTTTGTGGGTAAGCTAAATAGATTTGGGGTTCTTTCAAGTTATTTGGGCACATCGATTTCTTAATATTAGAATTTCCTGGAATTTTGATTTCTTTTTTTCTGCTAGAATGAGACAATTGCATCTTGTATTTCGCATTTGATTATGAAATCAATTGGAATCCATTGCCAATCAATCCCAGATCTCATAAAGGGAAATTGTAAAATTCACTTATCGAATTTGTTCTGTACTCATTTTTAAAAACTGTATCCTACCAAATTTTTCATGTTCCTTGGTAAATTCATGCATAACTCTAACTAAAAACCTGAGCGGAACGTCTTTTGATAGTTTCATCCACTGAGCCTTGCACTCAAGGTTTTTCAACAATGTGTAAACTCTAGGTGTAAATATCGTGTAAGATTGTTAACAGAAAATGTCATGTATGTATCTCGCTGAATGTTTCCAAAAGTGATATATATGTTGGAAAAGGCGAAGCTTTTGATATCTCCAATTTGTAATTTGCATTTTGCGCTCATCCTCTTGCTAAAAAACATGTATTCTGTCCTCTTACAGTTGATGTTTACTCGTTTATCTGAGATTTCTTTCACAAACTCCTGTACGCGTTATCTTTTAGTGTCGGGTATCTCATTCTATGTGTAACATTATAAATAAATTGTAATTATTGGTTATCTAAACTATGGTATCCAAACCATTCATAATATATAATTCGTAAAGAATACGACAGTTAAGTTGTCTAAAGAAAGGTACGCCGGAGAAAAAAAGTTTATGAACTAATGTGAATAATTTCATATATAACCGGTTGAATTTGTCAGGAAAAGTCACGCACATTCATTCTAAGTATTACATAGCAGCAGTTCTGATATTGAACTAAATGGCAAAAGTTCATTGATTTACTTTATGATGAAAATTGTGTACATGAAGTGGTGGTATTATTATCATTATCATTATTATTTTCTTTGATTTCTCGCGTTCATACATTTCTTTCCGGGTCCCGCCCAGGGACCTAAGGTTAAAACAGGCATCATGACACTTTCCACTGACAAAAACCAAAAAAAAAAAAAGCAAATTACATAGTTTATCTATGTAATTTGCTCCGTAAAGTGTGGGGTGTACTTGTGAGAAAATTTTTTGTATCTCTTTGAGGCATGGACTTCCAGAAATCCCTTCAATTAATCTACTGGAATCTTTTCCAACCAATCCTAGGGCACCAACTACAACAGTGATTGTTGATGTTCCCGTGTGCCACATTTTCAAGATTTCTATTTCAAGGTTCTTGTATTTTGACAGCTTTTTGAATATCTTTTATTATTATTATTATTATTATTATTATTATTATTATTATTATTATTATTATTATTATTATTATTATTTCCTTTGATATCTGGCGTTTACACATTTCTTTCCGGGTCCCGCCCAGGGACCTAAGGTTAGAAATGGCATCATGACACTTTCCACTGCAAAAAAAATAAAAAAATAATTACATAGATAAAGCCCTTCGTAAAGTGTGGGCTGTACTTGTCAGAACAATATTTTTTATCTCTTTGAGGCATGGACTTCCAGGGATCCCTACAGTCAGCCTACTGGAATCTTTTCCAACCAGTCCAAGGGCTCCAACTACAACAGGAATTGTTGATGTTCCCATGTGACACATTTTTGAGATTTCTATTTCAAGGTCCTTGTATTTTGACAGTTTTTCGAATATCTTCAAAAACACATTGCAGTCTGCAGGGACTGCCATATCAATAAGGAGGCACTTATTTTGTTTGTGGTCTTTAATAACAATGTCTGGGCGGTTGGCTTTGATTGTTCTTTCAGTATGTATTGTGTAGCCCCATAGAATTTATTATTATTATTATTATTATTATTATTATTATTATTATTATTATTATTATTCATAACTGAAGATATATTTTGTAAATGTGAGTACATGAGATGTGGAATGGTCTTTGAACAACTGTACAATCTCATGCAAGATGGGAATAATGGATTACGGATATAAACTAAGCTTTCATAAACCTAAAAATGAAAACATTTTTTTGTCATTTTTACAATCGGATTTTTATAAACCCGTAGTTAATTATCTTTTGGGATGTGCCCCCTCAGGAGGTAGGCGACCATGGCTCTCCACAATTTCCTGAATTTTATAGCTCTTAGTAAATTTTGTCTTTCTGTTGTTTCTCCTAAATACTGTTCCACCATCCATTTTCTTAAGCTTACTAAGTATGATATGCGTTGTTTTCCATTGTCTCTTTTTCCTTAAATCTGTCCCGTGAGTATCAGATTTTCCAAACGCTCTTTCCTCATAATGTACCCTAGAAACCTCAAATATCTCTTCTTGATATTAAGTACAGGTTTCATTCTTGCTCTCATTTTCTCTAAAACATCTTTTTTTAATTCCATCATTGCTGTTAGGATATATTAGGTTTCTATAACTCCTTCGTTGTAACTAAAATAAAACCGATTATTCATTTATAGCTTTAATGGAGGGGAAATTGTTCGAAGGTTTATGGCATCAAGCGAAAAAAAAAACCCAAATCGATCGTAACAATGGAAAACAAGTGATGTTTTCATGTAGAAGTTTACAAAAGCACATCGGGTTTGGGAAATCGGAGGAAAAGGCATGGATTCAAATATTAAATAATTTCTCTTTCCGGACGTTAGATACGAATGGGTTAAACTTAGCTGTGGCGATTTTAATTTCCAGCTAGTTCATCTCTTCTTTTAATCATAACAAGATTAAGAATTACAAGGAAGATATATATAGCTAAAATGGCTTGACTACCGTCTATGGGGACCACGGTGCTGGAAGTAGAAATCCACGTGAATAAAACGGTTGACTAAATGGAATAAAACTTCACAATATTTTGACCTGTACATCTCAGGCCTCATTGAACAATCGGGTCATCATAATTGAACTATTGTTCCTAACTATTATATCATTTTTTAACTAATTCAGATATAAATGCTTATTGCAGCACATTGCACATTAATAGGTAAGTTTATCTCACATAAATTATTTTTTTTAATAATTACTAGATTTTCTTCGTTCAGTGCCAAGTTAATTATTATCAATGCACTTGTGTTTATTAATTCCATTTAGTCAACTTTTTGAACCAGCTTATTTTCTTCCTTCCGAACCTCGGTTCAGGTAAACCTTAGTCAAGCCAACACAATTGAGAAATAAATTACATAATAATAATTGTGGTATTACTTCAGGCATGCACCATTAGCAGGTAGGTTCAGGTCGCTTGCCGCTGGTTCCTAGCTAACGAGAACGATACAGCTGCCAATTTTATAGTTTGAGAAATCGACTACCAACGCCATTTTTCTATCCACAGATTCTTTCTCGCATACTATGATCAAGGGCCTGATGAATGATTAGACGATTGTTAAAACTTCAGCTTTAAGCTGCGATACAGTTTTCGCGTTAGTCCACATCCATTAAAATGGAAGTTTATATACCATTGTAAGAATTGTATAACATAATAATATAATATAATAAGATAATAATGGTATAACATAATAAGGATAATAATATCCTAGGGTCGGAAGTTTTTATGGTTGTTGAGATATCGCAATCAGAAAGATGGGAAAATTATATATACATATATGCACTTGTGTTTATTAATTCAATTTAGTCAACTTTTTTAACCAGCTTATTTTCTTCCTTCCGAACCGCGGTAAACCGTAGTCAAGCCAATACAATGAAAAATGGCTCGTCTACAGTGACCACGGCGGTCCTGAAACTAGAAAACAACTTGAATAAAACGGTTCACTAAAGGGAATAACACATTTTGATCTGTCAATCTCAGGCCTCCTTGAGAAATTTTTGTCTCCGCCTGTATACTGTGTGAGTAATTGATGAAATCTTCATAGTTTGTCCTAATATTCCTAAAAACTTCGATATAATTTTATAAGAATTATACATTTATAAAAATCATATACCCCATTAAAGCCAACAGTCCAGTTTTGAGGACGATGGCTATTAATGGGTGACTGTTCTTGTTCCTTGTGTCGTGTCCTCTCAGGGCGTAGGCGATATGGCTCTCTACAACTTTTTGCCCTTTGTAGCTCTTAATAAATTTTGTATTTCTGTTATTTCCCTAAACCCTGTTCAACCATCCATTTACTCAAGGTTAGTAAATATATCATTCCTTGTATTGCTTTGTCTCGCCTTCAATTTGTCCGGTGAGTGTTTGATTTTCCACGCCCACTTTCCTCATTATTTCCCCCCCCCACCGCCCAAATTTCATCTGCCTCTTCCTGATGTTAAGTAGAAGTTTCCTTTTTGTTTGCATTTTCTCTGAAACGTTGAAGCTATTCATATGTTTGGACCGTGGTATCTTCATTATCCTTCTGAAGCACCACAATCCTGCTGTTTCAAGCCTCTTCTTCTTCTGCGAGGAGATTGCCCAGCATTCACTGCCATATAGGAGAACAAATATCACGGTAGAGATCAGTATTCTCTTTTTATTGTTTCTACTGGAGTTTTTTTTATGTTTCTTATTACTCTGCTTAGCTTCGGATATCAACTTTGCCTATCCCAATGCGCCTTCCGATCGCACTATTGAATTTTCTGTTCTCTGTTAAAACACTTCCCAGATATTTAATTTCTGAATGAATCCAGGTGAAATTTTCAATTCTCTCAGAATCGCTTCGCTGTATAGGTTGAATAATTCCGGTGAGAAGTCAAACCCTTGTCGTACACTTTTTCTATTTTTGTATATCTGGGCAACTCAGTTTCTATCCATATGCAGGCGGTTTGCTAATATCCTTCCCATAAGTGAAAAGAATAATATATGCGCTTTCTTATTTGTGCGTGGCTGATTATTTTCTACTTCTCCGTATGTGTGTGCATGCGTGCGCGTGTACGTTTGAACGTGTGGGTATGTGTACATGCGTAGGAGGTCGGGATTATTTTCTCCTTTTCATAATTTTCTTGTATCCTTATACTCTCTCATTATCCTTTTCTTTCTTTTCTCTATCTTTTGACTCTGATAATTATATATATATATATATATATATATATATATATATATATATATATATATATATATATATATATATACTAGTTATAATCTTATAAATATAAAAAATTATTCTCGTCCGGAAAACCTTCGGTGTCTTGATTTGCAAATAAACAAACTAATATCAAAAGGAAAAAAAAGGTACAAAAAAAGAAAGAAAAGAGAACATGTACGTCAGCCGAAAATAATCGTCTAGCATCAAGTTCAGAGTCCAAAGAAAAAAACCGCGATACGATTAAGTAAAATAACTAACTAAAGTGCTCGATATACTAAGTAGAGTAAATCTAAATTAAACGTAAAGATCCGGACAACCACGTAGGTTGTCTGGCTCTTTAGGTTTAATTTTTATATATATAATTGTAAAATATTTGGGTTCCAAAATTAGCCTGAAGATGAAAAAAAAATAATGCTTTTAATTTGATTCTATAATTAAATTTGAAGTTTTTAGCTTCCGTTTTGAAACATGATAATTCCTTTGTAGCGAAGAAACCATATTTTAAATCAGTTAATTTATAATATTTATGCTCTGTAAATTTACAGTGAGCACTGTTTGGTAAAAATATATATATATCAATAAGAAAACCGGATTTTATATCTTACTGTTCTTTCTTTTTTTACTATAACATATATATATATATATATGTGTGTGTGTGTGTGTGTGGGTGTGTATGTGTGTATCCTCACACATATACACACACACACACATATATATATATATATATATATATATATATATATATATATATATATATATACATATATATATATATATATACATATATATATATATATATATATATATATATATATATATATATATATATATATATATATATATATATATATATATATATGTCATTCACAGACAGTACTGTTTCGCTGTATCACAGCCCTCAGTGCGACTAGACTTCCGAATGCCTCAAGCCAGGATTGAAACTCAACTAATTTAGTGTCAGTCAGAGCTATCTTCACTCGGTAGGATTACACAACTAAATCTAGCGTATTGTTTTTACAAATGTCAACAAATGCCAATCAGCCAAAGTGCTCCATTCATTTTACTGAAGAGCTTTGCATTAGTGCAGGTGGCTGTTTATTTATAGAATTAGCTTACCACTCAACAGTGCTCAATTGAAATGTATTTTCAAGAACGGGCAGAAAAAAAGGGTCAGTCACTGATAATGGGACCCACTAAAGTAATAAATTGATTTACATTTACTCGCCATCTAATTGAACCAGTTCGCTGCTACAATGATATCATATCTACCAAGGTGTTTGTGACCTATTCTAAATGACGTTGCACTCATTATTGCTGGAAAATGCTCTGAAAAACGATGACCTGTTTAATGCATTTTTAAATGACATCACGTCAGTTTACAAACATAAAATCACTATTTGATGATTTAAAAAAAAAAAAATTGTATAAAAGATTGTTAATGATTTTTAATACATAAGCAGTTAACTGCTCACTTCCATTAACCCTAAAACTTACCCTAACCTCTAACTCCTAATCTCTACCCGTAACCCCTAACGCTAACCCAAACATATATTATACTTCCAAAGATATCCTAGTATAGTGGAAAATGGACAGTAGATATCATACTATAGTAACACCACCGGTTCGATATTTAATTTACTGGTGGCACTACAGAATAATTGTCAGGTCTGTTAATTCATTAAACATTACGTCAAGGGAAGGAGGCTACTTTAAATCAATAAGCATCAATTCAACTCTGCTGACAATTTGACTATTTCAGGGCAGCTTTTCTCTTTTTTTTTATTTGCAGTTGATTTGATTTGAAATTAAATCTAACTATCATCTTTTGGGGTAATGTTACTTCCTAGTGTTTTGATGCATCAACAATTTCACTTCCTTTACTCAATCATTTCCATGAAAAGCTTTCTCACGTCTTTTTATATAAAGAGTCGGTTTTATTGATACTGGCATTTATAGATTATTTCTAATCTGAAGAGAACATATAGAGCGGCTCTGTCTTATTAAATATGGGTTTAAAATATGTCATTCATTAAAACGATTGCATATATAACACCCCGGATTTATTAGACGCATATGCCAGTTCTACCTTCTGTGATTGCATATATATCAGCCCGCTGTTATTAAGCACACACCTCTAAATATTTAATTTATTCTAAGCATAATTATATAAGGACACAGTTGTATTAAACATTCAGATCAAAGCCTCCGCAAATTTTCACGATTAGATGCATTATTTGTCTGATGAATAACAAAAGATGTTTCAAATTCCATTTGTTCTGCACAGAGGTAAATTTATTAAAGCCGTTATTAAATACTATTTCTAATGAAGTTTCGTATCTATTTAACATTACGACAGAATGTTCAATCTTTTACATGAGTACAAATATAAAGTCATTAATTTATTATAGGCATTCATCTTTCCTTCGTTCTAATCATTGCAGGTAATGGGATACTGGAAATTCTGACCTGAATGTGCAAAGAAATCATAATATGAAGCGACTTATAGAATTAACTATAGTGAACTAACTACCTTATAGAAGGTGTATCTTTCATCACTTCCTGCTTCTTTAAAATATTCCTCTAAGACATAAAAATGGTCGAACCATCTTTACGAAAAACAAATTAATTTGGGCAATAGCGAAATTTAGCAACCACTAACCGTTATTTTTCAGTAAGCCCTTTTCGCATGCTACCGCTGGAAAGTACGAAGATTATGCATTTTCTGTAGCTATGAGTTAATGCATGTATTTCTGAGAAATTCAGAATCTTGTATTTATAATCTCTTATCAAACATATAGTCATATATATACAGCTATAAGCGTAAATACATATTTGATAGGCTGCTTTTTCAAAATTAAGTTGGTGACTTCCGTTTCATCGAAAGGATAGCTCACTCAGAAGACTACATTTTGTTGCCAAAGTCAGATGAGAAATCCAGGATTGGGGTGGGGGGTTCAAATTTCATTATACAATGTAACATATTGCGCATTATATGGCTATAAAAAGTAAATATTTTCAAAATATTTTAACTACTAAATAAGTCCGGAAATGTGTTTCCTTCAAGAGACATTAGCACTTTATCGTTAGAAGTCATAATTCGTCTGTACAAAGCTGAATTGTGTTAGAGAATAACATGATAGCAAATGTTTCACATGTTGTTGCATCATTTCAAAATAAGGGGGAGCGCGAGGGCGTTTAGCTTATTCTGAGAGCTCAATAAAATATGTGCGCAAATGAAAACATCCAAAAATCTTTTTTTTTTACTATGGCTCAGTGTCTCTGTTTATCTAGCTATTGTCTATCTGTTTTTCTGTCTCTCTGTCTCTGTCTCTCTATCTCTCTATCTATCTATCTATCTATCTATCTGTTATGGGTCCTTATCTATAACTACAGAATGAACTCTTCCTAACACTATGTATACTACGCCTCTCAAGAGAGAAGGACGAATAGAGTCGAACCGATAGTAGTTCAGTCCAAACCAGACTGACAGTCATACTAACACCTTCCACATCTTGTATTATTATTCCGTGTAATATATCTTCGTTATTTCTACTCTTGTGTTCGTGTTGTTCTTCCTGGACCATAACACGATCAATTTCTGCGAAACTAAATTTAAGTTATAACTTTAAAATGTTTTAATAACTTGAATAAATTATTTTAATTAAAAAAATTGAATGGGTTATATGTTGAATAATTTAAATCACAAGGCCCAGATCTTTATACTCTACGGCCCTTAAGTCAAGCAACAAGGTTAATTCTAGGTTGGTGCAATGGGTAGTAATCTGGGATATGAAATCGGAGATCCGTGTTCATATTTCTCTTGGGTTCGTCACATTAACTTACGAGAAATATCCTTTGAAAATGTACGAATCCATTACTTACGCCCAAATACCCTTGGCAATAGTAGGTATCGATTTAGTCTCCACGCTACGTTTTAGTATCTTGTAAAGGCATTGTTATTCTAGGCTTAGAGTCACATCACATTGAAACATCAGTTCCCGTACGATGAACAAATTTAAATATAGTCGAGACTGGTAATTATCTAGATGGAGGAATCGCTTGTGAATAGTAGGTGCGGTAAGCGTGAATGTGCGGGTGGAGTATTGGCTATAGGCACGTAATTGGAAATCAGACAGCCTAATTTAAATTCAGGTCGGTTTCATTATATTCACTTACACGCAAATACCCTTGGGAAAGGTATGGATCCATCTTTTTTCCACACAGTTATGGGCTAAACAGCAGTATCAAGAAATCATTTTTATCCTCCAAAGATTTTCACAATCTGAAATTATTTTCTAGATTTCAATAACCCGCAAGGGTTTGATAAGCTGTAAAAAACAAAGCAATCCGTCATCGAAATTCTAAAGAAAATTTTAGTGCAATATTAACTCGAAAAAAAATATACCTACAATCCATTTTTTATTATTTTAAATAACGTCCAATTCGTAGAGTAAAGCAAGCCAATTAAATCTATGGAGTAAACAAACAATATGGCGTGTATGTGGTTTGTAGTTAAATATCAGAAATAGAATCATTGGTTTCAATGTCAAATATTTTTCTAAGGCTTGGAAAGTAGGTTCAGATTTCCTGTGAGACTATTTTTTCCGATTCCTGATACTTATTTATAATGATCATATATATATATATATATATATATATATATATATATATATATATAGAGAGAGAGAGAGAGAGAGAGAGAGAGAGAGATGGGTTACATTGTCGCCAATTCATATTTTTAGTTTCGAGCATGCAGGTTGGTTGCTTCTGATTTTGTTGACTGCACAATATAGTAGCGAAACTTGGGCACCAACAGTGAGAAAACAGCACCATGACTCAATTCTCCTCCCTGCCACAAATTTGGAAGACACATGCTGTACTGTATGGTTTTTAAGCTAATATCCGAACATTTCACAGTGTTTGAGTGTTAATCTGAGGAAAATGAAGAAGATTCGTAAATAGGTGGGTGCCATATTCAGTCAACATCATAGTGTTTGGTGTGATCACTAGTAATGGCTATGTTATATCTCCATTCATATTCCCACAGGGCCTACATTAAGTTGCCTTGACGAGGTAGTACTGCCCTGGCTCCATAGGATGGCTACTGGAAGAAACTATGTCTGGCAACAGAACTCTGCACTATACCACACAAGTAGTAGAACCCAGTCATGGCTGTCAGACAATTTCTGTGGTCATATTACCCCTTAAAACTGGCTATACTGCAACCCCTTGATTATTATGTGTGTGGCGCAGATGAGCGAGAAACTGACAAATCTGCTTTTAGGGCCAAATATGAACTGAAGGCAAGCATTATAGCAGCATTCACTAACTTAAAAAAGGAGACCGCCCCGAAGAGTTGCAGGAGTATGCTAAGTCGTCTGGAGGCCGTGATTGAAAAATGACGATCTTATTGAATAAATTTACACTTCAGTATTTCAAAATAATTTTATGTAATTTGGTAGTTATATCTGTTAAAATGTGATGTCGTTGTTACTTTTATTTTGCATAATTTATACATCGTACCCTTTATATATATATATATATATATATATATATATATATATATATATATATATATATATATATATATATATATATATATATATATATATATTTATATATATATATATAAGTAATTTTCTAAAATATTACTAGTAATTTACTATTATTGCATATACATTTATCGAAATAACTTTCGCATTATACTCATTTCTGTTGATATTTTACTAACGTTTCGGCCTTAGCTCCCCACCCCCGTGCTTTTTTTTTCGGGATTTACTATCGACCCGGAAAACATTCATGCAATTTCTAAATTAACACTTTATTTAATATGCGGGTTGAGATTATTCTCCTTTGCTATTTATGTCTCTATTACTACTGCTCAAATATTGCTCATCCTGTTTGCACTGAGTCTAAGCTTCCACTATCCGAACAAGGAAGTGAAGTTATTCTGTATCTAAATTCATGAACAGAAGATTCAGTCCACTAGAATGATATCCATCAAGTAGTCTTAGTTCTAAATTTGTAGTCTGCCAAAAAGTACGATGAGCAATATACTCTGAGGACTAATAATGTAAATAATATCCCCTCATTCCAGAAATTCAGAGAAAAACATTCCCGGATTTCAAGTCAATTATGTGTTATATCATAAAAGAATAATTACAGTTGGATGAATCACAGAAGGGAGATAAGAAAACGTTTTGCGAAGGCGCGTCGAGACAAAATGTTGTATATAGTAATATCCCATACCTCGATGCATATTTGCTGCATCGAATTCTCTGAGGTTAAGTTAAATCTCAGTTCGATATTATTGTTACCTTTCCAACTAATTTACTGCTTCAGATTTGCTTCGAATTTCTACAATTCACCGGTTTTAACTTTCAGTCCTCCCTGCATGTGTCTGAATCTAGAGAGTGACAAACGTATACAACGGTGATCCATTATCTATTTTGAGGTGTACGTAGTTTTCGGATTAAATATGGAGTCCAAACAGAATTAATGGTGTATATAACATTCACCCTATTTTGAAGGAAGCTCTGTTTTGAGATGAGAATTCTCGAAACATACACACTCAAAGAATGAAAACGCCAATGACACTTAAAATATTGTTAAATACAATGTGAAATGTATAACTGAGATATTTAAGTCAGCGTAATAAATTCATGCAAAAAAGCCACAGACACAAACAGGAAATAAATATCAACTGATTCAAACTATTGACTACCGAATATATATATATATATATATATATATATATATATATATATATATATATATATATATATATATATATATATATATATATAAAATAAAAACAGACCACTTTAAGTTTCCATATAATAAATTATTTCACACAAGCCCTTTTAAAGGACCGCGGATCATCAGATTTTACTTCGAAAGGTTGAAACGAAAAATGAAAAGAAATTTACACATTTTCGACGGGCACTACTAAATATATGTAATTTAAAGAAGTGAGGAAGTGAGTGGGCAGAGAGACATGATTCAGTTAGATGTAACATTTCCATTCTTTCAAATTTAAATTGTTTGAGGAAATCCAGACATTGACACATTAAATCGGTTATTGAGCTCTCTGGATTTTATCCTGCTTGGGTCTACCCATACGGATTAACTAGTTTTTCGTAAACTTATATATATATATATATATATATATATATATATATATATATATATATATATATATATATATATATATATAATGAATAAAGAAACATTAAAAATCCATTATATGTAATCATTTATTTCATGGACTATTGCCCAATCATTCAGACCAAAAATACATTTTTAGTCTGAATGATTAGGTAATAACCCATGAAGTAAATTATTACACATAATGGATATTTAACAATTCCTTAGTCGCTATTAGAATATTGCTCTGTTATTACATTGATATCTCTTTGGATTCATATTCTCCTTGGCATTTTCCCTACTAGACATCATTGTGTATGTGTGTGTATATGTGTGTGTGTATATATTTTTTTTCTTCAAAGGTTATTATATTGGAAACATAGTACAGTGTAACCCGGATATAAGAGTCCCGGATATAAGAGAGATTTTCTCTGGTCCCAAATTATAGCCTGTGTTAATGTATATATAATAGACCAAACCCGGATATAAGAGACCTCTTCTCCGGTCCCGACAACTCTCTTATATCCGGGTTACACTGTATTTAAAACAGACATCCAATTAGAAAAGAAAATGTATTCTCCGGAAGGGAATGAACCTGCATCCACCCTTTCAAGAGAAACCATCGTTTGATCTGGCGTGTTTAGTGCTCGGCCACGAAAAACATTACCACAGGCCCGATTCTATTTGCCTTTTTTAAAGAAGTGCAGTGTGTGCGTGTGTGTATATATATTAGCTTAAAAGCCGCCCTGTTGAACAGCACTTAACCTAGGTCATGCGGAGGGATATTGATTGGGCCTTCATCGCAATAGGGAGAAATAGATGCAATAAGCAAGAATAAACTCCGGAACAACTAAAAATTGATTGCTGCATTTAACTATTGCATTAATATTTAAGCTTACCTTTTAAAAGTTCAATTCTTCAGTCGTCACTTAATTTAAAGACAATTTCATTCACGTACGTCCTTATTTTTCGTAGAAAGAATTATTTTTATTTTCTGGATGAATTTCTCTGGATTTTGCATCTAATTTTGATTATTACTAAATTTATTTCCAAGTGAAAAAAAAAGTTATATCGTACAAAAATCGCCGAAAAACAATCGCAGTGTTGAAAAGTTGTGAATCCCAAATTTCAGGATGGCTTGTGCATATAGGTCCCGGAATGTTTTTAAATTACTCATGGAGTCAGTATGATTTCAAAATGGTATATTATTTTGGGCAACTAGGAATAAAGTTGAGAAAGTGTGACACACTGACACACTGATGGATTTCCGTCTGAATTACGCAAAAATGAATATAACACTGATATCTCATTTAACAGATATATTTACCAAAGTAACACAAAAATGATCTTAAAAAACGAAGGAGTAAAATTATTCAATAGCATCACCATTGGCTTCAACCACGGATCAAGACGACTTCGGAATCTCCTGCAACTCTTCTGGACGTTTCACTTGTTTAATTTAGTAAAATGCTGCCATAGCACTTTCACTTCTGTCCCTCTTTCGTGTCATAAGTTGTTTTGTTGATCTTTCGCACAAATGCGCTCCATACATTATAATCCAAGGGTTGCTATTTGAAGAGTTAGCTGACCAGATGTAAAGGGCAATGTGGTCGCAGAAATTGTCTGACAGCCATAATTGGGTTTTGACTTTTATGACATGGTGCAGTATCCTATTGCCAGACATAAGGTCTTCTCGTATCTAACCTCTTGACCCAGTGCAGTGCTACCTCCACAAGGCACATGATGTAGTTCTCCATATTGTGTCTGAGGCAAGGTTGGCATAACATCACCATCACTAGTGATCACTCCAAACACCATGATGTTGACTGAATATAGCATCCAATTCTTTACGAATCACCTGCACTGTTCTCAGATTAACACCCCAAAACTCGTAAATTGGAGCTTCCGTTGCAAATGCCAAGCAGTATAGCACACCGTTTCCAAATTTCTGTCGGAGTGGATTGCGTCATGGTGCTCTTCTTCTCATAGACTGTGGACACTATTTTATTGTGCAGTCGACATAATAAAAAACAAGCAAAGCGCATGCACGAAATTAAAAATATAAAATGACGATAATTTACCCGTCGCACCCTGCATAAGTATTCGTGCAGGTTTAGAATATTTCTGCCACCTACTGCACGTTGCTCCTACTATGTACCTTGATTATGAAAATTATTTAATGTAATACATATACACTTACATGTGTAAACAAATTAATCGTATACATATAGTAAAAGTAATATATATTAAGATATATATTAAGAAAAAAAAAAATATATATATATATATATATATATATATATATATATATATATATATATATATATATATATATATATATAACTCTAAGAGTGCATACATTTGATTTAAGGTTTTATATTAAATGATTTAATTTCCATTAAATAGACCTAGTCGCAGTGATGAATACTTTGTTCACATGATACAATATCATTCGACTTTTTCTTCACGTGATATATTTTATAGCAGTATAACGTAATGAACTATAATGAAGTACACAATACTGCAAAATGAATAATAGTTGCCACTACTTGATCTAAGAAAAAAGAAAAAATGTCAAAATTAGAAAAAGTATTCGGTTGCAATTAAGAATTATCATCAAAATTTTATTCCAGGAAGAACACCAGACTTGCTTGTTCCTCACTGCATAAACAGTTTTAGAATTTTCCCATAACATTTCCTTCTGCTACAATGTCATTACAATCGGAATTCTTTCCATCATCTTCTTCCAGTCAATCTGCCTAGGTTAAAGTAAAGGGACGCCAAGCCAATCAATAAAAAAACATAATTAAACAGCATCATGATTGGTTGAATTGCCAAGACGTTAAATATTCTGGACAGTTCACTTTTCTGAAGTGGCAGGAATTTGACAACGCTAAACACCTTCCTTGCACTGGGCTTTCACGTATCTTTTCTTCATTTCTCAACTCGAATCTGCAGAAAAGTTAATAATTTTTAAAATCGAAACAACTGAATATTACAAAAGAATAGGGTAAAAAATGGTTATAAAACCAGATATTTTTTTTCAATCATTTAATCTCAAGTGAAAGTTTTTGAAACCTTTTACTCTGGTTTTCTGTTGATAGAAGTTAATTTATAATTTAAAAGACAATTTGATGTACTTTTCGTACAAAGAATTATTTTTATTTCCTGTATGACTTTCGCGGGATTTTGCAATTAATTTCGATTTATTTACAAATTTATTTCCAACGTAAAAAAAAAATCGTTATCGAACAAAAAATTTCGTCCCAAAATTCACTTACAGAAATCGCTGAAAACAATCGCAATTGTGAAAACTTGAGAATCCAAAATTTCAGGAATGCCGGTCTGGATACGACCCGGAATGTTTTTAATTTTCTCACGGAGTCGGCCTGAGTAGTACCTAGTAGTACATTTATAAAAGTATGAGAAAATGACACACTGACATTCGCATTTATATAGACAGGACGCGACAGATAATTGGAAATTCACTCATAATCTTTTAGTGTACATTGTTAATTTTGTGCAAACACTTTTTTAAAATTTTATGGTGAAATATAGCATATCACTTCTGAATATCTAAGGATTTATCATTATTACACTATTTATTCTATTCTCTTCATCTTTGTTGTTGTTATCACAACGTTTCGGCCATTATGCCCGCCTTCTTTGCTCAGATGTATATAATTATTTGTTTTCCTATAGAGATTACTTTTAACGGAACACTTTATTTAATCTTCTGGGGTGAATTGTTCTCGTTCATGTCTCGGATATCGTGTCTTGGGATATCGTCTAGTTATTATTTTTATTTAGTGTTGTTCAGTTATTGCTCACCCTTTTCCACTGAGTGGACGTAAACACTGCCCGACACAGGATTTGAACTCACAATCATTATGTCACCAAAATTCACAAACCCACGTTTTTATCCACTAGGTCATTGCCCCGTACCGTAGGGCACAACAGCAGTAACGTTTTGATAACAACAAAGATGAGGACAATAATATTATATAATAGCTTATCATGTACAAAGATATGATGGATTTGCATATGATTGAAAATCAGCATCGATGCAGTAAAGTAAAAAAATATAAATTTACTTGATGTAGGTGGGCACATCTTTTTCAATGGCTCGAGAAACATTCACGTTATTGCAGAATTACTAAATAGAGCGACAGAATAAAAGGAAAGCTAATTATTTCTGTTTAGTGCAACATTTAGAATTTGAACAGGGTCTGATCTTTCAATTAAGATAACGGTCCAAAGAATACAATTAAACTAATACGCAAATATTTCTATATTTTTCAGAATATTAAGAAGGTGCTTCAGTGGGATAGTTAATGCCCTGACATGAAGCATATTGAAAATCTATGGTGAAGCTTGCCGTGCCCAGTTCAGCAGAAAGATGTTGAAACTAATCTGGATTTAAATGGAATTTCCAAAGCAGTATAGTGCAATATAACGGATTGTGAAGGGTAGGATATACATTTGTAGAAAATCAATGTAAGCCGGCGTTTATTAAATAAGTATTAATGGGGAAATTAGTTTTCCGAATACGTATTTTTGTATAGATTTCGTTAAACTTATTATACATAGTATCATGGGAAATATCGCGGGTAGATATATTGCCAGTAACTACGCACTTTTCCCGCCAACTGCACATGCAAATCTTGATAGTTTGGAGAGTATCTAAATTTAAGATTAAAAATATTAATAAAAATGTATTTGTTTAAAATACTTCGTTTGGTTTAGTTTGGTTTGGTTTGTTTTACGGTATATCAACCTGAATGTGTTATTTAATGCCAACAAGATTTTTATTGCTGGTAATATTTCTTTCTTAAAAGATGTATTGCTGATATTTTTGGTTCCAAAAATGTATTGTTGGTAATATATTTTCCATAGAAATATTGCTGGCAATAATTTATTGCTGGTAATAACATTTTACAAAAATATATTTCTAGTATTAGAAGCCATTTTTACACGTTTTAACGCAGTTTTCTTTTGGGGGGTAACTATTTGCTCATAGCTGGGATCTTAACAGATGCTACCACCCTCAGTCAGTGTGGACTTAGGAACACCAGCAATTAAGAGTTGGTTCTACGCTCCTCAAAACCTCCTGATCAGAGGCCTTGCTGTCGGATTTAGCTTATCGTCTTACCCGGAACGCGGATGTAGTTTAACATCTTACCCAGGACACGGATGTAGTTTATCATCTTATCCAGAATGAATTAAAATATTCATCTAAATGTATGGCAATAAAGAAAATACTATGCAAAGAATTGTTTGTCATAGGGCCATTATCTGTTTAATGGACCGCTTCTCTAAGAGTGCCTACATTTGAGTTACGTTTTTATATTAAGGGAATTGATTTTGATTAAATAGACCTAGTCGCAGTGATGAATACTTTGTTCACATGATACAATATCATTCGACTTTTTCTTCACGTGGTATATTTTATAGCAGTATAACGTCATGAAATATAATGGTGGACACAATACTGCAAAAACAGTTATAAATAATAATCATGTTACTGTCTGGAAATTCAAATCGCCATCACTTCGACCTCTTCGTCTGACGTTGAAGGGGGGGATACATTTTATATAATTTATTTAAAGTAATGTTTAAAGATTCTAATGATTTTAATTTTTATACATTACTTTATTTTTACTGACAAACTGTTTAACTTAAATGTTATAAGCAATCTTCTGTCTATATTTATGATATTAAGTGTCATGCGCATTACTTATATTATTTGGACTATTACCGTCATCTTTGTTGCCATATTTTTCACAAAATTTCGGCACATGGCACAGTTGATAAAGGCGTTGATTAGATCCAGTGACAGGAACCAAAGAGTGTGAGTTCAATACCTGGTTAAAGCATTGGAGAACTTGGAGAGGAGAATTAACAGGAGATAACTGATAACTGACATCTATTAGACATGGCACGTGTAACTAGAACAGTCTATCCCAGCGAGCGAAATAAAGGGTTCAGTTCGACATTCCCATCAGCTGAAGAAGGCCGGAGCTTACAATGGCCGAAACGTTGTGATAAATATGGTAACAAAGATGAGGCCAATAGTCTGAATAATGTAAATATTGTGTAAGCAGTTTTGCTTTCCTCAAAGTCTTACTATAAAATATTACATGTTACTTTCACAGACGCCTACTGATATAGCCAGATGACAATTGCGTTCATATTGATTTAGTCTAAACTATGCGGGAAATAATTCTGAATGTCTCCAAAGGGTCAGTCAGTAATTATTTTACCATATTCTGAAAGCCCGACAAAAGAGGATAAAAATGACGCGTTTGGACGTCAAATCAATAACCGCTGCTCTAAGAAAATTTTAAAGAGTCGAACACATAAAATCATCCAACATCGACCAAAAAAAAAAAGGATATTAAAACATTAATTTCTTCTTTTTGTGTCTTTTAATACTATTGAAGGAACTTATGAAGATTAACAGATGTTGTCGTTCTGGGAATGTTAAATGAATGGAAAACTTCCCACGGCTAAATTTTAATTAAGAACGGTAACATTTTAATATAATCAGGAAAGCTTAAAATTCTATTGCATTTTTCATTTCTGGAGGAAAACACACCGTATACAAGTTTCGCTTTGTTCTTTGATGGTCAGACACACACACAACACTAACGCGTCAATTACATTAAGCATTTTAACAATTAATTGTATCAAATCTTCCAACAGTTACTTTATGTCGCTAAACTTCAAGTATTTTCATATAAATTTCGCATATATTTACACGCATACGCAGAATACAGGCGCATAAAAAATATATACTTTATATGCGTTGGTTTGTGTTTTGTATGTCTTTGACATATGAATATAACGAGAAGACATGATCTTCGCCTTGCGTAGATTACGCAAGTCGTGTAACTTGATTTCTTCTGGCCGAATAACGCCAAGAGTAGTTCAGGCTTCTTGTGGCTATGAAATGCTGTTTCACTGAGTTAATATTACTACATCGATTGCCAACCATCCCTAAAGAGCTTCTTTCTGCCCATTTTGAATTTAGACATTTTCTTCTCCGAGAATCGTTGGTAAACAAAGCTATATAACCCATAGTTTAGGCGAAGGACAAGAGATGTACTCATAGAATATTCCAAGGTTATTTACATGAAAGTGAACGTGACGAATTCGAACTCGTCTCAGCGAATTTTTATTTTCGAGCTTCGATATTATCTGCACATGCATATTATAAATATCCAATTATATTTGTAAATATGTTTTAGTCATGAAAATGAATGTGGAATGTTTGTCGAACCATTTATTTCTGCTGGTGTCGAATACTTGATCTCGGGCGGAGATATAGAATACTGCTGTCATATATGGTCTGGTGCCCCAGCTATTCATCTCGAGGTCTTCGACAAAATCAAGAGACGGATATGCAATGTGAGAAGTCCTGACCAGGCATCTCGTCTACTGTCACATTCTTACAGACGTGCTGTGGCTTCCCTCTGTCTTTTCTACAAATATTTCATGGCAACTGCTCTGACGAGCTACTTTCACTGGCACCGAAATTGCATGAATTTACGCGTGATATTAGGTTGGCATCTCGGTCCCACCCTTTCATTGTCGAAAAGATTAAATATTGCCGTCTCTTCTACTCCCGACAGTGGAATTCCATTCATTTTATTTGCTTCCCTAATAGCTATAATCTTTAAATATTCAAATGTCAATCGACATCTTCTTCTGGTTCACTGATCTTAATCCCCATCCTTCTCTTTATACTTTCTTCAAACACCCCTCTTTGCTCTTTTGCTCTCGGTCTCTGTAACCCCTTTGCGTGCTAGTGGCATTCCCGCCTTGCTTGGGGCGATATGCTTAAAAAAACTGTAAAAATCACTTGTGAGTAACTTTCTGACTAGTTTCAATCATCGTTTCAAGGAAACGAATGAGAAATTGAAAGATAGATGAATCTGATGAATTTGTTAGAAGAATATATTCCCCATGGTCTTTGAAATCCACAGGAGTTCACATGCTCTGGGGTTTTTAGCGCTTCGTGGCAGCAATAAACTTAATGTATTTTAACATGTGAGCGCCAATTTTGTTGACGGTATTTCGCTGCTGTTTGACGTATAGAGCTTCCCGAATGTTTACTCGCGTATTGTAGTTGTTTTGACAAAAGTTGTATTGTCGACCATTAGCTGATGGCAATTAGAATAGTTCTCGTGGATTTATGAGAAATATTAATATATATCACTTTGATTTCAGAGGTGATATGCCAGTCTTCTTGAGAGAATTTGATATTTTTTATCAACACACAGGAGGAATGTGTATCCCCACGTACAAGAAAGGATATTCAACGTTACGTTCTTACGAAATAATAATTTTTGTGTGGAGAAATGTTGATAGTAAAATAGAAGTTTAAATATTTGTTGTAATGCATAATAAATTTTAAGCCACATTGACAATCGTTTATGTGTTACTATTTGTTCATCATATATAAGGCCCGAGGGCCACTCAAGATAGAATTTTACTGAGTAAGACCGTTGTAAGTGGGGATGAAGTAGGAAGGAGGCAATTCATATTATGAGGACGCGTCGGATACATATCACTTGACCCAGGATTTACAGAGAACAAGATTATAATTTATAGGGGAGTATGTTCTCGGGAGTTTGTTCCACAAAGTAAGAGTTCTGAGATAATATTTTCCAGGGTGAAACTTGCGTGTTATCAGGGAAACACGGAGGGAATAGGGATGGTTCATCATTGTTCACATGGCATGTTGGGTCCTCTTTGTGAAGGTCTTAACTGGTAGTACAAATGAATGTAAAACTTGTGCAAACGTCTGTCATAGTAAAAGCAATCAATTAGTGAGTCTATTGCAGTAATATATTTAATGTTTGCATTATTTATTTCATTTTCATCTTTTATGTAAAAGGAGTTCTTCTGGTTAGAGTAAAATAATTTAACGTAATTTTGTTCGGGTTTAAATGGGATTCCATATTGATGCCTCCCTGATTAGCTTTCAATAAAAATTATTTTATTTCACCATTGCCGATGTGATTAGGTAAGCTACGAGACATGTGTATAAAATGGCATAAGCCATCTGTCTATATCTTTGAAATGAGAAATTAAGATTACTTACGTTATTTACATTATTCGGACTGTTATCGTCATCTTCATTGCCATATTCATACCGTTTCGGCCTTTGTACGCTCCGGCCTTCTTCAGGTCAGTGAAATTTCGAACCAAACTCTTTCTTTCGTCCAATGGGGTAGATTGTTCTAGTTCCACGTGCCGTGTTTCTTACAGATGTCTCAGTTATTTCTCTTTAACTCAACTCTCCGTGTTTTGGTTCGCCTGTGGCCTGGTATTGAAACCACAACTCTTTGCGACCTCCAGGACACATGGCCCAATAGATTAGATCCAGTGACTAGAGCCAGAGAGTGGTGAGTTCAATAACAGGCCATAGTAGTGGTGAACAAACTTGGAGAGTTAAATGGAAATGACTGAGATATCCAGAAGAGGCATGGCACGTGGAACTAGAACAGTCTACCACGATGGGTGAAATAAATGGTTCGTTTCGGAATTCCAATCACCTGAATATGGCCGGAACGTACAACGGCAGAAACGTCGTGAATATGGCAATGAAGATGAGGATAACAATTATGTTTGGGAAGGTATCAATTTAATGACTTCTAAATTATCTCTATCTATAAAAGGTACGATGTGTGTGTGTGTGTGTGTGTGTGTGTGTGTGTGTGTGTGTGTGTGTGTGTGTGTGTGTGTGTGTGAGGAATGCACGGCCGCAATTTTCGTCGGATTTGCACCAAAATTTACATGCCCATGCTCCAAGTTAATACAAGGCCAAGACCGACTTTACATTTCCAAATTCCCATCGATAGTGGAAATTATCGATTTTTTCATGATTTTACGGCAGTTTTCATGTAGTTGGCGGCCATTTTCTACTGGCCAGAGTGAGAGCGTATAGCTGACTGACACGAATGTTAACTAGCATGCTAGCATGCAAAAAAATCGATAGCTGCATTCGTGACAAGTGGGAAAAATTTAAATCTGCATGGCACTTTACTCCAATTGGCTCATTCGCTTGCTTAAACTCAACGTTGATTTTGATTCCGCAGAACTGGGTTGGGTGTGAAACAGTATTTGTTGTTAACATTCTGTTTTCATTCGGTTTTTCCAGTTACGAGTCCTTTTGTTAAAGCTGATCGTTTTGTGTTCATTTTGTTTAGTTCTTTTTTCGTAACAGATTTAATGTTTAGTATAGAGCTTAGAAAGAATTTGCAGTGTGAGATAGGCAAGAAGTAAGGCATGTAGCAACATCAGTGCGGCAAAGGGCACTCCTTTAAAGGCAAGCAAGGGCAAAAATATTTTAAGTCAAGTGATAGCGATTGCTGTATGAGTCGTGCGATTTTTCATTGAAGCACGGGCAACGCTGGGCTATGCTGCTAGTAATATCTATATTTATTCCTCATGCAAACATACAAGCAGATGTGTTTTTAACGATGGAGATTTAAATATTTCCAAAGAGTTGGAGAAAATAGAACAAACGTCTGTTATTTTTTTTGATCAAGTTCATCCCAAGAAAGGCAGTAAACCAAGTAATAGAAAAGGGGTTATTGTGTATGAAAGTATTAGAAAAGCGAAATAGTATTAAGGAGAGAGAACAATAGAAGAATGATCAGGAAGTCAGTAGATATGATTGACATTTACATTTTTGAACATCAAATTTGGCTGGTAAACATGGAACCGGAAAAGTATTGCACAAGCGAGAAATACGAGAAAAGAACATACGGTTCCATCGTGCCAATTTAAGTGTAAATTGATGAGACCTTGTTGCCAATCTAGTACTGCGCTTAAATTCACAAAGTCTAGGCATCATAGCTAAGAATTCATCCAAAGAATTACCATGAGTATATTTGTTTTTAAAAAAGCCATAGGGAATCAACTTTACGTTTGTGGGAAAGTGACTGAAGCCGAGATGCCAGGTCAGGACAAATAATATAGCTGATTCTTCGAATTTCAACAAGAATCTCTAAGTATACAGCTGGAGCACCGGATCGTATGTGGCAGCAATATTCTGAGCATGGGTCAATAGTAAACTTATAGATATGTAAGATAGATACGGTTGAAAAGTAATTATCTCGCACCGTGAACCAACTTTTAGACGAGCAATGGATTCAATATATTCTTTTAACTTCATGTCAGCCGAGCATAAGATTAGCTTAAATTTAATATTTTAAAATTATTTAACGTCAAGTATCTGTAGATGCCGACTTCATTCATCTTTCTATTGATTTCTAAAAAAAAAATAACGTCATTATTCTGAAGAAGTAGTCTCGAGTGATGAAACGTGTAACTTAGGAGAGTTTGTAATATTTTATCAGATATTTATCCACCATTAATCTGACGTATAGAGTTGTGAATCTTATGACTCAATGTATATTATATACGTACTGTTAACCAATAGAAATTTAGCGTCGTTGCTTCACCCTTGAACTATATCTCTTATGAAGATAAATTCAAACGGTTTCTATTGCTGTAAATCTTATCCTCATTGGGTAATTATTATATGTAGTATTCATACGTGTACTCTCGTAAAACCTTTACTATTACCATTGAGCTATCCTTAGAGAGATGCCTCTCAGTGTCTAATTGTGGAAAAAGCAGCGTAATTTCTACCCGAGAATTAGCCTGTATCTGAGCGATAATATCTATTCCAATGGTAGAAGTATGATTTATTTTAAACAAATATGTCATTTGTAGTAAAATACAGAAGGGAAGACTGAGTCATATCTAGCTTGCAATATCAAAGTGAATCTGTCATACAAAAACAATGTTCAGAAGCAGAATCATTTTTCTTTCCCCGGAAAAAAAAACCCTATATCATTTGTGATAAATACCCAATTACCAACACATACATTAAGCAATATTTATTAAAGATACCCTACCACTGGTAGGTAAATGGGGAGATAATGATTGTGCTCCGCAATGAATATAGACTCAGAGGCGCTGACTGTTTAGGAAATTAGTGGAATGAAATCCTGTTATTTCTCTTTGCCTTTCCGAATACTGGCCTCAATATTTAATATGTCTTTAACAATAAATAGAAATGTTCGGAACAGTGTAAGGCATATCAGCGTGGAAAATGGAATCGCCGAAATTAAGGTCAAATTCTGGACTGCTTTGTTGCTCCCACTTTCACACAGTTGTTTTGGGAGAGCAATGACTCCCTATCTTTGCTATCGCCAGAGCGATAGGTTAAATGGCACAGTAAACTGTGTTCTCTATCCTTTGATAGCAATCACTCTTTGAGAAGGAAATCTTTGAATGTCAAAGCGCGGGGAAAGCTAAAAAGTTATTTAACTAACTTTCCCAAAAAAGCAGGCAATCAGAAGCTGAAACTTTGGAGAGTCATGAACGCCTACGCCCTGAGAGCATACGTCATTAAGAAAAAGCAAACACCTCGAAATACGCTTTGTCATTATCACTATAAATTGAGAGGACCTAATTCTTATTAAGAAGCAACATTCCCTCTTTCTTTCCAGAGGACAGTGTACTGATGATGAGGATTGTCATGCTAAATACATAGGTAATATACATAATACATAGGTAAGTGAACACAATACATAAGTAAATATACATAGGAAAGTATACATAGGTAAGTAAATATAATACATATGTAAGTATACATAATAAATAGGTAAGTATACATAGGTAAGTAAACATGATCTACCAAGTTCTTCAAGAAATAGGACTAAAAATAAACCTTTACAAAACAAAAAAGTATGACCGCTAATTGGCTGAAAATAATGATGACACATATTTGAACTTATCAAAAATATTCAATGTGTAGAATTATGTAGCGAACGTGCGTCAGTACTGACGCAAAAAGGGGTTCGTATGGCATACGAACATGTCTGTCAAAACCAGTTACATCTGCGTTTTCCTCTTCGGCAACAGGGTATTTTGTAATACGGGCCTCTCTGAAACCTGTCTAGATCCGAGTTTCTGTCAGTGTCTCTTGACAATAAAATCAATTGGAAAACCAACAGTCAACAGTGAGCAAGACCCAATGTCTGATGAAGACGGTCCCGTGAGCATCTGTTTTCCAAAACTTGCTGTGCATTATGATGTAGTGTCAATTTGTTACCTTTCGTTTCATTTCCTTTCGCTGACTATAGTGGTTGGGATAGTTGTGGTTTAAGTGTTTACTGCAACCTCAATACACACTTGTCATTGCATACAACAAATTACTAAATAATATATAAAATATTTCGGTATATGGATCAGTTAAATTGATTACGGGAGATGAGGAAATAGAATAGGATGCATACGGTGTAGTTTCAACCAACATCGCAAACTGCTTCCAAACGAAGACATTAACATACTATCACGAGATATGTTCTTAAATAGCCACGTCAGATGAAGACTTTCATATGGATTCCAAGCATGGAACTAATGTCTTTCATAAATAGCTAAAAAGTCAGTTCTATACAAATGCTTTCTCGGTTTGGAGTGCTTTGAACAACGGAATCCTGTACGTTTTAGCGAAAAAACGTCGAACATCATGGACTGCCCTACAGAATCACAAACAAAATAGTAGAAACCACATAACCTGAGGATTGTCAACAACAGTAACAAATAAAACGGATATCACATATCAGTAGAAGAAGAAATGATGGCATAATCAAGATATTTATGTTCCACCCTATTTCACACAAAAAGGTTAGGAAGGAAAGCGAAATCAATATTGAAAATAGCGAATATTTGATCTGAGAATCCTCTTTTCCTGAAAGAATTATTTTAACAGAAACATTCCAGAAATTTCAACCGGCTTTTCTGGCAATGTTTGTAGAAATATATCTTGATGTAATCTCTATCTGTTCGGAAAGGTTATCATTAAAATTGATTATTTCAGCAAGTGCGTCCGCATCCGACACATGCAGTTGCTTATAATTTTAAATTGTCTCATCCTGACCAAAAGGTGCTTTGGAGAAAATACGAGGGTCGGTAAAAATTTCATGGATGAGATAATTTCCTGGAATATCTCCAGATGAGGTTTATTTTAGACATATTCCCGCTGACGGCACACATTATTCTCCCATTGATGTTGCAGTGCCTTGATCCCATTAGTGAAGAGTTTTGCATCCTGATTGTCATAAAAATATTCAATAGTTGATATGGTGTCATCATCTCTCTGATATTAGTTCCTACGCAAATGTGTTTCCGTGTTGGAGGAAATATAGGCCCAAATCAGGAGAATATGTATGGTGATCAACGAGTTCATTGACACAGTTACGCAAATCAGCCATTGCATCCAAGGTCTTGTGTGCTCGATCTATGTCCTGATGAAACCAGACCCATTTCCTCTGTTCATCTGCATTTGGTTTTGATAACTTTTTAGACACTGCCACGGCAATTTGAAATTGTATTCTCCATTGATGACGTGGGCCTTTAAAATATGGTCAATACACACAATACTTTTGCATTCCAAAGAACTAAGGACATCTACTTCATTGCAGATAAAGCGACGTTGATCTTCTTTGAAGCAGGTGTGGAGGGATGTTTCAACTGCATGCATTATCTTTTTCTCTGTGGCTCAAAATGATGAAGTTAACATTCATCCTGGGTTATGAAACTTTCAAGGAAACCAGCTGGATCTGCTACAAACCATGTCAGATTTTCCTGTAATCAGACTGGTGCGCTTTTGATCAGGTGTCAGAAGACGTGCCACCCATTGATCAGAAACCTTCGCCAAGCCAAGTTTATTGTGGAGAATATTCCCATCTTTCTCACGGGATATTCAAATAAAATTGGCTATTTGATTTATAGTCAGTCGCTTTTCATCCATCACCATGTAGTGAACACGATAAATGTTTTTTCCCCTGCTAATGACTGGGTCGACTTCAAGATACTCACGCCCCTCCTAAATTCAGTTGTCGACTTTTGAACTGTTACTAAATCTGAAGCGCTATCATCTAATGTAGCGAACATGTCGCTACGAATGTCCTTGGGAGTTAAAATCGTTTTTTTACAGGTACTGGTTAATAGCATTATAGCAAATTATGTCCATATTTAATAGAAGTCTTCTCTTAACGCCCAAATCTTTCATTTACCTGCAAAGGTTTGGTTTATTTTGTATTACGGCATATCAACCTAAATGGCTTATTTAATGCCAACAATTTTTTTTTTATTGCTGGTAATATTTTGTTTTGTCAAAAATCTGTTTCTTTTAATATTTTCCTTCAAAATTGTATTGCTGCTAATATATTTTTCAAAACAGTATTGCTAGTAATATTTAACTACTCGCTCAGACCTGGGACCCTAACAGGTGATACCACCACGGGTTAGTGTGGACCTGATAACAACAGCAATTAAGTGGTGGTTCCACGCTCCTCAAAACCCCCTGATCAGAGGCCTTGCTTCTGGGCGTATTTTATCCTCTTACCCAGGGCGCGTAGGTAGTTTAACGTCTTAGCCAGGACAGTTATTTGGAAAGGAACAATGGCTTTATTAATAAGTGTTGAAATTAATGCATACAAGTTTTCAAATCTCCAGTCTCAGTCTTCAGTCTTCGTAAAATAAATGATCAAAAGAGGAATTGTTTAATAATATATGAGAAACATTTGTACATACTGTATATTTTATCGACGTTTTTCAAAGATCTCCTATGATAAGAAAATAAGATGGGAATATTAGTTCGATTTTATGATTGATCGAAAAGTATTTAATACTATTCCCAAACAAATATTGAAAGTGGATACAAAACTACCTATGTTAGTTGCGGTAAACTAGCTTGTCAGTATTGAGTATATACTGCTGAGAGAAGAAATCATTTTTAACCCTGATAAATTGGTAAGAAAATGGTTCTAACGCGACGCAGCTCGGTAAGAATGTTTCTTCCAGAAAATCACATAAACTAACTCTAAGAATAACACTGAAATCAAATTCTTTGCGCTTAAAAACACTGTTCTTTATATTGCTCTTGTTATCTCTCCTTTCCCGACGACAAATGAGGACTGACAAAAAAAGTAAATTGTTAGAAGATTTAAATTGCGATTACTCAGTATATGTTATCCAACTTGATAACGGACAGTGACAGATTAACTCTAAAAGGAATTGCCAAATTTGTTATTTTTAGGTCACAGTTAATTGCCTATTAGGGACATCGTAAATCCGAAAAAAATGATTCCAACTAATGTCACGTGGATTGGATCCGTCTCATCGAGCGAAAACTTCTTAGAAAACTTAATATGTATCTGTGTGTTGCTTCAAGATAACAAAGAATTGAAAGCTGATATTTTTGACACGACGAATATTTCCACTTTTTATGTTTTCTAACGATGTAGATTGTCTGATTAGGATACCACCACAATGTCATCAGACAAGGTTTCGGTGCTTTGGTTTTTATAGTAAGTAGGTATTATTTGCATTATTCAGACTATTGTCCTTATCTTTTCGCCATATATATATATATATATATATATATATATATATATATATATATATATATATATATATATATGAAATAGTTATATCCCTGTAATATAATTATTACGAGGGTCATTCAATAAATAAGGTGAATATTTCGGTATAGGGACTTCTAATGCAGATAGAAGCTTTCTTTTTCAACGTAGTCTCCCAGCACTGTCACACACTTTTCCCATCTGTGCACAAGCTTCCGTATTCCCTCAGCGTAAAAATATTTGGACTGATTTCTCAGCCAGTCGCTCACAACACTTTTGACTTCATCATCACTTTTAAACTTCGTGCCTCTCGTGAAAGCTTTCAAGGGACCAAACAGGTGAAAGTCTGGAGGGGCAAGATGTGTGCTATCAGGGGGTGAGGGAGAAGTTCCCAGCCCTGCTCGTTGATGGTCTGCACCGTTTGGGCTGCTGTGCTGTTTGCGCTCTGCAGTAAGCATCTTTGGCACCCACCGGATGCTGATCTTGTGTGCTGTCCCAACAGATAACCTCAAAGTTTTTGCAATGTCATCCACTGTCACCCTTCTGTCAGACTGAATGAGGTCATTGACTGATTCGATAACCTCAGGAGACCTCACTTCTGTAGGCCTCCCAGGCCTGTCTTCATCCTCAACACTGCTCCGTCCTTCTTTAAACAATTTAGCCCACGTGTAGACATTTTGTAACTGAAACATGTGGCACCATATACAGTTGATATTCTCCTGTGAATTTCAACTGGTTTGCCCACTTCGGCAACCAAAAACTTGATAACCGACCGCTGTTCAATCCTGGATCATGCTTCTTGGTCGGCCATCTTTGTTAATCGCCAAAACGTCAAAAGAAATTAAATCCATGTGAAAAAGAAGTAAAACAAAAACAAAATAAAAAAAGTAGGCTTCTATATGTATTAGAAGTCCTTATACCGAAAAGTTCACCCTATTTATTGAATGACCCTCGTATTTAGATTATTCAGACTATTGTCTTTATCTTTTCGGCATATTTAATACAATGTTTCGGCAGTTATCAGTTATCTCCTCTTAATTCCCCTCTGCAAGTTCTCCACTGCCTTAACCGGTTATGAACTCACGCTCTTTGGGTCCTGTCACTGGATCTAACCAACGCCTTTATCCACTATGCCATATGTCCTTGAGGACATCTGTGTATTATAACTGATAACTGACATCCACTAAACATGGCACGTTAAACTAGAACAGTGAGCGAAATAGGGACAGTTCGACATTCCAACCACATGAAGAAGGCCGGAGCGTACAACGGCCGGAACGTTGTAATAAATATGGCGACAAAGATGAGGGAAATAGTTTGAATAGTGTAAATAGTGTACATAATACCTCATCTTAGAAATATAGACAGATACAATCCACCAATTTTAACACATATATTGTTATATGAAATTGATAAATTTCTTGGTACCGCTTTTTTTATTAGAATGCCATCCTGAGCTTACATGTATTTCAAGCAGGTTTCATAATACAAACATGTCCTTTACAAGTTTTTCATGCATTTTCAGCTAAAATATGAATGTACTGGTGAGAGGAAATGATTCAGATCTCTATATCCAATTCCCTGTGTACAGTACATATTGTCCGAATACAGCAAAGAATACTTCAAATGATCTTTCATACCTATCGGATTCAGTAAAAATACAATCATATGTTTATCAGCAAGAGAAATAACCCAAGAATACGAAGTATAAATTTGCAATGTCAAATTCAACTAAGCACCTACATTTAAGTATCTGGGACATACTTAAAAGAAAATGCAAAATTTGAAACCGAAACCTCAATGCGCGCATTGGAATAGCGAAAGACGTCTTCAAGAAGTAATGAAAAGTATGAAGAACAGAAAACATTCTCTAAAACAAAGGAACGAGTACTGAACTATTATGCAATATCGGTTCACCTTTCTGGCAACGGATGATGAGCAATCGCCTGGCACAAGAAGAATAGATTGGAGCATTAGAAATGCTTTTCTGCGGAGAAGGCAAGACCCAAGGAGAGTGAGTTCAATAACCAGTTAAGACATTGAATAACTTGGAGAGGGGAATTAGCAGGAGATAACTGATAACTGGCATCCATTAAACATGGCACGTAGAACTAGAACAGTCTACTCCAGTGAGCGAAATAAAGTGTTCAGTTCAACATTCCAACCACCGGAAGAAGGTCGGAGCGTATAACGGCCGAAACGTTGTAATAAATATGTCGACAAAGATGAGGACAATAATCCGAATAATGTAAATAAAACCTAAAATTAATATCCCACAAAGGAATCTTCATTTACATTTTTCCTTCTACTTTTTCACGGTGAAAGTTCTTACGAGATTCCTTCTATTGTTCCACAAACATATACCTTTACAGCTAAGATCCGCTATTTTACATACACAGCTATGAATCATCTTTATCTTCTTCGTATTTCAATGCTTAAAAGGAAGTTCCATTCGATGAGCTTCTTCACAAGAACCGTTACTTTGTGGAAAATATTCCCGAGAAGAAGTTTTCCCGAAAACGATAATCTTACTCTCTTCCTGTTTAGAGACGTTGACTACTTCACAATCGCTTCATTAAACATCCATCTAGCTTGTGTGGAAGATGGACCTTGTACCGAGCAAAAAACGCCTACAAAATGTTACTCTCAGCGCTCTGGTTACCTGAGGCATGCCTGTTTGCTAAATGGTTTATGAGTCAGAGGATTGCATATTATTCTGTTTACAAAGAAATAATGCTTCGAAAATAAATATTTAACATTTTTCAGTCAACGGGTCGCGTTCCTGCCAACAATAAAAAATATGCTTTGTGATCACATTGACGGATATTTATGCAAAGTTTCCAAGTCGTTAAACCAGAATGAGAGACAACCGACAATAGACGGAAAAGATCACGGCGCTTGACTTAAACAAATTTCCCTCAAACATTCGCCCGTCTTTCTCGCCAAGCTACGGGACACTTACACTTTACACCACGCCTTTTTCTATCTCGAGAAAATCACATTTATTTCTTATTTCTTTTAATGTTGGAAATCGCTTACAAGAAAAGGACTGGGCTCATGACTATGAGACATACCTGTTTGATATCGTTCAACAGTAGATAACTAACGCAGTCACATGGAGGATTTATCTCGCTATGAGAATAATCGTCTCTAACGGTCGCTTTTTAGTCATTATTCTATAACTTGTAGGCAACAATACATTCATACATACATACATACATACATACAGAATGAAAGAACTTGCAGAAGATGGTTTTCAAAATTCAGAGGTGGAGATTTCACCCTTGAAGATGAAGATCGAACCGAACGTCCAGTTGAGATTGATGAAAAGCTTCTTGAAGCAGCCCTTGAACAAAATCCTGCTTTATCAGTTGAGGAATTGACAGTAGTTCTCAGTTCAAACCATACAACTGTTCATCGTCATCTTCAACAACTTGGAAAAGTTCCTAAACGTGGAAAATGGATGCCTCATGAATTGTCTGAAAACAGCCTCAAATCCCGAGTTGACATCAGCTCTTCTTTCCATTCTCGCCAACATGTTTCACCATTTTTGGATAGATTTGTGACTGGCGACGCAAAATGGATCTTTCATCGAAATGTTAAGCGTCGTAGACAGTTGCTTGGTAAAGATGAAAGACCCCAGCTACAGCTGAGAAGGGAACTTCATGGGCAAAATGTTCTTCTTTCAATCTGGTGAGATTGCCAAGGAATAATTCACTTTGAATTGTTACCACCTAATGCAACAATTAATGCTCCAATATACTGTCAGCAATTAGAGCTTTTGAACCAAGCTTTGAGGAAAAAAAGACCTGCTCTAGTGAATCGAAAACGCGTGATGTTTCATTAGGACAATGCACGAACACACACAGCAAGAATCACGTCACAAAAGATCGAAGAACTTGGTTGGGAGAAAATTCCTCATCCACCTTATTCTCCCGACCTTGCTCCTTCAGACTACCATTTGTTTCGTAGCTTAAAGAATATTTGGAAGAAACAGCTTTTGTAACACAGGAAGAGGTTGAAACTGACATTTGTGAGTTCTTCGAATCAAAGCCAAAAGAATGTTACAGTAATGGAATTAGTAAGCCTGTTAATAGATGGAAGGAATCATAGATAATCAGGGAAAATACATTGTTGATTGAATCTGTAATTAAATGTAACATTTGGTCACTTGTTTTCTCTATTCAAAATTCGGACAGAACTTATGGGATGACCTGATATATACACAAAATATGTCAAATATAGAAAATATCTATCAATAAGCATGTAATTCGCTTGAGTACAGGCATGTTCGTATATGTTACAGCGTGTGTATTTATATGAGGCGGTTTATGATGGTGATACATTGTGTTAATGTTTTGTCCTATTATATATATTATGATTCTGTCCTATATCATAATTCTGTTACAGATTTCCTAATACATGATAAGAGCCATCAATGGTATATATCCTTATCCATCAGCTTCAGGCGAATTTTGGAAGACCATAATATTGTTTATGACAACGCTTATTTAAATCCTCTAGTACTTATGATTATCACATTTTCCGTGCCTTTGACTAAAAATAGAGATAAACTGGATAAATTTTGCTATGATTTCGGATCAAAATTTTGTGGTCTCCCATGTTGCGAAAACTTCCCAAAATAATTAAAAAGAAATGGCTATATTCAAGTCATTCACGCAAACATATTGCGGTGAGATCTCTTATCGAACAAGAAACACATGTTTAACAGGATCTTCTATCGGCAGCCTGTGACCTCTTTAAAAAATGGGTTTTGTATAGAAGCATGTCAGTGATGTACACCGTGATTGTAACAAAGCTGTTGGCGTTCACTCCTGAACATTTACACTTTCATCTTGATGGATTGTATTACACCGTTTTGAAGCAGAGATACCAGGGACTGTTCTAAAGCTGTCTGTCGATATAAACACAATAATACTCAGCTTCATATTTCTTTTTCTGTCAATATAAAATCAAATCACATTAATTTTTTGTTTCACACGAATTGCACAGCGGCCATATTTAGACTGTAACTGCAACAAGAAAACTGGTGCGGTGAAGCTCAAACTTCGGTCATTTGACCACTATATGTACGCATGTGTGACAAACATAAATACATGTTACGTTGAAAGTGCAGATAATAAATTAGTTACACTAGTATATATATATATATATATATATATATATATGTGTGTGTGTGTGTGTGTATATAT
This sequence comes from Acanthosepion esculentum, assembly GCA_964036315.1. Classification (NCBI taxonomy): domain Eukaryota; kingdom Metazoa; phylum Mollusca; class Cephalopoda; order Sepiida; family Sepiidae; genus Acanthosepion; species Acanthosepion esculentum. Next base: position 128,455,766 of record OZ038481.1, on the reverse strand, counting down.
ATATATATGTATGTATATATCTGTATATATATATATATATATATATATATATATATATATATATATATAGGTATATATATATATGTATATATCTGTGTATATATATATATATATATATATATATATAGTAGATAGATAATAGTGGTCAATATATATATATATATATATATATATATATATATATATATATATATATATATATATATATATATATACTTTATATATAAATTTCGAAGAGGATAGAATCCAGGTAGATCTAATTGTCCATGACAGAGCAAGAATATAATATAATATAAAATGTTCAAACACTAACATTCCATGGTTGTTATTATATATATATATATATATATATATATATATATATATATATATATATATATATATATATATATATATATATATATCTTATAAGTATTTTTTTAAATATGATCATTCGCTACATAAGAGTTCTCATGTTTAAAATACGAGACCCGAAACCCTCGATATAATTATTCAAATTAAATTGAATTAATCTATCAAACCCTGTTTCCTCCTCAAGGAAAAAGTTAGGAGTCTAGGAATTTAGGAAATTTAGGCTTCCTAACTTTTCGCTTGGGGATGAAACAGGCTTTGTTACTTCAATTCATTTTAATTTTAATAATTATATTGAGGTTTTCGGCTCTCGTTTCTGAAATATGAAAACTCTTATGTAGTGAAGGAATCATATTTTTTTAAATAATTATAATTTAAGCTCTACCCCTTTATGGAGCACTTTTTTTTTTTTTAAATAAAAACAAAAATACTAAAGAAATCCGGATTATTTACCTGACGTTTTCTTTCCTATTTTTCTATATATCTGCACACACACACACACACACACACACACACACACACACGTATATATATATATATATATATATATATATATATATATATATATATATATATATATATATATATATATATATATATATATTTATACCTGTGCAGGCTAGCGTCCATTACCATTCGATCAGTTGTATGTAAAAATGATGTCAGTCTGTTCACGATATGAAACTTCTGTCATTGATGAACGGAAAGCTACTCAATTAATTCACTACTATACACGTCAAACATTGAAGACAGACTACCAACAAATGTATACGAATGACAAGTGAAACCCAGTCTACATGTTAACATAACGCCACCTACCATATATTTTCTTCAGACATAATCACTTTGCAACGAAGTAGTTGCAAACATGTTTATATAGACTTTTCTCCTCTTTTGGTGTGAGTAACCTTTTCCCAGCATTTTAGTAGTATTTTTATACACTCTGTTTATATATATATATGTATGTATGTATGTATCTATCTATCTATCTATCTATCTATCTATATATATATATATATATAAATATATATATATATATATATATATATATATATATATATATATATATATATATATATATATATGTATGTATGTATGTATGTATAAGAAAAGTGCTCAATTTTTAAGAATGTTCATACGAAATTCAAAATAGCAATTCAGTTGTATATAAGTTTTATGTCATATGCATGCGTGTTTGCGTGTGCCGTTGCAAGTTTGTTTAGAGACCAAATCTCTTGCAAAATCTTTATCTAATAATAATATTCATAACTCCCCAAAACCATACGTTGTATACCCATTCACTACATTACGTTTAATTGTCATTTATCAGATATTAATTGAATTATGTCGCATATTATCAACCAACAAAGTAGCATAAGAAATTCAACAAATCATTACCGATAAAGTAAAAATATTACATGACAAGTTGTAAAGAACAAGAAATACTAAAGGCATTTAGCATAAAAATCAAGCTGGCCAATAATAATTAAACTTTTATTAAAATCAGGGAACTACATAACTAAAATGTAAATAATTAAATATAAAAGAACAATATTACATCACTAACTGATTAGTGAAGTCGCTATTCATTAGAGCTGTTTGTAGTGTTTTCGTGTAGAGAAAATTATATTAAACATAATGTTCTTGAAATAGAATTCATAAATGATTTTTTATGCTTAGCTAAAAATGTTAAATAATAGTCTGATAGATTATTATTTTTTTGAGAATTGTATTTCCTTTACCTTCTCCTTTTTGATCGTTGGCTCACATACGGGAAAACAGAAAAGTCGTTTTTGATTGGTTAAAATTAGCATGAGAATGTTTGAGTTAAAAGTGATTTCACGGAGTTAAGTTTTACACGTCGAGAATGTAGACGTATTATTTTCGGGTATGGAAACTGTTCCCCATTGGAGGGGTTAGATCGACTCGATTGGCTAGTTAGAAAAGTACACGTCATGTGCTTAATAAAATGGATAACTTTTGTTGAACTCTTTTATCTCCGAAGAATACAGCAGACGATCAACGACCGAGAAAGAAAAAGGCAATTTTATGAGTGCATGAACACCGTATACCAAAACCTTCTCAGAACGAGGGGAGCTATACAACAAATATTTAAGCACCATTTTCACATTTTTGTTTGTTGTGGACTTATTCAAATCAACAACATAGTAAGACGATTGTATTTTCAGCCTTCTTCCGCAGAAAAGTATTTCTATTGCTCCAACCTATTCTTTCTGCGTGAGGAGATTTCTCATCATCCGTTTCCAGAAAGGTGAACCGATATTGCATAATAGTTCAGTACTCGTTACTTTGTTTTAGTTATTTTTTTTCTGTTCTTTACTTTTTGAAGACATTTGTCGCTATTCCAACGCGCATTGAGGCTTCGGTTTCAAATTTTGCATTTTCTTTTAAATATGTCCCATATACTTAAATTTAGGTGCTTAGTTGAATTTGACATTGCAAATTTATACTTCGTATTCTTGGGTTATTTCTCTTGCTGATAAACATATAATTCTATTTTTACTGAATCTGATAGGCATGAAAGATCATTTGAAGTATTCTTTGTTGTGTTCGGACAATATCTACTGTACACAGGGAATTGGATATAGAGATCTGAATAATTTCCTTACACCAGTACATCCATATTTTATTTGAAAATACATGAAATTCTTGTAAAGGACATGTTTATATTATGGAATCTCCTGTGCCATGTATCCTTGAGAAGAAGAAGGCAGGAGCGTAGAACGGCCGAAGCGGTGTAATAAATATGGCGACAAAGATGTGGACAATAGTCCGAATAATGTAAATAGTGTACATACTACCTCATCTCAGAAATATAGGCAGATAGTTTTAGGGTGGACACTAATTCTTCTCCTACAAGTTGATAAAATAGCTTTTGGAACACATGGCTGTACATTTAGTATTAAGCATCTCTATGCCAGATATGACAGCAATACTTCCATTAGTTCCTCAATCCTATGGTCTTGTAACGGAAAAACTATTATTTTTTGTAATGTTTTTTCGATGTCTAGAATTTAACCATAGACTAACCCAAACTGACTGTTAGGTGAATGGGATAAATAACCTACACAGTAAATTGAGGTTAACTATAGTAAAAAATAACAGTTGTCTTTCTTTCACTGTATATCGCGCTTGAATTTCAATGACCTTTTTAGTTTAAAAAAACGGTACTTGTTATTTCATCTTCTAACATATTTACTGATATCCGCTTTTCGTAACACCTGTTATTTTTCATGTAAACGCCTGTTATAAATATGATCACATCTACGTTGTTTAAGCACTGGGGGGTCGGTCTGTGTTGGGCTTAGAATTAAGAATAGAACCAGAGAAAGAAAACAGTAGCTAGGATTTTTGGGAAATATATTTAGAAGTTGAATCAGAAAAGACTCCGTGTTACTTACGTCGTACAACTAACAGTACGGTTAGTATTACTACTAATACTGCTAGCTTTTAAAATCCTTTATCGCCATAATATAACTATCTTTTTTTTTTCTAAGCGTTTCACCCCAAGCAAAGCGGGTAGCCACGAGCACGCGAGAGGTTACAAAGAGTTGAAGCTAGAGCAAATAGGAGTGATAGAGGAAAGGATGAAGAGAAGGATAGGGGACAGATCAAGGCATCTGGAGACGTCGATTGACATTACATTTAAATAGTTGGAGATTATAGCTATCAGGGAAACAGGAAGAGGGGAGAGAGTTACACAGGGGAGAGGTGTGAGACATGAAGCTGTTGGTGTAGAAGAGACAGCTACATTTAACAGTTTCAACAGGGAAAGGGTGTGAGCGAGATGCCAACCTAGTAGAACGCTTAAATTAATGAAGTCTGGGAACCAGCGAAAACAGCTTATCGGAGCAGTTACCATGAAAGTATTTGTGAAAAAGACAGAGCGAGGCAACGGCGCGTCTGTGAGAGAGCGACTGTAGACGAGATGCCAGATCAGGACCAATTACGCTGCATATCTGTCTCTGGATCTTATCAAGAACCTTGAGACAGACATAAGGGACACCAGACCATATAAATGGCAGCAATACTCCATGCAATGGCGAATGGTTGATTTGTAGATTTGACGGATCGACTCCAGTATAATACCTATCTTTATACCTGTATAAAATCCATACTGAAAATGATTTCTACTCCTTAAGTTTCCGATCAGCGATTGTGTGTTGTAATATTCGTTCTGGTTGAAGTGACAAGGTCTTCTATTTTTCTTACGTCATTCTGCGCACAACACTGCCGATAAAAAATTTTGCAGACTTAGTTCTGCCTGCTTGTCGAATACTTTTATTATGACCTTCTTTATCCTTCCATCAGTTTATTTATTGTTGCATTATTCAAGGTGTAGCCGACGTCACCTTTATATTCACACATTTTTTTTTACTTCTCTAATGGCAAGATATTTTACAACTTGTGACAGTCTCTCAGTTATATTATATTGATATATGAGACAGAAAAGACATTTATAAAACATTTTTCACCTTCTCGTGTACGCGTCTTGTAGACTGGACTGGTTAATCCATATGACACTAACAAATTCAGATTTGTTTATTCTCTAACTCATATTTTCTTTTGTGCTTATCTCTTTCTTTTTTGTAGCTAAATCCCAGTTGTTTACGCAGATCTCAGTGGATTGCCTTTCTTAAACACTTAGTATTTATATTTCTCAGTCACTAATCGCATCTGACATGACCGCCATTACCTTCCCAATCTTCGAATAACCGCGGTTAATAAATCGCTGTCATCTACTTTTAATATAAATTGTTCTAATAGAAGTGTTCTAGCCTACTATTAACGGATTCAGTTCTCTTCGTCAGATGTTCACTTCACAATTATGACTATGTCATCTCATCCGCAGTTAATAAGATTTCATATTTCACATCCTACAACTACCAGTGAATTCGGCGTGTAACACAGTCGGGAAGTACTTTTTAAGCGTTTCACCCCAAGCAAGGCGGGAAGCCACTAGCACGCCAGGTGTTACAGAGAATTGGAGCGAGATAAAATAGGAGTGATAGGGAAAAGGATGAAGAGAAGGATAGGGGATAGATCAAGGCATCTGGAGACGTCGATTGTCATTACATTTAAATAGTTGGTGATTATAGCTATCAGGGAAACAGGAAAAGGGGAGGGAGTTCATCGTTAATGAAGATAAGGAACAGAGTAGGGCCTAGGATAGAGCCTACGTTCGTGGGATAGGAGCAGAAGGAGAGTCCGTTGAGAACGACCTTAGACAGGAATGATGGTATTACGTCAAACAATCGACATGAAATTCCATAACACTGAAGCTTGCGAAGAAGGCCGGCATGCCAAACCCGTTGATTAAAGCTTCGAAGACTTTGCCAAAGAGGGGTAGGAGACGGTAATTGCAAGGGTCAGAAGGGTCACCGGATTTCTTAAAGAAAGGAACAATCGATGAGAAATTTTAACAGTCTGGAAAACAAGATTCTTTGAGGAAATAGTTATATAATTTGGAGAGGGCAGGGGCCAGATCAGGCGCAGATTTCTTCTGGAAAATGGCTGGCATCCCATCGCCACCAATCCCTTTTGGGAGATCTAAATTAGAGATAATACCCAATACCGATGACGGGGTTATGTGCAGCTGGCTCAATAGGGCCTCAGTTCTAAGGGGGAAATAGGGTGTGGGTACACCAGAAGAGTCGAACGTTGAATTGAATGAGAATTTTCGAGCAAAGCATTCAGCCTTGTCGGCAAAAGAGGCCAGAACCTCGAACTGGTGTGCAATTGTTAAGTACTCTCTTGCAGAGACGCCAATAATCCTTGGAGCCGAATTTGCGAGATGCAATACGTACTTTCATTCGAACAGCAAATAGTGTCTTTGCTTCGTTGAGGACATGCTTACACTCGTTACGCGCAGAGACAAAGAGACGTCTATTGCAGTCAGACATGTCGCTACGATATAGGTGGTAGAACTGGTTCCTATGGGCAATGGCAGCTGAGAAAACAGCGGAGAACCAAGGAGAGGAGCGCGATTTGACCATATATTTTCTTGAGGAGATGAAAGCCTCGCTTCCAGCTTAAACCCAGGAGGAGACCTCGGTAGCACATTCTTGAACGGGGAGCGTAAAGATAACATCCCAGGGGACATCGCGAAGGAAATCCTGGCACGAGTCCCAGTCTGCTCGTTGATAGCAAAACGAGGTTCTAGTGGTAGGAGGTTCGTTTCAGGGGCTAAAATCAAACTGCCAGTTGACCGAAGCATTGTCAATGGCATTAGGTAGAATGTCTGGAAACAGTCGTTTCTTGTGTTAACAACTATTCCGGACAGTTTTTTCGAGCGCACAAGTTTTGTTCAAATTCTGATCAGACCGTAATATGTGATCTCTCCAAGAAATTGTAACTAAGACCTAATCAACATTGTTACTGCATAAACCGCAGAGAGATTATCTGGGTGTGGAATAGACAAAAATATGCCTGTGCAGGAGTTTCCATCATAGGTTAATTAAATACACTGAAACCAAAAGCCATCTACTCAATATATATATATATATATATATATATGTATAGTCATCAACAGACAGATTGTTTCGCTGTATCACTGCTTTACAGTGTGGCTTAACACTATTACAGCCGGGATCAAAACTCGACCGATTTGATAACACACACATACTCATAATATATGTGAATGTGTAGGCGAGAGAGTGAGAGTGTTATTGCTTCAAACGTCAATTTTACTGAATCGCCCGTATTTTATTTTAAATAGTGTGTATTACGTCTATTGGCTTTGATAGGATAATACACCGTTGAAAATAAAATAAAAAACAGAATGCCTATCTCAAACACATTTGTATGCTTTAATAAAGTTGTAATGTACACTGTTAAAAATAAAATAAAAATGAGTATCTATTTCAAACACGGATGTCCCCTAAACATATTTTGCTTTATATTGTTTATTTCAATTTTAAGTTTGTTTCGTTTGTTCAAGGCTGGTGATCACAGTGATTCATTTTCTTCAGATGTCCTCTTCACAACCATAAGCGTTTCATCTCATCAACTGTTCGTTCTGTATCTAAGAGTAATATGAAATTCACGTTATACTTGTTCCCTTAAACGCATGTGCACACTAAATACATTCATGAATGAATGAATTCACATGCATACATTTAAACACACGTCTAATTAGATTCTGTCGCTCGAAGTGACGGAAGTTGAAATTCTACTTGCTTTTGTTTAATTAGTTTACAGGCGATAATGTTAACTTCTACTGTTCTAAACACAGGGAAGGATTATGAGATGGACGGCAGGCGAATTTCTCTAATCATATTGAGAAAAATAAATAGTGAACAAAATTAGGTTTAGGCGGAGATGTTAGAAGTATAGATTTGGAGTAGACTTTGTTTCATTATAGATATATAGGTATAGATATATAAAAAAATAAGTAAAGTAATGCCTGAAAGAATAACGCGACTGATGCCAAATTTACCAAACAGAAACAAAACAAAAAGTACAGATACAATAATGAAAAGTAAGAATAAAAAAAGGAAGCCTAACTCCTCTAACCAAAAGCCTGGATGACTCAACACCTGTAGAAATCGAACTTAGTCAAAGATGTAACAGCAAATGATACCAAACAATGTTTCGTGACACCTATTTATATCTTTTCTGTAAAATGGATTCAATCTGACAGAAAAAAAAAACAAGTTGAAAATATATATAATTTATTTCAGATTTCTGATGAACTTAAACAAATAGTGCAAATCAAATTTATTAACATTAATTTTTACTTTTTCATCATACAATCATTCATATATATATATATATATATATATATAGGGAATTAATAAGTTTTACAAATTTTTTATCAAATTAATTCAATTTTATCAAATTTATTAACATTAATCTTTACTTTTTCATCATACAATCATTCATATATATATATAGAGAATTAATAAGTTTTACATATTATATATATATATATATATATATATATATATATATATATATATATATATATATATATATATATATATATATATATATATATATATATATATATATATATATATATATATATATATATATATATAATAAGTTTTACCCACACAGTATATATAGAGATAAAAATTTATTTCTTTTCACTCTCTCTCTCTCTCTCTCTCTCTCTCTCCCTCCCTCCCTCCTTATACACATATATACACGGTGGAGTAATGGATAGCTTCTTGGATTGAGGAATCGGAGAGATGAGTTCGAATTCCAGTCGAATCCATTACATTCACTTACGTGCTAATACCCTTGGGAAAGGTGTGAATACTCTTCTTCTCCCTCCAGCTATGGGTAATTAGAAAGACAGGCTGGGTTCTATAGCCTTGGATAGCAACTTAGGAGGAAGACACCTCTGAATTCAAAACCTGCGGCGATTCGTTTGGAGACCTTGTGGCACCAGGTCTCTGTATTCGGCCCTTCAAAAAGTGTGGATGGTTCTGCACGAAAAATTCACCACTATAATCAAATCTCATGTGCTGCTGTCGGTTTCCTGGCAACTGGTCTGCTTGACCCTCATACGTCGAATTCGACGAGAGAGACGAGTACAGTATATATACTAATTTAGTTTCGGTTTCCATTTTTCTGCTTCATGTGATGCAGTTTATGAATATTAAATTAAAATTTAAATTAAACAAATAATATATACCACCATTAATGAAATGCGGAGATTTATTAATCAACTTTGAAAAAATCTGTATCGTATTTCCACTACGTTACCATAAGTGTCTACATGAGAACTTTCAGAACTTTCGATTTCTATATTGTGCAATATTCTAGGAAATTAATAAGTTTTACCCACACAGTATATATACACAGTATATATATATATATATAGGTACACATTTCTTTCTTTTCTCTCTATCCTTACACACACACACACACATAGAAATACACATACACACACACACACGCACATATGTTATAGTTTAACAAAAAATAATCAATTAAAATGTCTACCAGTTTAGCCAAAAATCAGATCGTTGAAGAATTCTTACATTATTTACGTTCAGAAAAATACGAAAATAATAAAGTATCTTTACAAACTTGTTCAAAGAATCATGAGTTAAAAATACATAACATTTCATACGCTAAACACAATTTATATATATATATATATATATATATATATATATATATATATATATATATATATATATATATATATATATGTCTCACACATCTCGCCTGTGGAACTCCCTTCCTTATTCCTGTTTCCCTGACAAATAAAATCTCCAACTATTTAAGCGTAACGTCAATCGACATCTCCAGTTGCCTTGATCTATCCACTTCCCTTCTTCACATCCTTTCACCTTTCATTCCTATCTGATCTCGCTCCAAATCTTCTATAACCCTCTTGCCTTGATCGATCCACTATCCATCTCCACATCCTCTCCTTTACCACTCCTATCTGCTCTTTCTCCAAACCTTCTGTAACCCCTTGCGTGCTAGTGGCCTCCAGCCTTGCTTGGGGTGATAAGCTTAAATATATATATATATATATATATATATATATATATATATATATATATATATATATATATATATATATGAGATGAGATAGCAGTTTTAAAATGTGAAAGGGAATATGCCGAACGAAGGCAGCTGAAATTCATTTGTCTCTCCTTCTTATGTTCAGTCGGATTAACGATCGTTCTGAAACCCTATTTCCTCATTTGCATGTCACGATTTTCCCAGAGAAAAACACGGACGAACTAAAATTATATGCATGACACCCTGAAGTGGTAGAACAAAAAGTGCTGTTACCCTCATGGTCAGCCTTGCCACGGGCGAGAACACGCGATTTCATACGTCCCTAAAAATATTAACCATGCCATTCAAATACTGCCTGATTCAGATGATATACTCATGATTGCTTTTCGTTTAGACCTCCCAAAATGAAATCTCGAATCGCGAAACATCCTTCACTAAAGAACATACTGCGTTTTCTGAAGGAGTAAGAAACTTGATTGTGAAATCGATAACATCAGATCTGTAAAGTTGGTTACAATTTTATCTCTCGGCAATGTCGGTCATTTCCAATCAGACACTTTAGTTAAATGGAATTTCTACGTTTTCTTCTTTTTATCGTAGAGCAATTCTCATGCTGATTTACAAAAACAGAATTGTGAAAATAACCTTTTATTTTGGCTCCCCAACAAGTAGTACTGCACAGTTAAACGCGACCGAGTTTACACAAAGCTCCCCTTATTTCTTTAAAGACTTGATGTATTTATAAAATGCGACATTGGTACGATACTGCCATTTACTTAGGAATATAAGAAAAAAGAACTTACCGTAGACTGTTTTGTACAATTTTGCCATGTTCAGGTTAGTTCAGAAAATGTCAGTGGTAAATAAACAGATTAAAGACACCAAATGGACAGAAAATGGAAGAAAACAAAATGGCGAACCCCGCACTAAACAAAGAAGTCTCTTGTCAAATACAATAGAGCATCAATCTCGCATCAAAAGGAGACATAAAGAACGTAAATAAAAGTCATGAGAATTGGCGGCATTGATTGTGTTGCTTGTTAGGAGGAAATTAAAGCGTAGCTGTTTTTCCCTTTTTTTCTCTTCTCTATTCTTTTCTAACTGACCAACAAAACAATGACAAAGAAGGGTCGTTTGTTATTCATAAACATCCGCCATAATAGTATTTTAGAGTTGCGATGCTTGGTCGATTTCATTATGTTTCATGTGAGTCATCTTTTTTAAGTTTTCTAGACGATCTATTCGATTCTATTTTTGTTGCTTTTATTGTTAGTAAGATATAAATTTACATTCTATAATTTTGAGATGGGTCATAAACATTTTTTCACAGTCGTCCGGACTTCGGAATTCGTTCTGTAAATGTTGAGAGGCTGATGATCTGGGGGTAGCTTAGTTGTGACACAAGATGTGGGACACTCAATAAGGAAGGAACTCACGATTCAGTCGTAACAGATCTAGGGAGACAAACTCGCTAACCACTGCAACACGTCGAATTACCGAAATAATTGTATAAGCGTAACTGTGAGTGGCAAAGGACCGAAAGTATGGGACACCCTTTAAGAATCGAACTCACATTTCAGTCATTATTGATCTCGCAGGACACGATGATTACTAAGCATTACATTTGGCTAACATGTACAAAATGATTTTCTAAGCGTAGCTTTAATGTATGAAGCATCCAGTAAGGATTGAACTAACTCAGTCGTAATTGAACTGTCTTGTCACGCAATTCAATTACACAAACATGCCAATACACAATTTTGTACTGCTAACCAATACACCATATCGAAATGCAATTTTGAGATTTGATATATCCATTTCTGATATTCTGATATTCTGATTTCATCTAATTGTTGATTTTAATATTTTTTTTCATTTGTCCCTCCAAATTAAATATATTTTTGCGCCACTTCTAGATTTTCTGTCTATATCTCTATATCTATATCTCTGAGATGAGGTATTGTGGTTATTTAATAATGCGGACTGTTATCCTTCATTGCCATATTCACACCGTTTCGGTCGTTTTACTCTCCGGCCTTCTTCAGGTAATTGGAATTTCGAACCGAACTAGATTGTTCTAGTTCCACGGATGTCACAGTTATTTCCCTTGACTCTCCAAATATTTTAGTCCATCCCCGCTGTACTCTGGTATTGAACTCACAACACTTTATTCACTGGGCCATATATTCTTGAGGACATCTGTTTATGAATTTTTGGTACTTATAAACCTAATGTCTCAGCAACCGTTTTTACCAGTGCTCATATTGCAATTTTGAGACATGTGGTAGAGGCATGCCACTTGGAACTAGCACAATCTAACCCGGTGTAAGAAATAAAGGATTCCGTTTTAAATTTCAAATCATCTGAAGAAGGCCGGAGCATACAACGGCCGAAACGTTGTGAATATGGCAATGACGATGAGGATAACTGTCCGAATAATGTAAATAATTTCGAAATTAGTTAAAATCATTCTGTATGGTTTTGAAGATTGAACATTTTCCGTAAGTTCTGAGAATCACAATTGTCATTTGTTTTTCTGATAAATAAATACATTCCACTTGCTTCCCTCTTATAATTACATTGTAAAAATTGGCTGAGTGATTCTAAGATGCATTAAAATCACTGTAAGTGATTTTTCTCTGAAGATTGAACACATTCAGTAAATTGTAAGTTTAGTTATTTTCATTTCATAGTATAAATGGGAAATTCTTTCATTATATTTGTTGCTTAACGTTTAGATTTTAATTTCCGCAAAAATATTATGTATGGAAGACGTTCTCTCGTCTTTTTTGAATAGTCAGAAGAGGACATTTATATATTTACTGCTGGTACCTGAAAAACACTGAAGAAACACAGTCTATTTTGCTTCTCCAATCGTGCTGAATAGGAAGCAAGTTGAAAGTTAAAGTGCGCAATATCACGCCACAGTGTGGCTAAAAGCGAAATTTATCCTGCAGCCTTCGTAGATTTTCATGCACCTCATGCATCAGGGATTTACATTAATCACAGTTTAGAGTGAAATGACGATGTTCACCGTGATGTACGTTTCATTGCGTGTAGACATTAAGATTTTTGCTTCTCATAGAAAGGAATAGCTGAACGCAAATGATTATCAAATTAGTTCAAATTTAATTGCTTCTTGGATTCAGCTAATTCCCAATGATAACTGGGTAACAACAACGATTACATATTTTAAACACAGGGGTAGGATTTTTCATGCTCCGGAAATTCCCGACACCCTGATATTTCTTTTCGGCTGTCTGTTTACACAATTTTGTTCATTCTCCGTTACTTTTCAGCAGTGTAATTTATGTGGACCTAATCTCAACGAAAGGAGAATTAAGATTTCTCTTTTCAAATATGGTATGCCATTCGAGACATTTACTTAAGAAAATAGAGTTTACAAAAAGAGAGCACCGCTCCCTCCAGTTTTATTGTACATCATACAAAATCGATAAATTATTTCGGTAAAAGATTGATGTAAAAACATAAATGCAAAAATATTAGTTGGTTTAAGGCGTAAAAAATAACGGCTGATTTTTATATCTAAAAATAGTCTTTCCTTGCATTATTTACATTATTCGGACTGTTATCCTTATCTTCTTTGCCATATTCACACAGTTTCGGCCGTTGTACGACCCGGCCTTCTTCAGGTGATTGAAATTTCGAACCGAACATTTTATTTCGTCCACCGGGGTATACTGTTCTAGTTCCACGTGCCATGACTCTTCAAGATATATCAGTTATTTCCCTTTAACTCAACTCTAAAAACGTTGGTTAGATCCAATGACTAGACCCAAAGAGCTGTGAGATCAATACCAGGCCACAGCAGTGGTGAACAAATAATTGGAGATTTGGGTTAAAAGGAAATAACTGAGATATCCGTAAGAGTCATGGCACGTGGAACTTGAACAAACTACCCCGGTGGAGGAAATAAATGTTTCGTTTCGAAATGCCTATCACCTGAAGAAGGCCGGAGCGTAAAACGGCCGAAACGTTGTGAATATGGCAGTGAAGATGTGGATAACAGTCGGAGTAATGTAAATGATGCAAGTAATTATAATACCTCATCTCAGGGATGAAAACACATAAAAAACATTCTTGATGAATGTGTACAACCTAAAAGCAAAAAAGTAAAACATGAAAGCAAACTGACCAGTGATGCATGTGCTATTTTGTCTTGTTCCCGCAATTTGTTAATTCATTCGGAAACGAAGCTTGCTTGCATCCTTGATATATTTCGCAATCGTTTACACGGACTTGTGGGCAATGCATTAATTTCAACAAAGACAAAGAACCACATCACGTGCTTCAAGGCCCCTTTTCATGTGTAAAAAAATTCTCGCGCATTCTCAGCCGCATAAGAGGTTTTATATTACATACAGTCCAGCAATCTTCTCTTCGTTGGTTAGGAGATTTTGCTTTTTCTTAATTCTAAGGTATATATATTTCTTGTGTGAGATTTTCCGTCGCCTGATTTAATATTGATTTTCGATTTAGAATTTTGTATTTGCTTGATTCTAACGAACAGAAGTCGTAGATCCGACGTAAGGCTATACATATTGCTAACGACATGTCTTCTTAAACTTGGGCCATTGGTCAAATTTTACCCATTTTTATTCGCAAGATCGGGTACAATTTTTGCTGTTTTTCCGAGCCGTGTCTCCGTCGGTAGACCGAGCCCCAGCTTAGGCAACCTCTGCCCTAATACAGAGGTCTTCTCAGTCGCAAATAAGAGAACGAACTACCTGACTCGGAACGACTATGTATTTACACAGACCTCCCAAATTAGATGGGATGTGACGCAAGGTCATTTTTAACTAAAATTTGCCCATTACCCACAACAGTGGTGAAGTGGTAATTTGCTTGACTGTTTTTCTCTATCCGAAGTTAGAGCCCTTACTGCGACATGCTCTACCCGAAGATAGAGGTTCTGTCAGTTCGCTGACTGTTTCGAAGCGACTCATTATTTACTCGAGCTGGTTGTAGTGCAACATATTTGGTTCAATCCACCCTTCAACAGTAACGTCAGGACCAAAATTGGTAGAACCTTTTTTAAGTTAGTACACAATCATTTCAGTCATAATCCCTTAATCAGAAATATCTTCAACAAGAACAACTTTAAGGTTAGTTACAGCTGCACTAAAAACCTTGATCAATATTTAGCCCAACATAATAGTTTAACACTTAATAGATATTTAAGCAGCACTAGTAGCAATGGTAGCCATGATGATCAAAAATGTAATGGCCGTAAAAGTACCCTCTGTCCCACGAAAGGTAAATGCATGTATAAAGGAGTTATCTATAAGGCTAGCGTCAAGCTAAATGACAAGATCGAATTTTATTTTGAATCTACCGCTAATAGTTGGAAAAAGCATTTCTATCACCATAAGATGACCGTTAACAACAAAAAATATGCAAACACCACAGCATTCTCAATGTTTTACTGGAGCATCAAAACAGATACATACACACCTCACGTAAATTGGGAATTCATAACTCAAACCATGTCATTTTCCTATGTCTGTTAGAATAAAATATCCTCAAAAATATTGGCAATGTAGGTCTACTTAAGCGGAACGAGCTCATGATAGCCTTTAGGCAAAGGAAATCGTTTCTCTTAAAATATTGGATGAATCGGATTAAATTAATATTTTTTATTATATATTTTTCTTTTATTAAGCTGTAGGTTACATATGCGCTTATCTCCCTTTAACCCAGCGAGCGGTACCCTATCATAAATAAACCAGCGTCTCCAGTATTAATTTTAAATGTTATTTATGTTTTTTCTTTAATTTTTTCCTGTTTTTTTTTTATGAACACCACCTAAAATTCATTTCCTGCATCGCTTGTTCTATTTTATTTTATTTTTCGTCTATGAAACAGCGTTCTTTCCGTGTGACATCTGTTCATTTTTATAAAAACATAAGATATACTTTGTGTTCATTGAGCTGTAAAACCAGCGAAATTTAAGTCGCATATCTAAACGTAGGTATTTGTATATGTATATTTATCAATATATATATATATATATATATATATATATATATATATATATATATATATATATATATATACATTAAACTGACCGTAACTATGAATATTCGTTCAATGAATGCCAAAAGTTTCTTCTCTATAAACTACTAATTTTCTTCGTTAATATACACTGATTCAATTGAAGCTGTATTGTTAATCATAGCTAAATGTGTGTGTGTGTGTGTGTGTGTGTGTGTGTGTGTGTGTGTGTGTGTGTGTGTGTGTGTGTGTGTGTGTGTGTGTGTGTACAGTCACTGTGTGTTTATCTAAAAATAAATACGCTAAAATTCACCTTCATCCCTGCCGTGCGCCGACGGCTTAGTGGTAGAATTTCCGACTGACGCCAATTCAGTCGGTTTTCGATCATAGCTAATGGCAACCGGACGTCTAGCCACACTGAAGAGCTGCAAAACAGTCTGTATGTGAATGATAATAATATATATATATAGAGAGAGAACAAAGTGAGTGAGAGAGCGGAGGTGAGACACACACACACACATATATATAAATATGTAGGGACAGATTATATGACCAAAAGATCAAAACAGTTTAAAGAATTAATTTATTCCTCAAAAACTGAAATATTTGAATCGGTTTTCACTTATTTACCAGACAGGAATGTGGAAAGCCAATACTGATCAAGTGCTGAAAAATTGTACCTATTGGATCGCCAGCTGTAATGTTTCCCAATAAAAATAGTGTGTATGTTCAAGAGTATATACCATAAACGAACTTTGAAATTGATAATTCAAAAAATACGCGATTTGAATGAATTCATTTGTTTGTAATTCATAATTGTGGTAAATAAAGTAACAAACGTTTGTGGATGTCGAGTACAGGTCGAGTAAACAAACCAATTTTTACAAAGGCTTGATACAAACTGGAACCCTGATCGCTTAGCGTGAGATTTTGCACGGTACAAATCTGTCCTATGCACAGTAAACGATTGACAGAATACGAAGCGTTCTTCCTGTATGCAGTGATACGCGTATGTTTAAGTCTAGAGATTTTATAATTCAGTTGACTTGGATCCCTTTGTTCAAGCGCGAAATCCCAGAAAGATTTCAAGATCGGATCACTGAGCGCCTTTTGAATGTCAGCTAAACTACAAATGCGTGTGCATATCTGTCACTGTGTTTTCAGTAGGTGTGTTTATGCGTAAGTGCTTTTGGAATGCGAAAAGGGATAATCCGAAGCTTATCGTTTAATGCCGGACAAATACAGTGATTTAGATATCCCAGATGTAGTATTATGTCAGAGCTTAGTGGGGGTCAAGATATGAAAGGAAATCTAGCAACGTTAAAGTCAATGTCAATATGACCGTAATCGTCTGAAATCTATTTATGTATTATGAATTTCTTCGAAGATGTTGTCAATAAACAACAGACATTGCTTCTGAAAACATTTTGTTTTTACTCGAGTTTCGGAATATTTCCTTACTATGCTTACTGAACGTCCTCGGGTTGAGGAATCAGAGAGCTGAGTTCAAATCCCCCCCGAATTCTTTACATTTAGTTACTTGCTAAAACTCTAGCAAAATTTCTCCCCTCCAGCTATGGGTAAATAACAGGACAGACCGGGTTCTGTAGATTTGGATGGCAAATGGTCCACCGCAGAAAGAAATGACAACCTACAGCGGAAAAAAAAATTGCCTCGTCAGTCATGCATCGAAAGATACATGATCGCCTAAGCGTGTATCCCGCACGGCATATAACTGAACAGATATTAACTTACACGCTAATAACCTTGAGAAAAGTTTGAATCCTCTCCTTCACCCACGCAGCTATAGGTAAATAGTAGGACAGACCGGATTCTATAGCCTTGGATGACAACTGGTCTACGGCAGAAAGAAATGGCAACCTATTGCGGGGAAAAAATCTGCTTCGTCAGTGATCTATCGAATGTTACATGATCGGCTAAGCGTGTATCACGCATGGCACATAACTGAACAGATATTCTTTTACGTGCTAATACACTTGGGAAATGTTCGAATCCTCTTCTTGTCCCCCGCAACTATGGGTAAATAGCAGGACAGACCAGTTTATATAGCCTTGGATGACAACTGATCTACGGCAGAGAGAAATGGCAAACTACTGCGGGAAAAAATCTGCCTCGTCAGTGATATATCGAAAGATACCTGATCGCCTAAGCGTGTATCACGCATGGCACATAACTGACATTCATTTACGTGCTAATACCCTTGGGAAATATATGAATCCTCTCCTTCTTCCCCGCAGCTATGGGTAAAAAGCAGGACAGACCGGGTACTATAGCCTTGCATAAGAACTGTTCTACCGCAGAAAGCAAGGGCAACCTGCTTCAGGAAAAATCTGCCTCAGTCAGGCATGGAAAGATACATGATTGCCTAAGCGTGTATCAGGCATGGCTGAGGCTTACTGTGATTGTACGCTTCATGGGAAATGTGTGCACTTATCTCTCATCAACCTGCTGAGGTAGTCTGTTTATAGGCTTTGTGATATCTACTTGTGCTCAGTTATTAGGCGATGCTTTCTAACGTTGCATTGAAATGGCTTCGCCACTTTAGGATACCAAACTTGTTCGAGTTTTGCGCCGGTATCACATTTTACGCGGTGTCTGGCAAAGCTACTATCTAGAAAACTGAGGGATTTCAAAATCCCTTTGATGATTAAGAGGCAAGTGCGTCTCAAATCCGGTCGAGTGTAAGAGTTTTTCTTCTAATAAGGTTTACATAATACTAGGCTTAAAAGCCACTCGCGATTGAAGCTTACTGTACGAGGAGTATGATAAAAAAATTAGCGCAGGCCGAATGAAGTGAAGATTATGACGATGAGGAGGATAGATAAAGATTGTCCACTTTCTTGAAGAGATTGAAATTTTTGTGTTTTGGCGCGCATTTATGCGGAAGCCTGTTTCCCGGAGTAAGAGCTCTTGGAAAGAAATCTGAATGAATCTTTCTCCTTATTTTCGGAATAAGGAAGAATTGAGGGTGATTCGACTCCTTGAATATGACATGGTGAATACGAGCTATATAATTCTGAACTGCTGGAACTTAAGAGTGGAACTCTGAACAATTGCCATGGAAATAGCGAAAGAGTAGCGAGATGCTTGGATATGGGAGAAAATCTGTTACGTAGAAAATTTCCATCACCTTCAAAACCGTGTAAAATATTGTGAATTCTATCAACACTGAAAAAGGAAGATTGAACTGCTCTATTCCAGATATTTGAGAAATTCCCCATTTTTGTTGTAACTTGAATAATTTCAAAATAATAAGATGATAAAGGCCCATGAGTAATAGGATTAGGGTCCGTGAATAAGATTTATTAGTAAACGACTGAATATGTAAGTGCTATTATAAAACTTATTCCAAGTACTTATGAATAATAATTAAGAATGTGGTGTTAATACACTAATATATATATATATATATATATATATATATATATATATATATATATATATATATATACATATATATATGTATGTATGTATGTATATATATATATATATATATACTCGTCTCGAAAAACCTTCGATTTCTTGATTTGCCAATAATCAAATCAATATCGAAGGAAAAAAAGGATTTAAAAAAAGAAAGAGCCAGAAAAATGAACGTCTGTCAGAAATAATCGTACAGCTTATAGGTTCAAAGCCCAAAGAAAAAAAACCTCGACACGAGTAAACAACTAATTAAAAAGTGCTCAATAGAAAAGTAGAGCGGACCTAGTAAAACCTAGAGAGCCAGACAACCCTACCAATGTTTCACCTAAGCGGTTTGTCAGAGAGTCGAGTATGTATATATATATATATATATATATGTGTGTGTGTGTGTGTGTGTGTGTGTGTGTGTGTGTGTGTGTGTGTGTGTGTGTGTGTGTGTGTGTGTGTGTGTGTGTGTGTGTGTGTGTGTGTGTGTATATATACTCGAATCTCCCGTCGAATTCGACGTATGAGGGACAAGCAGATCAGTTCCTAGGAAACCGACAGCCCGACAACAGCACATAAGATTTGATTATAGTGATGAAGGTTTCGTGCAGGACCATACACACTATATTTTTTGTCACAAGTTCCCCAAACGACGCTCAGCAGGTTTTGAATTCAGAGACCAGTTGC
The DNA here is from genome assembly GCA_964036315.1 of Acanthosepion esculentum. Lineage (NCBI taxonomy): Eukaryota > Metazoa > Mollusca > Cephalopoda > Sepiida > Sepiidae > Acanthosepion > Acanthosepion esculentum. The sequence continues at coordinate 128,435,774 of OZ038481.1, read as the reverse complement.
CATCGAAGGCTATAGAACCCAGTCTGTCCTTCTATTTACCCATATCTGTAGGGAGGAAAGGATTCACACCTTTCCCAAGGGTATTAGAAACGTAAGTGAATGTAATGGACTCGACTGGAATTCGAACTCAATCCAAGCCACTATCCATTACTCCACCGTGCCTCCAGATATATATATATATATATATATATATATATATATATATATATATATATATATATATATATATATATATATATATATATATATATATATATATATATATATATATATATATATATATATATATTAATGTACAGTATATATATATATATATATATATATATATATATATATATTAATGTACAGTATATATATATATATATATATATATATATATATATATATTAATGTACAGTATATATATATATATATATATATATATATATATTAATGTAGTGTATATATATATATATATATATATATTAATGTACAGTATATATATATATATATATATATATATATATATATATTAATGTACAGTATATATATATATATATATATATATATATATATATATATTAATGTACAGTATATATATATATATATATATATATTAATGTACAGTATATATATATATATATATATATATATATATATTAATGTACAGTATGTATATATATATATATATATTAATGTACAGTATATATATATATATATATATATATATATATATATATATATATATATATATATATATTAATGTACAGTATATATATATATATATTAATGTACAGTATATATATTTATATATATATATTAATGTACAGTATATATATATATATATATATATATATATATATATATATATTAATGTACAGTATATATATATATATATATATATTAATGTACAGTATATATATATATATATATATTAATGTACAGTATATATATATATATATATATATATATATTAATGTACAGTATATATATATATATATATATATATATATATATATATATATATATATATATATATATATATATATATATATATATATATATACAGTAATGTACAGCGTAAGTGTGTTCATATGTATTGACGTGCCAAAAGTCATTAGATAGCATTATGCAAAGTTTTATGGTCAGTGACGCCGAGATCACTAGACGTTATAAGAATTTACAAACTTATATTAGGCCTTGGGAATTATACGAGCAGAGAATGATATTTTGTTGAAGATAAATTTGACATTTCATTCGTGAAATTGTGGGCACATTTGACAGGATTAGATCTTCTGTGTAACTATGCCCCAGAAATATATCATGGTATCTTCTATGCTCCAACACTGTCATCACTGTAGTCGACAACCTGTTTTTAATATGTATCGCCAGATATGCGTCTTTGTAGAATTTCTCCAGGTTCAAGTCATTTGCTCTTTTGGCAGGTGAAGCGAGATTTAATTGGAAACTTTACTGTGTGTCCACGTGAAAATATTACGCTTTTTTTTCTGAACACATACTTATAACTGGGGATGATTAAGCTTCATTCTTTAGTAAGAATTATCACCTATTTCTGGATATTATGTACACAGACTTTGTTTCTCATAAATGGTTTCAGCGGCTTTTTCAAGATTTCCGATGAACTGCATGGCGATCACGTTCATCGATCATTGGACTAAACGATCAATTATGAGATCTATAGGCACGCAAGTTTCTGCACATGCATATATCACGGTAATATTGGTAAGTAAATATAAATATATACTCACGAACCTTCTTACAATATGTGTTTAGTCATTTCACTCCAAGAAAGGTAAGAAAAGCCACTAGGATAAAATGGGATAGTGGAAGTATAAAAAAAAAATCAGGACTCTAAAGAAACAGGGTTCAAGGAGATATGAGATGACAATTGAAATGCATTTAAGGTGTTGAAGATCGTAATTGATATAAAAAAGGAAGCCGTATGCGTGAAGAGCATCAAGCCTATGGTTAATACTCGCAATTACAACAGTGATATTACTTGACCCATGTGCCAATCCAGTATTGTACCCATATTCGTGTGGACGAGGTACTGACGAAGAAAGCTCATCAGAAAAATTACTATGAACATATTTATAGTAAAAAAAAAAGGAAAGCTACGTTGCGTCGGTGGGAAAGTAGCTGAAGCCGAGATTCACAAATAACTTTGTCGTTTATTCTAGGGATAAAAGAGGTACCAGAACAATGACATTATTCGATACACGGACGACGTGTAAACTTACGAATACGCAAGATGGATTCTGGTGTGCAAAAACATTCTGGCACCATATAACGAATCGACATTCCTAGCAGCAAAGTTAGACGTTGAAACAATATAAGAATTCAACTTCATGTTAGTGAAAAACTTTAGTCCAAGAAGGTTCAGAGTGTTGTTTAGCATCGGTCATACTGCTGCAAGTCAAAATGGTTTAATATGATAAATAGTTTCGTTTTAGAGGTGTTAAAAATAAAACAACCAATACTTACCCCGGTTTAAAACAGATTGTGCTACATTTCCGACATAACCTGTCAATTTCATTTTGTCCAACCTCATGGTAACGCCAGAGATATTTGGGGCAGACGTATAGATATCGTGTCGGGAACGAAGGGCTTCACGCAAGTCCTTGATGAAAATTAGGAACAACGAATGCACAATTTTCTAGAGGAGTTGCTGTTCCAGAGAAATTTCAGTGAGCGGTTTAATAAGAAAGATGGAACTAAATTTACGAAAGGATGTAAAATGCCTCATCGATCGACGCCTTAGACCCATTGAGGATATCTTTACAACTGTTACGAGCGGATTATGAGATGTGTCTGTTGTGATCAGTATTATCGTGTTGGTATAGTCTTAAAAATGTTATTTCTGTGGGCTATAGTCGCTGAGAACATAGGTTTCACTAAAGGAGAAGATTTGGATTTTTATCTGGTATTTATGAGAAGTTATAGATTCCTCGATGCTGCCTATCATTCAAGATGAAAGCTCAACAGAGAAAAATAAAGATTTCAATCAAAATTGCACTGTGAAGAAAATGGCGACACTAAACCCAATCAGTAGTTTTGCAACAAAATGAAATATTCCGGATAGTGTGTTAGTAATTGGATTAAAACAAAGCCTACTGCTGATTTATCTGATCGATTGTACGGAGGTTAGTCGCAAAGAATACATCTTTTGAGTTCATTCACACAAGCTTATCCCCCAAAAGACGCAAACTCAGAGAGAGAGGGAGAGAGAGAGAGAGAGAGAGAGAGAGAGAGATGTTAAACTTATTCGCAGTCAGATTCTCTCGTCACACTGCTTACATTTCCATAGTTCTATGCCAGTCGTTGGGAACTTTTACTATATAAATAGAGCTTCTTTTATTGTATATATATATATATATATATATATATATATATATATATATATATATATATATATATATATATATATATATATACACACACACACACACACACACGCACAGTAACACATCAAGTGGCTCCATGTGTATCCTCATCAAACTTACTGAATTCTTCATTCATTTTATAGATTTACAAGTGGATATTCAGTGAATGTTACACCAATAAATCACAACCGCCCTTTCCTCATTTCAGAAAGAACATCCTGTTCTAAAATATAGTCTAATAAGCAAAATCAGACACACCCATATATGACGTTCGACCAATATCTGATGGGATTGCAGGTACGCGTACAACATTTCATCAAATGATATTCAAATCAAAGTCGGCAAAACCCAGATTTTGAAGTGACGATTTGTTACCGCCCATCTCATAGAAATATCTACCTCGTATATATGTATAAATATATATATATATATATATATATATATATATATATATATATATATATATGTATATATATATATATATATATATATATATATGTATATGTGTGTGTGTATATATTTATATATATATATATACGTATATATATATATATGCACACACATATATATACATATATATACATATGTATATATACCCATATATCGATATACACACGCATATATATACATATATATACATATATATATATATTCACACAAATATATATCGAAATACATATATTTATACACTCACATATATATACGTGCACACACACATATGTATATATATTGATGCATGTTTCATTAAATAATATAGACAAGTGATGTCTACTTATTTTATTAAAATTCTTTTCATATTGTCTGATAAGCTTAATAACATTATCATTGAAAGACGAAAGAAAATCACCATATTGATACATATTTTTAATCTTATCTAATACAAACACAATATATATCTATAAATATATCTATCTATCTATCTATCTATCTATCTATATATATATATATATATATATATATATATATATATATATATATATATATATATATGAACAAGGACGTCAACACCCAGAGACTACAGTCTGTTTCCTGCTAAGTGCAATCCTCAGGCCATGAAACGGACTGTCGCCTCTGGGTGTGATTTCAATGTTCATTTTTTATATTTACATAGGCACTATCCCTGATATTGTGCACTTAACTCAAATATACCATTCCATAAAATTATATTTTATCACATATATATATATATATATATATATATATATATATATATATATATATATATATGTGTGTGTGTTGCTGAATGTAGAATTCTACAGTAAACACCATGACTTACTATGACGCCAGACGTGTTCAAACCATATGGCTATTTTTGTAGTGATTTTATAACATATTTATTTTATAATTTTCGAATAAATTATATATATATATATATATATATATATGTGTGTGTGTGTATATATATATATGTGTGTGTGTGTATGTGTGTGTGCATGCGCGTGTGTGTGTGTATCTATATATGTATGTGTGTACATACGCTTGAATTTGGATATACCATTTATTCATCATCCACATATTACCTTTTTGTTTGAGTATGTATGCTTGAATATCAAACGGAAGACAAATTTCATCAGCTCGGTTTTTCAAACAGATATCAAACTTCAACTTTATATTTTATTTTTTCCCCATGGAACCGTACCACGTGACCAACATGTCGAAGAGATCTTGACAATGGCATGTGAATCTTCAAGTAAACGCAAGGAATTCACAATATTTGTTTATAACAAAATCAGTTCCTTTATTCAATACAAGAATTCGAAATAAAACAGGAAAACAGGCATTGATTCAAATAAACCTGTGTAACTGTGAATGGGTGTGTGTGTTGTGTGTTGTGTGTGTCTGTCTTTTGTTTGTGGTGTGTGTGTATGTGTGCGTATCTCTGTGTCTGTGTTCGCGTGCGTGTCTGTGTTGGGGGGTATGTATTTGGCTGTGTGTGTGTTCATACCTGTCTGTGGGTATGTTGGGTGTGCGTATGGGTATCTGTGAAAGCCGGGATGAAAGAACACTGTCGCCTTTCGTAGAGAGAATCCAATATTACATTCTATATTTATCTTCTGACACTATCTTATTGCAAGATTCTGCATTACTTTGGCCATTCTTCTTTGCGTAAATAAATTTCGACTCTTTTGGATTAAGCTTCCTTCTTTGATCTATACATCAAGCCCTGACTACTTACTCCCAAATTACGAGCAGAACAACTGTTGGCGTCCGAACACTGAAGTTAAGTAGAGTCAAACTATCTGAGTAATTAGATTGGTGACCGTTTAAGAATAACTGTTACTATGAGTGGCATTTGGCTTTATTCCAGTCTAAGTCTCTTCTCAAGCTGCAATAAATCCCCTGAACCTTTCTTCCCGAAACATACTTTTCGCGTTACCTATTGACAGAAGATTAAACACGATTTATATACGCAATATACTGAATGTATTATCTGTTTGCTGTGTCTCGTCTGAGATTTGGTGTCTTTAATATTCTTTATGTAGATGTCGATTGCAGAATTATTTTTAAAGATCTGTATCACTTTTCCTAGCGTGAATGATCGTGACGGTTATTAGATGGTTGTTCCAGCTCGTTTTCTTTGGTTTCTGTCATCTTTTTTTCTTCTTCCATCGATTCTTTCTTTTCATTTCACATCGTGAATAATATCAATCCGTATCATTTGACGTTTCCACATTTTCAGAAGTAAATGTCATTGTAAGTTTCATATAAAACCAATCAGTTTGAACTGAAAACATGACCCAAAAGAGAACAGATCTGAAGAACTACCTAGTTTGTTTAGACATAAATAAAACAAATTAGTAAACAAAAATTCATAGTGGAAACAGATATTTTTTCGTTTATTATGGAACTTCAGTTAACGGTATATTATGTATGCGATCTAAACGGGGTCGAATAATCTTTTAACCATTAATCAAAAGAAACAGGCCTTGAATAAGACCTCACTGTAAATGTTTCTCTGTTAGGACAAAAATCACCACTACAACGTAACATTCATATTAAAACAAGAAATAGATACAGTAACAAACTTTTTTTTTATATTAATCACAAAATCTATTGAAAGAAAGACCAAATAAAGCAGCGAATCAGTGGGCTTCTTATACGTTTTCCTTTTTAATCTTTTCACCCCAAGCAAGACATCGTCCTGGGTATGACGATAAACTACATCTGCGTCCTGGGTAAGGGGATAAAATACCTCCAACAGCAAGACCTCTGATGAGGAAGTTTTGAGGAGCGTGGAGCAACCTCTTAATTGCTGGTGTTCCCAGGTCCAACATGACCCGGGGCGTTAGCACCTGTTAGTGTCCCAGCTATGCAAAAATAGTTAACACCCAAACTCGTGTAACAATAGGTTTTAATACCAGAAATACTTTGTAATAAAAAATTATTACCAGCAATAATTTTTGAAGGAAAAATTATTATCAGCAGTACTTTAAAAAAAATAACAGCAATGCAAACATTTATACATTCTTAAAATAAATATGACCAGCTAAAGGAAAAATATTCCCAAGAGTAGATTTTTCAAGAAAAACATATTAACAGCAATAAAAATTTTGTCGGCATTAAATAACGCATTGAGGTTGATATACCGTAAAACAAAACAAACCAAAGCAAGCAAGACAATAAGAGGAGCTAAGGAAGAAAGGGTTACGGAAATAGAAGAAAATAACAGTTACCTTAGAGAGAAAGAATAATTGAACAGGAATCTACGAAACAGAAATATGACGATTGGCATTATATATAAATATATTATTTTTGATTGTAGTTAAAACGAAAAGGTGAATCAAGAAGTGAATGCGTCCAAATGCGGAAGATTATAAATCGAAGACAAACATTTCCGGTAGACATGCTTCCATTTATTCTATCAAATATATTGCGTGGTATGGAGGAACAAATTCAGATCACTTAGAAACAGTCTAGAATTATATGACGCAGGTCATCAGAGATCACACTCAGATAGAAAAAGTGAAAGTAACCAGTTTTAGAAATGTAGCCAATGTGTTTTAACGCTTCGATAGCCTCCGTATTACATGATTGAAACGATTTCTACAAATAACAAAGAACTAGTGGATATACCCTGAAAATGGGATTGATGCGACAAGTTCAAATTAACGCTGAATTCGTATCATCAGGCTAAGGATTAATAGTTGTACCATCTAGCATTGGATATAGACACTCTAGGAAAGTGAATCCTAAACTTGTTGGCATGTATTTTTCAACTCCTTCTCGTAAAACGTAATGTTACTTGATTCAGAAACTACAGCAGCAAAGACTAGCATGATGATTGGATATATTCGACAGGAAGTTCTTACTTCTACTACTGCTGCAAAAGTTATAGGGAGAACCTCGGTATATTGGGGGTAGCGTGGCAGGATCAAATGTAGCGGGAAAACTGAACAGAGGTGGTGAGATAGAATAATTATATGGCCACCAATTAATGAGTTCGTCCTGGGTATGACAAGAAACTATATCCGGAAATAAGGCCTCTGATCGGGAGTTTTTGATGGGTGTGGAGCCATCTTTTAATTGCTGTTATTTCCAGGTTCACCCTCGGGTCTAAAATAGGGGCAAATAGCTAACACCTAAATCAGGATCAAAACAGTATGAAAGTATAAAAATGGATTTTTAATACTAAAACTATCAGCAAAACATTTCTGAAAAAAAATACCAGCAATACATTAAAACGTCACAATATTACCAGCAATATATTTGACACTCGACAAAAACCCTATTTACAAGATTATGTCAATGAAGCCCGATCTAAAAATTGATTTCTTACAAAAAGATACATTTTCTGTTCATATGTACATTTCCTTCAAATCTTGTCGGCAATAAATAACCTATTAACTAGTCATGCCGTAAAACCAAACAAAAAACATACTTAATAAATAGCTGACAATGAACTTATTGAAGATCGTGAGAAATTGAGACAAATAATTTTTTACCACTAAATCAGGAGCAGGAAATACAGTAACAATGAAGCTTAAGATGTACTTATTTATGGAACTTGATTTAAACAAATGTTACATAATTTACACATAGAATAGAAAAGTGAATCTTACATGCAATTTTCTGGACGAAACACATTTGCTTTTCCAGGTTTTTACTTTAACTTTCCAAGAGTTTACGGCTTTCACATCACAACCATTTCAGCAGAGATATTGTATTTATGGTTTATCAAACCTTTTTGGCTTATAACACACTTTATCTTTATTTTTGTTTTATTTTCTTTTGGATTGTAAGAATTCTTTTTTGCAAGAGAATATGTCATTATTAACTTTTTGGACATAGCAATAAGTTTTCAAGTACAGTCTCTCCTACTATTTAACACAATGCAGGGGAGAGAGAAAATAGATTCATACTTATCTCAAGAGTATTTACACGGAAGTGAATGCAACAAGCTCGACTAGAATTTAAATTCGGTTCTCCGATTTCACATCCCAGTTGTTACCAATGACACGAACTGCACATGCGCAGCAGAGAAAACGTCACGTGATCAAAATACAGGTAATGAAGAAAAGGATAAAACGCGTATTAAGTCTTGAAAGGTAAATACAATGTACAGATGGAAATTCCTCCTTTATTCATTGTTTTGTCTGAATTAACCTCCTTATTTGTCAAACACGAAACAATGTACAGGATAACTTTAAAAATTGCTCGAAATTACACGTCCAGGCTCAAGGGGATAGGAATATATCAGTATCCGTATATTTTTGGGGGGATCTTCCCAGCCCTGCCACAATGATACGAGATGAGAACGGAGCTTCGTTAATTTAGCTACTTACACACCAAAAGCTGCGATTAGAAGGCAGTTTCGAACATTATTCTTCCAAATATAGAAAAAAGGCACCGAGTGTAATTAAAAACTCAGTAAAAGGTTAATAAAACCAAGGTGGCATCTACATATCAGTTTATCTATCTATGCACACATACACACTTATAGCGTACCGTGGGGGTGAAGATGTGAAAATATATCAGATGGTTAAACTTTCCTGCTGGCCGGTCCAGCTACATGGTAATGTCGGACTTTAATTATGTCCAAAGAAGACAAAGAAAACAAACAAGACCGATATACATGGGTAAACAAATATATATTAATAACAAAACAAGTTAAACAAAGACATAGACTGTTACATAGAGTTTGTATGGAGAAATTATGTGGGTGTGTTGTAAGTGTTCGTACGTACGTGTATTGTTCTTAGTGCGTTCCCAGAATTTGGGAAACGCTGTATCTGTGAGAGGTCACATATTGGCCTAAGTGGAAAAAGAGAGATTTTACCTCACCTCCGCGCGAGGTAGCGGCCCAAGGCCCGAGTCGAAAAAGTGAGAGAGAGAGAAGGGTCAGCCAGTATCTATAGTCAGGAGAGAGAGACCCCTGTTGAAGGATTAAAGAACTGAGTAGAGCTAACTGCGACACACACACACACACACAGACACACACACACACAAACAGAGAGAGAGAGAGAGAGACAAACACACACAGATATCCTTCTCCACATCCTTTCCTCTAAAACTCCTATCTGCTTTCGCTCCAAATCTTCTGTAACTCCTTGCGTGCTAGTGGCTTCCCGCCTTGTTTGGGGTGAAAAGCTTTAAAAAAACAACAACAACAACAAAAAAACATACATATAATGTATATATCTGAAGAAGCGATCATTTTAGCATGGTTAATCTTGCGTTATTGTAATATCCATTTTATGTCTGGTTATATTTGTTAGCGTGAGAGAATATGAGAAACAAAATTTTATTGAGGAGAGAGAATAACAGCATAACACCAATTTAAATGGCTGTAAGTGACGATTGACATTGTATTTACATTCTTGAAGAACACAG
>OZ038481.1:128368060-128420560 GCA_964036315.1 Acanthosepion esculentum | reverse complement strand
TTGGCGATCAAAACGATATTTGTTTCAAGCCTCACGTACAACGTCATTTCATGCGTGTTTTATGACAAGAATCCGTTTTCAATTCAGAAAATACTGTAAGCTTCGTGCCAAGATGTGTTCATTTTTGTTTTACAGCTTTTCCTCAACAATCCCCGAGCATGTAGAGACTTTTTTTTTTTCTTCTTCCTTGTGGGGTTAGCGTAACTAAAGAGTATACAGCATTTTACAAATCTAACAAACACTGAGAATAAAAAGAAATACCAACTAGAATGCCATAAAATTATAAATATTTGGTGAATTGATTGTCAGTGGGATTGGCGACATAGAACAGCATTTGTTTGTTGCCTGCAAAGGTGCGTTTATTTTAACGCCGTTTCAAGCTGGAAATATACAGAGACTTATGGGCAGAAGAAATTTCCTTAAAAATGGAGGAATGGTAGAATCGCATGGAAGAACATGTTAACGACTTAGATTAAATCTCTGAAAATATATTCCTATTTGTATAAAAAAATGTTATCAGCTTAGGTCCGTGTACCATACATATGTGTCCACACAGACACACACAAAAGTGTGAACACATACGCACCCCCCCACACACACACTTATACATATATAGTGATTTTACAAGCGTAGCTTAGATGTGGCACAAGGCCTAAAGTAGTGTAAACCCAGTGAGAATCGAACTCACTACTCAGTCGTAATTGTTCTGGCGAGACAAGCTTGCTAACCATTAAACTGTATTATTTGCCGACGTGTTTCGTCAAAGTGGATTTTTCAAGGCAAAAACGAAATGAATTTATTAAAACAAAGTAGCTATTAACAACAAGCAGAATGCCCTTGGCAACTAGAAGACATTTAGAAAACCTTATTTTATTCATATTATCAACTGAAAAGTACGTCAAGTCATATCATGTGGAGAAATAATGTTTTTATTTTTTGTATTGACCGATTCAACCATTTTCTTTTGATTTCGTGATATAGTTGTGTATGTTGGCTTGGCAGAGTAGTAATTATGTTAAGAAAGGTGATATTGGGCAAAGCCATGGCGCAGATTAATATTTGGATAATATTCAATGTCGGCACTGTCGAGGATTTTCCTTCTGAGTGAGTTATTTTCTTTTTTATGAGTGTAGCATTTTAAAAATCAAAATTATGGTTGAATTCATTTCTATGTATGACTAGTGCATTAGTTTAGTTGATTTTTGAAGTCTCTTTTGTGCTTATAGATGTGTCTTGCTTTGTTTTGTGTTTTTAGATTTTTGCTTGTTTCTCCAATATATTGTGAGTAACAGTTTTATTTTATAAATGCCTGCTTCAGAAATATTATTAATATCAATGCTTGAGGATCTGAGTATATCCATAATGGTTTTGGAAGTGTTTGTGATTATTTTAAGATTATTTAGATGAGATAGGTTGTTCTGGATAGTGGACGTGACGGAGTTGGTCTGCAGTCTTATGCATCTGTTTTCATGCAATTTATTATTACGTATTATGTTATTATATTTGTTTCGATTGTATAATTTATATGCCTTTCGCCTTGCGCTCTGGATGAAATGATATGGGTTTTGTAGGTTTTTGAATGTGTTTTCTATGTATGTTTCTTCTTTAGAGGGGACTGCAGATTCTTAATGCTCTCAGATACAAACCTATAATCATTCCAGATATAGTTTTAGAAGAGTGGTTTGAGTAGAAACTGATCAGGTCATTTTTGTTTGTGGCTTTTCTGGTAACGTCAAAATTGAATTCGTTATTATTTCTGTGTAACATGATATCTGGGAAGGGAAGAGTTTAGTTAGTTTCAGTTTCAAAAGTCGAGACTGTTGTGGGTTCAACGTTGTTAACTTGTTTGAGATGAGCTCTTAAATTAGTATTATCTTTTACCTTTATACATATTGTCTTTATATATATATATATATATATATATATATATATATATATATATATATATATATATATATATATATATATATATACTTAATGCTGTGAAAATCAAGCTAGGCAATGAAGAATGTTATGTGATCCAATTTAATGTCTAATATACGAAAGTCAGTAAATTTTTTATTTGCTAATATGTTTTCTTTTAATTAATATAATGTTTATTTATTATTTTATTTTAATTTAGTTAGTTATTTAAGCATTTGTCGATATTAAAAGAGCATGTTTTGATGTAACCGTTTGCTTTAATTTTAAAAAGAATCTATGGTCATATATGTGGGCCTGGAAAAAGACATGTAAATATTTTAAATACCTAATGATATTTCCTATATCGGTTTATAAATACATGTCTCAAAAACACCTAATATTACCTACTGTTTTATTTGTAAGTCCGATGGGTTCCATGTGGTCATTTTGGCAGCTGATCAAAAACATGCCATACAATCTTTTGTTAAATGTGGGTAACCCCACCAAAACGAAACTTATCCCTTTTAATCTTCTGTGAGAATCATTTTTACATCCCCTCAGCATGACGAATGCTAACACCGAGGGGAGTGACTCATTTCCCCTCCTCGGATTAACGTTTTCAATTGACATAAAGCAGGAAGTGTGTATTGAATCTATAACAATTGCTAAGTGTGAAGCTAGGAATCCTGGTTCACAGTGACGTACAAAACAATTTTTCCCACCAGAATCAATCTTACATATTTATAAGTATACCATTTATAAGTATACCATTTATAAGTATACCATTTATAAATATACTATTCTATTGTACATTTATAAGTATATCATTTATAAGTATACCGTTCGACCTTGCTTTGAATATTACTGCTACATGTGATTTGGGTCTTCTGCTATATATTTAGAGAATCATGATAAAATCAAAAGAAGAATCTGCAATATTAGCTTCAGTCACTTTCCCAATGAAGTTTCCGTGTGACGTTTATATAAATACATTCATGGTAATTATACTCGTTTATGGTGTCTAGATTTAATGAATTTAAGCACAGTATGCCAATGCGTAATCACGAGACGAATAGAGGGAAAGAGAGCCGAGGGAAAACAACGCATGGAATACCTAGCGGGCTTAAGCAAGTGGTTAACAGGACGTGGTCTGGAGGAGGGGGCAAAGGGAAAGAACTTGCTGAGAGCAAGGGATCGAGGGAGATGGAGAGACATGATCGCCTACGTCCTGAAAGGACATGACACCTAAAAAGAAAGAAATCCCAAGATGTAGGCGTAGTTGGATGGCTAAGGATGCGTTTCAAAAGCTGGGTAGAACATTGCTGGACACGAGGATTTCTTTGGTAAGAAAGAAAAGAATACTGAAGTGTTACGTGACATCTGTTCTTCTTCTGTCCGGCGAATGTTGGATGATTTCTTCAAATATGAAGAAGAGACTGGAGGCGACAGATCTTACTTAAATTTATTCTTCTCATTTCTTAGTTCCTGAGATAGTTTACACGTACGTTACGCACTATTATTACCCGGGATAAACAATGGACCAAACCTGTTGGATAGAGAAGATAGACTGAAGAATTGTTATATTAAAGGGGATGATTGAATCGGGCGAAAAGAAAGAAAGAAAGAAAGAAAGAAAGAAAAAAGAAAGATAAAAAGAAAGAAACAAAGAAAGAAAGATAAAAAGAAAGAAAGATAAAAAGAAAGAAAGATAAAAAGAAAGAAAGACAAAAAGAAAGAAAGAAAGAAAGAAAGAAAGATAAAAAGAATAGAAGATCGGGGAAGCGATAGCACTCTCATATGTCTAACTTCTGTATCAGTGAAATACTATTTTAAAGACTTCCTGGATTCATCTTTCTTTCTTTTCTTTTTTTTTTCAAGTCGAATCTATCCCAAGCAAAGCAGTAAAGCGAGTAAGGCATAAGGGGTTACTGGGTGTGGAAGAATTAGGAAAAGAGACAATAATGAGCGAGTAGAGAAAAGAGTAATCAGATGACGATTAACATTGCTTTTAAATTTTAGGAAAATAAATTTAGCTTGAGTGCATAGAACAGAAGGGCGTTCTACAAGCGAAATGAGCGAGAAAAGCAAGTGTTAACAAAGTGTGTGAGTTCAATACCCGGTTAAGACAGTGGAGTACTTGGAGAGAGGAATTAACAGGCGATAACAGATAACTGACATCCATTAAATATGGCATGTGGAACTAGAACAGTCTACCCCAGTGAGCGAAATAAATGGTTCAGATCGACATTCCAACCACCCGAAGAAAGCCGGAGCGTACAACGGCCGAAACGTTGTAATAAATATAGAGACAAAGATGAGGACAATAGTCCGAATAATGTAAATAATGTAGAACGTACGACTACATCTAGTCAGCTCAATTGTAAATTGATGAGATCTCGACGCCTGTCTATTAATGCAATTAAATTCAAAACGTCTAGGTACCATAAAGAAGAGATTATCTAGAAGAGGCACATGGAGGCAACCTTCCGGCGGTGGGGATGTGATTGAAGCCAAGCCCCCAGATCAGGACCAGTGAAATAGCTCAAGGGGAATAGCAGGGGCACCAGAACAGATGTGGCAGCAATAATATAAGCATAGACGAATGACAGACATAGATATATAGCGATTGACCAAGCTTACCTTAGATGTGGTACAATGCCAAAATTCGGTTAGTGGGGTACACTGTGAGGATCGAACGCACTACACATTCATTACTGTTCTAGCAAGACAAGCTTCCTAGCTATTACACCGCTTTGTGGTGCCCGACTTATATATACACACAAACGCGCACACACACACACACACACACACACACACACACACACACACACACACACACACACATATATATATATATATATATATGTCATCCATAGACAGACTGTTTCGCTGTTTCCCAGCTATTCAGTGTCCGGTTGCCTCTAGCTCGGATCGAAACCAGACTGAATTGGCGTCAGTCGGAACTTCTACCACTAAGCCGTCGGCACTCGACAAGGATGAAGGTGAATTTTAGCGTGTTTATTTTTAGATTTTAGATAAACACACAGTGACTGACAGTGACTCAATTCTGCCGAAGAGTCATGCTATATTAGCTTAAATAGTCACTGTTTACAATCTCACACCTCAAACCAAAGAGCTCAACTGAAATTAATTTTTCAGGAGCCAATATTTTTGTCATCCACAGAGAGACTGTTTCGCTGTTTCACAGCTCATCAGTGTGGCTAGACGTCTGGTTGCCTCTAGCTATGATATATATATATATATATATATATATATATATATATATATATATATATATATATATATATATATTATAGATTCTGGAGAGAAAAATGCCTAGCAGTAGACTGGCATCCAAAACTAAAATTTGAATCAATATATGTGTATATATCTAATATGTATGACTGGAAAAACATTGTGTTTTAGTAGAACGTTTGATTGCTCAGGGAAAATTAGTATCAACAACAAGGAAATTAAATTTATATATATATACATATATATATATATATATATATATATATATATATATATATATATATATATATATATATATATATATATATATGAAGAAATATAGTTTTAAGGTATGCTATATTTATAGGACAAATTGCTCAATATCAGAGATAGAGCGTACGTAAATATAATTGTAAAATTAACATTGACGTCAACACTCACAGTCTACAGCCTGTTTCATGCTAGACGCAATCGTCAGGCTGCGAATGTTGAATTTTTCCTCGACTATTTATATATGTGGGTCAGTGGTGCATTGTGGGTAATCTGTTCTGACAGTATATTTTAGAGGGAGTGGCTTGTTTGTTTATTTATTTGTTTGGTTTAATTCATTTTACTTACTATGTATATATATATATATATATGTATATATATATATATATATATATATATATATATATATATATATATAGTGTGCGGTGGAAAAATTGTCGTCTTAATTGTGCAAAAATGAAAATAACACTGACATCTCATTTTATCAGGTATATTTACCAAAATAACACAAAAATATCTTGAAATACTCAAGAACAAATTTTCTTCAATTGAATCACAATTGGCTTTAAACACAGCCTCTAGTATCGATCGAAAATATTTTTATTTCTCCTGTTTAATCCAGGTTCCTCTGCGCAACCAAAAGTGTATTATTAATATTTACAGCGTGAACTGGTATCATTTCTATATATGTCCAACGATATTGCCTTTGAGAATTTGGTGCCTTATCGCTTCTAATAATACATCGATTCACCCCTTGTCCGTCGTATTGCTTTCAATTACTTGAAGGCAATAAAAAATAACATTTCCTAAAGTTTACTTAATAATAATAATCCCAAAGGCAAAGAGAAGTGATACCTGTTATAGGCATGTGCTGCCCCCTATCGGTATGTTTTCTTTACCTGACATTTTAAAGGAATAAGAAAATCATGAGAAAGATTTTATATGCATAGATTTATAACTAGCCGTTCTGGTTACATTTGAAAATTACGAATATTAGTCAAAGGAAATCAAGTTCCGTATTTACAAAACTGCTAAAAGAAAACATTGATTATCATATACCAACCAAGAAATGCCCCCCCCCCCAAATAATAACACTATATTTTAGTTCAAACCAAGAGGGCAGCGAATATAGACAATATGTAGAAAAAAAACTCAGAAATTTAAGGTAACACCTGCAAAATTCGATGTAATTGCGCAGATAATAACTACCTTAACCCATCGAAATTCCACGACTGACAGGTTAACACTGGAAGTTTTTTTTAAAAAAAAGGGTAAAAAATTTACTCTGTTCGTTTTGCTATAACAGAGCACCAGCAGGTTAAATTTGTTGGGAGGGAACAGGCAAAATAACACTGAGTGTAACGTAAGTTTTAAAAAATTATCTAAGAAATGAAAGAAGACGCAGAATTATAAGATCCCAACAACAATTTTAATTATTATTATTATTATTATTATTATTATTATTATTATTATTATTATTATTATTATTATTATTATTTCCTTTAATTTCGGTTGTGTACATATTTCTTTCCGGGTCCCACGCAGAGACCTAAGGTCAGAAATGGCGTCATGACTATTTTCACTGACGAATTAAACACACACACACACACACACACACTCACACACACACACACACACACACATATTTTATAGATAAATCCCTTCGTAAGGTGTGGGCTGTACACGTGAGAACAATATTTTGTATTTCTTTAAGGCATGGGCTTCCCGTAATCCCTTCACTGAGTCTACTGGAATATTTTCCAACTAATCCGTGGGCACCAAATACAAGAGCGATTATTGATGTTCTCATGTGCCACATTTTTGAGATTTCGATTTTAAGGTCCTTGTGTTTTGATAGCTTTTTAAAGATATTATTATTATTATTATTATTATTATTAATGTTAATATTATTATTTTTTTTTTATTATTATTATTCCCATTAATCTCCGGAACCAAATGTTAAAATGATCATTTTTTTTTCTGCTGAATATGCAGTTACTACACAAATCTTCAGTGCTTATCTCAGAGTCCTAGATTGTTGATTGAATCATTTGATTTTTCCGGCTTATCAACCATTTGTGGATTATGTAAAGCCGAAAAAATATTTGGGATTATAAGAATAATTCTTGTTTTTAGCGAATGAATATCGCATTAACAATCTTTTGTCTACAACAATGATTTTCCAGATACAAGTCCTACAATTTATGTTGGCGAGATGAGATGAAGTCCATTTCCTAGAACAATTATTTTTTAAGGTTCTGAAGTAGAGGTCAGAAGGGAGGGTTTTCTTTTTAAATGACTTGTGAAAGTCGATAAATAAAGCACCCATAATATTATTGATATATGACATTATAAATATAAATCGATATTTGATTTAACAATACGTATGTCCCCTGATATGAATAACATATAAGAAAATAATATTGCTGTCTTTGTTTGAATGGATCTCTATCTTTCTCGTAATGGTGTCCGAGAAATTTTCATAGAAAATATTTGTCCTTTGACTGGATTTCTATGAAACTTTCTCGGACCTTCAGGCCGGTAAATGTTATTTAATACTGTTTATTATAAACAGAGCATTTACTTAAATACTTGTATCTATAAAAACAATGTTAAACATAAAAATGTCTTTAAATAATTGTCGGACTTTGTCCATTTCATAAAGTGAGACGTCATTCGTTTACATTTGATACACCATGAGCAGTTATGAATGTACGTGAAAGATTCATGGAAGATTGAAGTTTATAAGCAGTAAATTCGACCGTGCCAACGGAACGATCCTTTTTGGCCGAGGGGTAAGGCACGTCCGGCTATATTAGTGTTCCGTATAGGATACAGGTTCGAATCCTGTCAAAGTACGAATATTTTCTCTGAAAATTTCTCGGACATTAAGGCCTGTAATTGTTATTTAATACTGTTTATTATAAACAGAGCATATACTTAAATACTTGTATCTATAAAAAGAATGTTAAACATAAAAATGTCTTTAAATATAAATATGTAAAAAATTGTGTATTTAGGCAGCCAACCTCCTTGCGTTCACATTTCAGTGAATGTGACAGATGATTTTGTTTAGTTTTTCATATAATTTCTTATGCGATCTTATAATTTATTTTCACATGATAAATGATATAAAAACTGTCCGCATGTTCTTTTTTATCCAAGAGTTTTCGGATATACTTTTAGAAATTTCAAGGATTAAATATTTTAACTGTTAAATAAGAAATAGTTTGTTGTATGCATGTTTTCATTTTTCAAAACACGGTCAATATATTGTGTCCATGTTCAAAGTTAATATTATTAAGTGTTGTTTTATTGTTTTTATTAATAAGGCTTCCATTTTATATATACACGCACACACAGACAAACACACACACGTCTATCTATCTATCTATCTATCTATCTAACTATATATATATATATATATATATATATATATATATATATATATATATATATATATATATAATTTTTGTGTCCATTTATATGCAGATGAAGGAAACGGAATATTAATTACTAATGTTTAGAAGACAATGCTGGATGCTCCACAATGTTTCCTTGTGCCAGACCAATGTAGGAGTATTAAATAGCCCTTGTTCATGACCATTACGGCTGTTCAGTAACTTCAATTGTTCCTCTTGAGCGTAGAATCAGCGAGGAAGACAAATGTACGTTTCGTGAATATGTATCGAAAGTGTTGTGAAATTCGTGAGTTAGTCTCGTAGACAATAATGACTCACTATTAACCTTAATTGTCACTCAGTAACGACAATAGTAGCAGTGAGGATGACTAAATCGTACATATTTATAGACAGCGTCGTCATAGCCTTAGCAACTTATTGTAGCAGAATCACGACTTTTAAGTAATTTCTATTGTCACTAAGAGAATAGTGTTAGTGAAGCAGGTATAATTTTCTTTTTTTATGTGTCGTACCTCGTTGGTTAGATCAACCGCTCTTTCACTCTACCGCTGAAATTTTCTAAGTCCATTTCACTCATACTATGCCCCAGAAATTCCACCGACCATTTCTACGTTTAACTGCAACCTTTCTTTTCGTTTGCCTTTTCCTTAAATCTTCCTCGTTTCTTACAAATTTCGTCTATGGTATTCTTAACATAGTTCCTTGCAATCATCTCTCTGTTGTTTTAAGTCTCTATATATATATGTCAGTTAATTGTCTAGAATTTACTCTCATAGAGTTGAATTAATATTATATAGCCGTCCAACATTCTTTTCTTCCCATTTATATTAAGCCTCGTAAATATCTATAGGTGTCGTTTTTGTCTTAACTAAGTTGACCAGAACGACTCGCTAGCGATTTAGATCGTCACAGATTAAATATAATTATAGCAGGCAAAACTAGCTTCTGCTAATATCTATAGAGGACTCGTTTTCTTGACCGTGGGATCGGAAACATCACTGTAACTATAAAAAGTTTACCATATATATATATATATATATATATATATATATATATATATATATATATATATATATATATATATATATATATATTCTATTTACGTTATTCGGACTATTGTCCTAATCTTTGTCGCCATATTTATTACCAGGTTTTGGCCGTTGTACGCTCCGGCCTCTTCTTCAGGTGGTTGGAATGTCGAACCGAACCCTTTATTTCGCTCACTGGGGTAGACTGTTCTAGCACCACGTGCCATGTCTAATGAATGCCAGTTATCAGTTATCTACTCTTAATTCCCCTCTCCAATTTCTCCACCGCTTTAACCAGGTATTGAACTCACACACTTTGGGTCCTGTCACTGGATCTCACCAACGCCTTTTTCCACTATGGCATTAAGGCGACAAAGATGAGGACTATAGTCCGAATAATGTACATAATAACTTATCTCAGAATATATATATATATATATATATATATATATATATATATATATATATATATATATATATATATATATATATATATATATATATATATATATATATATATATATATATATATATATATATATATATATATATATATATATATATATATAGTTTTAAGGTTTGCTATATTTATGGGATAAAGTGCTCAATATCAAGATAGAGCATGTGTAAATATAAAAGTGAACATAGAAGTCAACACTTAGAGGCGACAGTCTGTTTCATCCTAAATGCAATCGTGAGGCCACCGTCGGGTCACCTCGAAGTGTTGACTTCTATGTTCACTCTTATATATATATATATATATATATATATATATATATATATATATATATGCAATTTTATTTGATAGCTGATTTCATTACGTACACTACAGATCAAAATTTTCTTGTAACTCTTGGTATTTTTTAGTTGTCCCCAAAATTAGTTGTTTCGTACTTTAAAGAAGATAAAATAACTATAGATTGTTTAAAAAATATGAGACATGTTACTTTTAATAGCAGTTTCATTATGACAAAAAGAAATAATATGATTAAATTTTGCTCTCGTCAAAATATCCTCCTTTAGTCTTGATTAGTGCAGCACATATTTTTAGCGTTCTTGCATAAGTTTCTCAAAGTATAAGTTTGAAAACTGATTCCATTCTTTTTCTCAATCTCTCTAAGATTTAATTTCCATTTTTTTCACTCATCTGTTAAGTTTAACTCATGCTAATTCTAGAGGTTCCTTCAAACTTTTGAACTGCAGTATATATCCGAGCGTTATCATTAGACCTCCATCAAATCCAGAAAATACTGCAATTCAAATTATTTACATTATAAACATTCGACTAATATCCTCTTATCTTTTATTATTTTCATAACGTTTCAACCTTGGTGCCTTCCTGACTTCTTCAGTTATATGTCTGTCCGTGTAAACATCATAGAACCCTGAATTGAACCATTTATATTATGTCAAGTTTAGATTATTCTAGATTAGCTATTTTATATACGTATATCATGCCATGTTCTTTTTCTTTGGCTCTGTTCAATTATTGTTCACTCATTTTACATTGTGTTTCCTTTTGCACTACCAGGCACATGTATCGAACTTACAATTTCTATAGTTATTTATGTAACACATCGGACCAGGAATTTGGATTGTGATTTTCAAAGCAAGGCAGCCCACCCCCCTGAAGTATTGGAACTACTCAATAGATATGTGTCAAATTGTCTCCTTCTTTTGCAACGTACGGTACATAGCGGGGGGGTCAGTAAATGTACAACATGAATGAAATAACATTACACTGTTAAACAAAATCTGAAGAAAATACTCTATCTCTAGTCAGTTTGAAAGAACAAACAAATAGACATTTCCGATGGACAGAGCATGAAGAAAAATCGTACAAATCAGTAGCAACCAAAAGAAATCTATCCAATCAGGTAAACGACAAAGGAAGCAAGCGAGGCTAATGGAAAACAAAAATCGATATTGATTACTAAATGAACGCTTTCAAGATGATATACATATAATCAAAGTTGAGGCACAGTGCCTGTGTATCGATCTAGCATTACCCTGCATGATTATATATAAAGAATTACACACTCGCGCATACACACGCGTATACACACATACGTACGTATATATATGAAGCACAAACTGAAACTTAACTTAGCCGACGCGTTTCGATGTCCTAAGGGGTTTTATCAAGACAAACAAAAGGATTATATTTTGTAACATGTATTTCTGTACAAGTTTTTCATTTTCTTTTTTAAAATTTAAGAACGCTTATAAATATTCATCAGGTTAGTCGAAAAGTCGGGCAAAGTTAAGGACGAAGCAAACTGACCCACTTCAATATCTATTAAACGAAAGTGAGTAAACCAAATTCTTGAAAGTTTGTCATTTCTTAGGCAAATTAGTGTTTAAATTATTTTAGTTTGTTATAAATTTATGTGCTATATAATTTAAATAAGATTAGCTTATGGATTAAACCGTTGCTTTTAAGTTATTCTTTTACATTTTTATAGTAACGTATGTTGGTTTGGAAAAGTAGTAATACTTTCAGGAATGGTTATATTTGAAAAAAATCTGGATCGCATATTTATATTTTTATAAGATTTTATAGATGCACTATCGATTATTTTCTGTCAAAGTAAGTTACTTTCACTTTTAATAAGTGTGGCATAATTTAGATCAAACTTGTGCTTAGATTATACGTTTTGTCTGTAAGAAAAGGTTTGCAAGACGGCAAGTAATTCGTCACCAACAAGGAGACGGTAAGCTTTTGGACTCTATCAAGACTGAAATGTCAAGAGTGAACAGTTTCTACCTTATATATGCCAACAGTACTGGCTCTGCTAAAGGTAGAGGATAAAAGGAGATGACGGCTCAATTGAATTGAGAATATGTTTTCCGTAGTGGATTAATAATAGATATATTTTAGGTTGATTTCTGTTTTACATTATTATATTTCTGTTTATGATTCATAACATTCAACGTCGACAGCACGACTCGGAAATTCACGTAGTTGAAGATTGCAGCAACTGCATGAAATTCTGAGTCATGCTATTGACATTAGATATGTATATTCACTAGTATATACGTAGAGCTCTGTTTCATAACATTGAGCACTCTATTTATAACAGCAGTTGAAGAAATATATACATACGTGAAAGTTTTCGTGGGTGTATGTATGCCTTTTATCATGCGCAAACCTATATATATATATATATATATATATATATATATATATATATATATATATATATATATATATATGTATGTATGTATGTATATATATATATATATATATATATATATATATATATATATATATTTATATATACACAATAATAATAATAATAATAATAATAATAATAATAAGAAGAAGAAGAAGAAGAAGAAGAAGAATCAAATATTGTTATAGTCCAATATACTCGTCGCCACTGTTATGGCCCAAGGTTAACACGAACACAAGAGTAGAAATAACAAAGATATATTACACAGAATAATAATACAAGATGTTGAAGGTGTTAGTATGATTGTCAATCAGGTTTGGAGTGAACTAACTACTACTGGCTCGAAACGATTCCGCCTCGACTCGTTCCAATATTTAACACCCTACCACGTGGGTCGCATGTGGCACATGGCCGGCTTAATGTGGGTTCTCCGAGCCCGTAGACTCGGCCAAAAATATGCCCATTAGAACCCGTATAAACGGGTTCAGGGACTGTCTACCTCCCCGGACGACACTTTGCCCTGCGGCAAAGCCTCGTCCGGGTTTCTCTCTGCCAAAGCAGAGAGTTCGACAGGAGTCGGTCACAGTCTGAGACTGCGTCTCGACTCGTTCCCACGTCTCTCTTGAGAGGCGCAGTCTTTATAGTGTCAGGAAGAGTTCATTGTGTCGTTATAGGTAAGTTCCCATAACACATATAGAAACATAATTTGAAGTGGGATAAAAATAACGTATGTATATTTCACACACACACACACACACACACACACACACACACACACACACACACACACACACACAAATATATATATTGATTTGAGAGACATTTCAACAGCACATTGTTATTATTACTGGTACCTTCGATCCATCTTCCTAGCAAATTCTCATTGATAAAATTTCAAACATTTAACAGTTAAAATGTTATTCATTTATGTGAGAATTGGTTCTGTTATTAGATTATAAAATGATGTCAGATTTATAGTTCACCCTGTATTGTAAAACGAATATGATATATGGCCCATGTAAATATAAATATAACCAGAACATTTTGCCTATATCTGTTGATTTATATACATTTCCTCTTACTAGCAAATATATTAACTATATTATTACAGGGCCATCCTAGCTTGTTTTTGACGTCTCTGATGCGGCATTTACATGGATACTTAATGCAGTTTTATGGCTAATCGTTTGTTTTTTGCTTGCATCGACTTTATTGCGCAATTGTGCTTTCATTTTTTCTACTGAAATTATCATCAACACAGTGTCGTCTGCGTTGTTATGGTTACGGCTAGCGATAATAAATCATCGTTTATTTCCTGGTCGTCTCCGTATCAAATCACGTTATTGGTTACATAAATCCGGTGAGAAAACATATCCTTTTCATAACCCATTTTGATTTATATGCAATCGTCTCTTTCTCTATAATGCAGGCTATTTTTCGCTGTGCATGTGAATATTATCACGATATCTTTCCACTGCACATCATGCTTCACTAAATACTAGTAGAACTACTGCGAATGATATGATTCAACCGTATCAGAGTTACTTCCATGGGTATTCAAATCACAGACTATCGATGCCTATGTTCCTCTCAGCTTACGGCAACGTACGAAGTTAAGCAACATCAATCCTGGTACACTATTTACATTATTCAGACTATTGCCCTCATCTGCTGCCATATTTATCACAACATTTCGACCGTTGTACAACTCTTTGGGTTCTGTCACTGAAACTAACCAACGCCTTTATCCAATGTGACATGTGTCCTTCAGAGTTGTGAGTTCAATACTTGGTTACGGCAGTGGTGAACTTGGAGAGATGAATTAACAGGAGAAAACTGATAACTGACATCCATTAGACATGTCACATGGAACTAGAACAGTCTACCCCAGCGAGCGAAATAAAGGGTTCAGTTCGACATTCCAACCACCTGACGAAGGCCAGAGCGTACAATGGCCGAAACGTTGTAATAAATATGGCAACAAAGATAAGGACAATAGTCCGAATAACGTAAATAGTGTACATAATACCTCATCTCAGAAATAGAGACAGATACTGAAGGGCCGGAACGTTGTAATAAATATGGCAACAAAGATAAGGACAATAGTCCTAATATGGTAAATAGTGTACATAATACCTCATCTCAGAAATATAGACAGATACTGAAGGGCCGATACGTTGTAATAAATATGGCAACAAAGATGAGGACAGTAGTCCGAATAATGTAAACAGTATACATAATACCTATTCTCAGAAATATAGACAGAACAATCTTGGTCGAAATCTAGATGGGTGACCCCTGTTGAATACCAGTTGTTGTACGCTTGGATGTGCGGTGATGTAATGGATAATAGCTCGGAATTGTTAATCGGAATGCCGGGTTCTATTTCTGTTGGAGTCGTTATATTCACTTACGTGCAAATACCACAAGTAAATGTATGAATGGACCTTTTCTCCCCAAGCTATGGATTAATTAGTAAGTTTGTATCACTAAATAATTATCCCCGAGAAATAAAATAAATTAATTTCTTACAATCTAAAGATATTTTTGGCTTTAAATAACCTGTATTAAAGCTGAAAAAAAAACGAATCAATCAATTAATATACGTAATTCCTGATACGCATGCCAATTTTTGATGTCAAATATACTTAGTATATTTTTTGTATGATTAACATCCTTCTACCATGTGGCACGATCATTTCCATTGGACTCCGAGTCATCTGATGTCCCTGAGATCTACAATCTTCGAAATATGTGCTCTTGCACTTCCATCCCGTAGAACTCTCTTTCGGTTTCTTGCTTTCTACCATATACGATCTTCAATGATTTACATGCAACGCCAATCACCATCTTCTGCTTTCCTTTTTTGTCCTTTCAACTCACTAAAGTCTTCTCCTTACCTTTCACACTTAGTAATCCCTTACAACGTAGTGATATTATTGATTTGCTCGGGGATGATTGATTACAAAAAGATATGTATTGATGTTTGAAATTTTCAGTGATTCTTTCACGTGATATTTATAACTCATTTTCGGCTTATAAGCTGACTTATTTTCGTCAGCCAACTCTACATATAGAAGTGAGGGTTGACATTGCATTTCAAATTTTGAAGTTCAAATGTTTGTGAAGCCGTAAAGAGAATTTCGTATGAGACAAGCGCTAGAGGAGAAAGTTTTAATATAGAAATCGTGGCTACATCTAGCAATTTCAACTGTAAATGATTAGATCCGATAACCAATCTAGTACTGTGTTTAAATTCGTAATGTCAAAGTACACAATTGGTAAGCTCATTAGAACAATTATCTTGAAAATATTTATAGAAAAAGCACAGAAAAAAAACGTTACGGTGATGTTAATGTGACTGAAGCTGAGATGATATATATTTATAGACTTCTAGTTGATTGGTTACATATCAGTGCATTTCTGTAAAATCCATACACGAGCTTTTCCGAATATCCTTTTTATATACTTCTCTTTCTGGTCATGCATATTTAAAAGTAATGCAATATTTGAACCTGTTAACTATTATGTGCATGAAAAACTTCGCGCATTCTCTCTCATATCAATCCAGAATATTATCAATTCAAGTTATATTAAAAACATTAACATTTTTAAAAGTCGATGAGACTTGTTGCCACATGGTCTGCAGAGTGAGGAACACACACAATCATAGAAAATGCACGGATACTAACAAAGATTGTTCTGTAATTTTAGTTAGTAGCAAGAAGTGTAACTGCGTTCAGTACAATGACGAAAGCAACTGAAAGTTAATGAGCCAAAGAAAAAACAAACGAAAATGTCGTAATGACTCACCGTAAAGTTGCTGGAGATGTCCTGTAGAATTTCAAGCTGAGATTTCGACTGATCGATCCATTACGCTTCACACATGGTTTGTATCTAGGACACACAACTATTCGTTCACTGTCTTGCGCACGCATGCAAGTCAGAATAATTTCTATCGAAGTCTTAGAATTGTATGACGGATATCAAAAATATGATATTGCTGACAATTACGATTATGATCGCTTCGAATACAAAATCAGAATTCTATAAACATTTTCCAGGTAAATCTCGAATATCCACAGATATGAGAGCTAAGCATATGCACATACACAGACTTTAGTATTTAATTCTGGAATCAGTAATTTTCAATATTCCTGTATTATTTCAAAATATTGTTCTCATTAATTGTTGATATCGATGTTATAATAGACACAAGGTTTCGACCATGTACCCTCTGCTCATCATCAGGTTCTATTATATCCTATCCCCATTACGACATCAGCATGTCCTGAAGGCTAGCAGTGGTGTATTTTGTGGGATTTCTATATTCATTGTCAGATTGTTCTACCATTTGGTTATGATGATATTCATATTTTACTATTTCATTTCTGACATAAGTAATTTTTAATAATCTCGTATTATTTCTGTTAACCATGCTCACCATAGTCTATGAATATAGAATCCAGTGCAGTACGTAATCTGTTCAATGAAACAACGTTAAAGATTAACACTCCCGAGTCAGACACTCTACTGAATCTGACCATATGGCCAATACCAGTCTTCAATATCAAAGGATGGCAGTGAATATTCCGGGAAAAACATGGCCGCCTTTATACACATTTATGAATATTTTGAGCCTTCTGATTGGTTAATTCTTCTATTGGTGAACTATAAAATGAGTCAGCTCATTTTGGCTGCCTCACTAGTATACGAAGGTACCCCAAATCTCCAAAAATTTCGGACTATTCTTCCTATCTTTGTTGTTGCTAGTATTAAAATAGACAAAGGTTAGACCAAGTACCATCTTGTTATCATCAGGTGTCCATTGTTTGGCTGATATGGACTATCTATTGATCCTGTTATTTTCCCCTGTGATATCAGTTAATGTTCGTTCCTGCTTGATTGGTATGTCTCTTCCAGATCCAAGGATTGTACTCCTGACCACTAAAACACAGTAACACTTGTATAACCAATTCCTATATTCACTACGCCACCATGCTGGTGTGCTCCTGGAAACTTTTTTATAGTCAGATGTTTTTGATATTTTGCAATGATTGTGGTTTCCTACCATAATTTAATAATTTAGTATATACATAGCGAGTGCACCTGGTAACTGAGACTGGGTATACAGATTGTGGTAGTAATATATACCACATCAATTTCCCAGAATTACCTCTAATGGAAAGTTATTAGATAGATGAATTGCAACTTGTTCACTAGCGCGCAAAAAGTGACAGTTTAAAATAGAGGCGGGAGGGCATATTTGCTACAGCACATTTTCTCTTACCATTATGTGGAAGGAATTTTTCTGGCAGGTGAATGTAGCAGGTATTTCTGCCGCCTTCTGTATAAATACAAATAAACTCAAATATAAAGACAAATATATTTAATTAAAAATGTATAAAATTAAAAAGTATTATTTACATTATATACTTGCGAAATATATACTTTCCTCGTATATGTTTGTTATTTTCACAACAGTTCGGCTGTTGTGCATTCCGGCTTTCATCGGGCGCTTGTCAGCACAAATCTTTGTCGTCGTCGGCCTCCGTCCGTGTCGAGAGTCGATGGATTAGCGCGGTGCGCTACGAGACTGTGCGGGGTATATGGGGAACTAGACTTCTAGTTCCCCCCTCTCGGCCTTGCTATCAGAGTCCAAAGGATAGGATAAACTGTTTGATACCAACGCTGCTGCAGGTGTTGCCGGAATGTAGCACAAAATACCATCCATCCGCGTTCGAGGCTCCACTCCGGGTTTGAATTCAGAGTTGTCCTACTCTTAGACCAGTTGCCAACCAAGGATATAGAACCCAGCTATACCCATAGCTGAAGGGAGAAGAAGAGGATTCACACCTTTCACAAGGGTATTAGCACGTAAGTGAATGTAATGGATTCGACTGGAAATCGAACTCAACTCTCCGATTCCTCAATCCAAGCCGCTATCCATGACTCCACCGTGCCTCCTATATCAGCAGTACAAATAAACTTAAGGAAATCTCGAAGTGTACCTTTCTATTAATCTACAGGTGTATATTTACACTTCGGCCACGCCTCTCTATGGATATCACGTCTTATTTTGTATCACTCAGTTATTGCTCATCCAATATCCGGCGAGTTTAAACATACACTGGATGGCCAAGGGATTTACTATATCATCGACTCCAGGGCGCAACGGTATGATAGATTAAGCTATTGTTTCACGGAAAAGTAATGTAAATATGTAGATAATAATAACTAGTCCAAGAATTGTAGACAGAAATTTAAAACCTCTGTTCAATAAAAACAACATGCTTCAAGTTGTAGGACAACGAATTTGCTGTCAAATGTAATAGGGCTCGTCTATGCTGGCCAACATATCCGCAGTAGCGGTGAACACATAGGTGTTCTAGATATAAGTATATCTTATTTATGTTCAAGGTGTATGAATGCAAAGGGACAGTATATCGCTTTGGTTGAGACAAACTCGTGCTGGTCACATGACGGCCGGTAATTCAGTAAAGATTATAGATCGTAGCCTGCGGAAAAGATGGACCTAACATGCCTACCACAAGAAGTTGACCAGAACAATCTATATCATCTCAGAAGAAGCATAAAAAACACCAACGTCTTGTCTTTTTCTTAATAGGGAAATATTACAAGTATGATCCCCACCTCTCTTTTCACACTGCTTGTTGTACACATACTTTATCATTTTTCTGTGTGGGACAAATTTGTCATAATTATGTATATGTTGGTATATAAAATCTCTTTGAGAACCAAGTATGTTTGGCACATATCAATATAATAATGTTTCTAATGGAGAAATGCAACTGGGAATATTCTTCCTTGCATAGCACCACTATTAAAGTATTATAACATTAATGGTCCCATATAAAACTATAAATACCACCGAATTGTACGGTGTTAATCAATGGACAACTAGTATAGTATAGTGTATATATTTTTGTTTGGTTTTTTGGTTTACAGCATATCAACCTGAATAGGTCATTTAATGCGACAAAATTTTTATTGATGGTAATATTTTATTTTCAAAAAACTATTGCTGGTAATATTCTTTTCAAAAAAATGTATAGCTGGTATTTTTTTTATTTTTTTCAGAAATGTATTACTGTTAATAATTTTTTTTTCAAAAATATATTACTGGTAATATTTTCAAAAATATATTGCTGGTAATATTTTCAAAAATGTACTGCCGGTTATAACATTTTACAAAATAGTATTTCTGGTATTAAAACCTATTTTTACACTTTCATAGTGGTTTGACCCCAGTTTAGGCGTCAGCTATTTTCCTATAGCTGGGACCCTGACAGGTGCTACTACCCAGGGTCTAGGTGGACCTGGGAACACCAGCAATTAAGAGGTGGTTCCATGCTCCTCACAATCGCCTGATCAAAGGCCTTGCTGTCGAATGAAATTTATCGTCTTACGCAATACGCTATATATTTTTGTTGAAGGTATATAGTTGTAAAGTACATTTATATAGAGAGATCGCTTGAAAAATTACGGCTGAGTAGTGAGTTCAATCCTCATTGGGTGCCCCTTATCGTTCGGGATTGTGTCACATCCAAACTACGCTTTGAAAATCACTATATAAAGAGAGATATATAAAATGATGACAGGAAATAAATGAATAGTTATAAAATACAATTACCAATACCTTCAGTAATGTTTAAAGCAGTTTATGCTTGTATGCTACACAAGTGAGCCGTTGAAAGAACAAATGGCTGAATGGAACCAGCACTCATAAATCGATTTCATCTCAGATATAGTTTTGCGTTTCATGCCGTCTCTGGTTTCAGTATTTTCGGACACCAACGCTGCATCCCAGACTGAATTGACGACGATTAATTATTTTCTTTTTTTTTTTTTGGCGGGGTGCGGGACACACAATCGTTTCTGCGAGGAGGTCGGCGGAAGAGGGAGATAGAGAGGATGGATGTGAGCCCTTGCTCAACTACCCGTCACCCCGTAGTGGCCTGTTTCTCTAAGGAATCTGTGAACAGCGAAATGATTTAAGGTGTCTATTTTTGCAGCCTTATTGTTTTCGCGCTTATTGTTTCGGCTCATGTTAAAACGTAAAGGAAATTAATTACTGTCAGAAGTCGACAGACGCGATGTTCAAACCAACTCCACTCAGTTAGGATCAACAGTGCTGGAAGTGGTAATTTGCCATTCTAGGCCAGCCTAAGAATCTTGAATCAATGTTATGAATTTACCACTTCTTATCAACTTATTTTCACCAATGTTTTTGATTATTTTAGTGACAGAAAAACAAAATAAAAAAAATATGCATAAAACTTCCAATTGCCTTTTTTTAAATACAACCTGATTCATAAAGTAACTACACTTTGTATATTTGACCAGTTGTTAGGATTTATGGCAAGCGTTTCTGAAAGACAAATACGTGTATGTAAATATCAATATATAGCTGAAAATGTGTTACGGAAATAGTGTTGAAGTCATATGCAAATTTCGACAATATAAATAGCAGTTGATACAGCTGGAGGCGAAACTAATTCTAACCGTCTCCTCGGATTCGTGTTTTCGCAAATTTTTTCACGGTATGACCGTTAAACCCACTTGAGACGGACATTGTGTCATATCGATTTGTGACAAGGGTGCCCTGGTAGATACCACTAATCCTAACATTGAAGAAGAAACTACACGTTTTCATGATTAGTTTAGCCTCAAGTTGTGCTATTTATACGGTGGAGATTTACATATGAATACAACAAATACGAGGGTCATTCAATAAATAATGTGAATTTTTCGGTATAAGGACTTCTAATACAGATAGAAGCTTACTCTTTTTTATTTTTATTTTTTGTTTTACTTCTTTTTCACATGGATTTAATTTCTTTTGCAGATTAAAAAAGAACTTTGAGAGTTTTGGCGATTAACAAAGATGGCCGACCAAGAAGCATGCTCCAGGATTGAAAAACGATCAGTTATCAAGTTTTTGGTCGCTGAAGGGTGCAAACCAGTTGAAATTCATAGGAGAATGTCAGCTGTGTATGGTGCCACATGTTTCAGTCAAAAAATGTCTACAAGTGGGATAAATTGTTTAAAGAAGGACGGAGCAGTATTGAGGATGAAGACAGGCTTGGGAAGTGAGGTCTCCTGAGGTGATCGAATCAGTCAATGACCTCATTCAGTCTGACAGAAAGGTGAGTGGATGACATTGCAAGGACTTTGAGCTTATCTGTTGGGACAAACGCAGGGGTCATCAGTCAGAAGGAGTCATCTTGCATCATAACAAAGCAAGGCCTCACACACCAGCCCAAACGGTGCAGACCATCAACGAGATGGGCTGGGAACTGCTCCCTCATCCCCCTTACAGCCCAGACCTTGCCCCTTCAGACTTTCACCTGTTTGGTCCCTTGAAAGCGTTCACGAGAGGCACGAAGTTTAAAAGTGATGATGAAGTCAAAAATGTTGTGAGCGACTGGCTGACACATCAGTCCAAAGATTTTTACGCTGAGGGAATACGGAAGCTTGTGCACAGATGGGAAAAGTGTGTGACAGTGCTGGGAGATTACGTTGAAAAAAAAGTAAGCTTCTATCTGTATTAGAAGTCCTTATACCGTAAAGTTCCCCCTATTTATTGAATGACCCTCGTAGTAAGTTGTTTTATTCCAGTTATGCATAAAGAATTACATTTAAATTTACTGGGTGATAATAAAAGCAATCATTATACTTTGAATAAGTTTTCAGTACCTCCAATATAAATATATGTTTAACGGTTATACCATAGATATAAATTAAAATAGTTTTATTCGAGTAATACATAGGTAATCATAAATTTATTTACAAATGAATTAAGACGATCATGTATTTTTAATATATTCACATGTGTTGTTAAATAAATTAAGGCTTGTTGTGTTGCTCGCCCTTTTAATCAGCAACCAAGCATTTTTAGGATTAAGATAGTGCTAGCTATTTAATGGTGGTTGAAAGATAAAAGAGTGTTGTGGTAGGATCCACCTAATTTGCATAGCGGAGTACCGACGATATAAATATGGTTGGTACCGGAAGACAGGGAGGCAAATCAAGAGATCCAACTAGAGACTCTGCCCGACTGCGACTTAGTCAACACATTCTCCAGGAACGGTCTTCCCAGGAATATACAAAAGACTATATGTAAATATTGTGTACACTTTCTTGTTTCAATACATTTTATTCTAACTACATTTTGTGTTTGCATTATTATTCCATGCATTAGTCAAGTTTCAACAGTCATTCCTTTCCTTCATCTTTCTTTCTTTCTTTCTTTCTTTCTTTCTTCATCACTTACTTGCTATATTTTCTCCCAAGTCCTTCATTATATATTTTCATTCTTCCGTTCTGTTGTGTGTATATATTTATTTTTATTACATTCTCTTTTTGACTTCCTTCTCTTCTTCTTTTCAATTGACCTCCTTCTTCTTTCCCAGGTTTCTTTACTTCTTTTTCTAATTTTCTTTTTCCATGCATTAGTCAAGTTTCAACAAAGAGAGAGGCTCAGTTCTTTCAATATCAATAATTTCCATGTGGATTATTCATCAATTATGAACTTGTTTTAATTCAATAACAGAGGGCCGAGTTACTTTAGAAATATATACATTAAGTCTAGGCTAACGTAAGCCTAAATAGAAATGTGTTTATGTCTTCGGTTGACGGCTTGTCGGAGTTTACTCCGCCATAATTTCCTAACTGTCCACTAGGGCATGTTCTCCCTACACTATAAATACTGGGCGATTTATTGCCTGGTTCTCTTTTACTTTGCTTTTCAGCGGACACATTTAAAGGGTTTGATCTCTCGCAGAGATTTGCATTTTTGCCCAATTGTGCGAAAACAACATGTAAAACAGATACACGTAGGTACGAACATTCACCTAGTTACTTTACGTACACACACAAACAAAATTTTAATGCCTATGTCTATTGTAAATTTTGATGTTTAATACATATAATTGTTTGTATATATATATATATATATATATATATATATATATATATATATATATATATATATATATATATATATATAATAAAATGGCTGAAACACTAATATTCCATGGTCATAATTTATTCCATTGGAATCGTAAATACGATCGAATTCACCAGACCTACAAATTAAAAACAAAAACAATAAAAGAAACTCAGTTGTTTTTTCTGTTTTCTTTTTTGAATTTGTAGGTCTGATGAATTGGATCGTACTTACGATTCCAATGCAGTAAATTATAACCATGGAATATTAGTGTTTCAGCCATTTTATTATATATATATAATATATATAGTGTTTAAGCCTTTTTATTATATGCTTACTCTGTCCTGGACTTGAGTTCTACCTGGATTCTATCCTTTTGCAATCTGGGTTTCACGCTTTTACGATCATCAGACAAAATTTGTCTGATGATTAAAAACCCATATCCATACAATCGTATATGTTAGCTCTATCAGTGATACTAAGCAATATCCAATAATACCACCGATATATATATATATATATATATATATATATATATATATATATATATAATGAGTATGTATGTATCAGGTCATTCCATAAGTTCTGTCCGAATTTTGAATAAAGAAAACAATGACCAAATGTTACATTTAATTACAGATCCAATCAACAATGTATTTTCCCTGATTATCTAGGATTCTTTCCATCTATTAACAATCTTACAAATTCCATTACTGTAAAATTCTTTTGGCTTTGATTCGAAGAACTCACAAATGTCAGTTTTAACCTCTTCCTGTGTTACAAAAGCTGTTTCTTCCAAATGATTCTGTAAGCTACGAAACAAATGGTAGTCTGAAGGAGCAAGGTCGGGAGAATAAGGTGGATGAGGAATTTTCTCCAAACCAAGTTCTTCGATCTTTTGTGACCAGTTTCTTGTTGTGCGTTGTCGCGCATTGTCCTGATGAAACATCACCCGTTTTCGATTAACTAGAGCAGGTCTTTTTTCCTCAAAGCTTGGTTCAAACGCTCTAATTGCTGACAGTATATTTGAGCATTAATTGTTGCATTAGGTGGTAATAATTCAAAGTTGATATTTCCTTGGCAATCCCACCAGATTGAAAAAGAACATTTTGCCAATGAAGTTCCATTCTCGGCTGTGGCTGGGGTCCTTCCCCTTTACCAATCCACTGTCTACGACGCTTAACATTTCGGTAAAAGATCCATTCTTAGACGCCAGGCACAAGTCTATCCAAAAAAGGGGAAACAAGTCAAGAATGGATAGAAGAGCAGATGTCAACTCGGGATTTGAGGTTGTTTTCAGACAATTCATGAGGCACCCATTTTCCAAGTTTAGGAACTTTTCCAAGTTGTTGAAGATGACGATGAACAGTTGTATGGTTTGAACTGAGAACCACTGCCAATTCCTCAACTGATAAAGCAGAATTTTCTTCCAGGTCTGCTTCAAGAAGCTTTTCATCAAGCTCAACTGGACGTCCGGTTCGATCTTCATCTTCAAGGGTGAAATCTCCACCTCTGAATTTTGCCAAGTTCTTTCATTCACACATTCCTCTCCATAAACTGGGTGAATATTTCTAGCCGCTTCGGCTGAGTTTCCTTTCTTGAACTCATAAAGCACTATGTGCCTCAAATGATTCTTGGGCACTTCCATGTTAGCAGAGTTTAATCAAAGAAAATTTAATTGTATTGTTCTCTGAAATAAGATCAGGTCAGTTTAAATGCATCTAAACAAAAAAATAATGTTCAGCTCCATTAGACATTATAAAATACTCTTAAATTTCGTTCATTTTACCAAAAAGTTAAAATTCGGACAGAACTTATGGGATGACCTAATATGTTTATATATATTTATATATTTTAGATATATGATTGCATATGTATGTGTATATTTACCATTAATATTATATATATATATATATATATATATATATATATATATATATATATATATATATATATATATATATATATATATATCGGTCTTATTTATTTTCTTTACATCTCCGGTTGGGCTCAATTTCAGTCCGTCATATTCTTGTAATGGACCTTTTAATTCTATCAGGAGTTATACACGTGTTCCTAATTTCACAACACTTAACTCCGTCCCCCGTTCCGCTACAAAATCATAAGACTTCAACCGCAAAGGAATATTAATAAAAGTGTCGAAATTAATATTAGAGCCAATAGGCCAGTAAAGCAAATGATCTTTGCAATAATATGATAGAAAGTTGGCGAAAATGGAAGCAATACGAAATCCTACTGAAACACCGTTTATGATTACTGTAATAAAAAAATCGTTATCGCATTATGTATTAGGTTTTGTCTTTTCGTTTGTTATTTTTAATTATACATGCGTAACTCATATTAAAAAGAACACGGCAGATATTACCGCTACAATGATTTTGCCATTTGTTTTTCTTAGATTAACTAGAATATTTTGGTTCTGAAACTGTCTTCGAACTTGTTTTGGCGTTATGAAGTTCGCTTTCCTTTTTCAGTTGCTTATGGAAGAAATGACGAGACACATTATTTCTGAGTTTTAATATAAAGAGGATCTAGATATCTGAAAGGAAGCGTATGAAGATGAATCTTCTATTTCCAACATTAGAGCTGGAAATATTTGCAGATTAAAGATATACTGATTGCAAAACAGATTACACCCTTGAAACGTGAACCAATATGTTACTTTTTTTTCGCCCGACCCATAGTGATCTCTAACGCTTTTCACGCATTCGTATATCTATCAATCTATCTATCTAATTTAAAAATCAGGTCAGTTGAATCCGATATCTTGGTTTGATCTTTACAGTATCCACAGCCGATTTTTATCAAATAACCTCTTAACACATTATGTTTTTAAAACGAATGAACACTAATATTATTTTCAAAAAAATAAATAAACAAACGGACGACGTTGGGTGGAATAGAAAGTGGGGAGCAGGATGTGAAAAAGGAAGAAGAAGAAGAAAGGCAAAAGTATTGTAAATGTATCATATATATATATATATATATATATATACATATATATACATATATATATATATATATATATATATATATATATATATATATATATATATATATATATATATATATATATATATATATTTATATGGCTTCTGAACTAAAATCCGAAATCTTGAGTCCTTTCTTACATATTAGAAAGTTCTTCTTAAGCACATAATGTCGCTGGATAAAAAAAGATAATGTACATTTCAATTAACCCCTACCACAATTTTAACAATATAGATAGCATTAATGTATAAACCCACAAATCAGGACCTACCCATATTTCTCACCCAAACAAGACAAACATGCTTACGGAGGTGTTGAGGCTTCACACTTATACACACATCCACACGAATCTACACGCTTACACACATCATACTCACTCACTCCCTAATGTGACAAATGATAGCACACACCCATAGTAATATACTAGCTTACACACATCATACTCACTCACTCCCCAAGAACCAAATGACAGACCCACACTTAACAGAGACACATCCCCTTTCCAGGAACCAATACTTCTGTCAAAATGACCAAAGGAATTCAGAGCAGAAGGAATCCATCCAGCTCTCATCTCAAATAACAAATTAAAAAAGACTGTTTGACCAACAAAAGGACTGACCAAAATTCATGTTAAAAAATATGAAAACTACTGACAAATGGTCATTTTATCAATCAAGATATTCATTTCTGTAGTTCACTGCTACCAGCAAGCAGATTTTTTTTCTCCTGACGATGGCTATGTTGGCCGAAACTAGTCGAGGAATATAAATGAAATAATTATAAAAACGAAAGTATATTAACATACAACACAGTGTGTATGGAAATTTTAATTTTTTAATGTTTTATTGTTCAATATATATATATATATATATATATATATATATATATATATATATATATATATATATGTGTATATATATATATATATATATATATATATGTATAGATAGATAGATAGATATAATGAATTAAATAGTTTAAGTCCGATTACTATAAATTTAAATTAGGTACCTCCAAAAATTTGCTAAAAAATCAGTATAGCATAATGATAAAAAGTCCGAAACCTAATAAAAACAAACTTTCATCATGAAAATATTTATGTTATTATTAAAAGGAAATAACAAATTATTTTTTAAATATTTTTAAAAATTTATTTCTTATTTCTAACACCTTTTTAATTTGGGTCAAAAATGTCTTCTTTTTTTTGTTAAAATCGTACGACTTGTGTTCATCGCAATTTTTAGTGTAGCAGTTTCGGGGGAAAACCCATTAATTTTGAAATTATTGCAAAAATCAAATAATTGTCTAATTTAAATTAAACTTTCAGGACTTATTAAAAAATGAATGAATTTTTTTTGAAATTTTTAGATCTTAGTAAATTTTTTTTTTACATCTGTTACCCACCCCCCTAATAAAGTAATTTCATGAAATTTTATAGAATTTCAAAGAGTTCGCAAACTTTTTTTTTTAATAAGCAGGACTCCTTGGAGAAGTTGAATAATCAGTTTTTTTCCCTAACTAATGCCAACTTTTAAAAAAATCTGCTTCAAATCTTAAAATAAAAACTGCAATAAACTCTCTAATTATCAAATTAGATAGGTTTTTATTTGCTTTTATAAATAATATACTTTAAGGACATTATTATCTGAAAAAAAATTTTTTTTCGATGAACAAAGAATTTTTACAAGAATTGTTTGCATTTTTCTTTTAATTTTTAACAATTTTTTTTAAATTTTAAAAATGTTTAAAAATTCTTTTATGCAGCGCATGGGCTCAGTTATTAAGTTTCTAATTGAAAACTATATTTACTAAGCAAAAATTAAAAGCTTAATACAAATAATGCTACCAAAACTTTTTTCTTTTGCGTCAAATTGTTATATTTTTTATTTTGTATGATATCTCATGAGTGGCATTATGGTTAAAAGGTTACGTATTTCAAAGCTTGTCTCCTAATTGAGCAAAGTCCCTTGACATGTAATGGTCTTATCTCACTCTCAGTTATTAAATGAAAAATTAAATTGAGATAATAAAATTATCTCATTTATCAATTTAAACAATTAATACCTCAGTGAGATATTTTAATTAATAATATAATAATAATTTCATTAGTTATTCTCGCAGTTATTAAATTAAAAATATAATAACTTAATTTAATATTAATAATTAATAAATTAGTTATCATTATCTTAGTTATTAAATAATGAAAGAGATAGAAGTAACTCAATAATATAAGAAATATTTATAGTATTTTAAATTATTATAAGAAATAAAGAAAACCGTTATGTCACTTTTGATGCACCGTACTAAACATGTCAACACATTTTCTGTCATCAAATTATCGATGAAGACGTGAAAATAACAAGACCCCGAGGTCTAGAAAATTTTATGCTATAAGTAAGTGATTTTCGTTTTCAGAACAGATTAATTTAACTTTAAATTTGCTAATTTTACGAAAGTAACTTTTTAGAAATGTATGTCTTATTTTAGCGGGAATTTTAAACTGAAAAATTAGTTTGTTTACATTTCACAAAAAAGCTTAAAAATGGTCGTTTCGATTGTTTTTTTTCGGAAGCATCGACTAAAAACCATTTAAATTTCTATTCTATAAGTATTATTGCTGGAATTAGAAAAGTTAATCCTTTAGCTTTCAATTGAAGCGGTTGGAAAAAATTCTAAAAGGATTTTTCCTTTATGAAAAATACATTTAAACGTTAGATATACCGAATTTGTGGAGGTACCTAATTTAAATGTATCAGTAACCAACATTTTTCTTGGACTTGTAGTGAATACAAGTTCAAGAAAAATTTGGGTTACTACAACGCACAAATGACAATGTTTAACATCGGAAAACATAAGAAAAATTAATTGCTTTTAATAATATGTGCAGATAACCAAACTTTGCCTAATGAAAGTCGCGAGATGGAAACTTATGTAGAAAAAATATGGAAAATACAGTATAATATAAATTTAAAAATTACATATTTCTACCCAAGACGTTTGTCGTTTCTATCTTCTCTTTAAAATATACATTTTTTCCGTTGGTAAAACTAAAACCTCTCCCATATATATATATATATATATATATATATATATATATATATATATAAGTGTGTGTTTGTGTGTGCATATATATATATATGTGTTTGTGTGTGTGAGTGCGTGTGTGTATACATTTGTGTGTGTGTACGTGTGTATTCATATATATTCTGAGGAAGAAATGCATAATTTATTTCAGATCTGACATGATTTAAAATATACACTTTTCTTTCGTCTCACCCATATATATATATATATATATATATATATATATATATATATATATATACATATATATATATATATATATATATATATATATATATATATATATATATATATATATACGCGTGTATGTTTGCGTGTGTATATATATATATATATATATATATATATATATATATATATATATATATATATATATATATATATATCTTCTGAGGAAGAAATGCATAATTTATTTCAAATTCAAGAATTTGAATTACATCTACCGGCTTGTGTTTTCGAGATTCTGAATAAAGAGAATCTGAGAAGTATTCCGGGGTTGATCCGTTTAAAGTACGCTGGACCAAACGGGGATTTTACTTGTAAAGAAGGAGTCAGGTTCGAACCGGTATTTCCATTTTCCTTATCAATACCCTCAAATGCACAGACCAGTAATTTTAATTTATATTGTCTAAAATATATGAGCGTCAACACAAATGATTAAACGGGTAAAAATACAAGTACATACACACACACACACACACACAAACACACACATATATATATGAAGAAATATAGTCTTAAACTGTGCTATATTTATGGCATAAAGTGCTCAATATCAGAGATAGAGCGTGTGTAAATATAAAAGTGAACATAGAATTCAACATATGCAATCCTCGGGTCTGACGATTGCATCTAGCATGAAACAGACTGTCGCCTCTAAGTATTGAATTCTATGTTCACTTTTTATATATATATATATATATATATATATATATATATATATATATATATATATATATATTTATATATTTCTTTTACAATTAGAATTAAGATACCATTAGTTAATGACCATTTTCAGTTACGAATTTTAAATTAAAAATTCGCTGGATTTTTCAAACTATTTATGCTGTCAGTTTGTTGACAATAATTGTGGGAGAAAGATAAAATCCCCAGATTGACTGGTAAATAATATGCTTTGCCCACACTGCTAATGTTTTTAATCGTAGATGCAATCTATGCCTACAGGAGAACATTAGAATAATTAATTTTGAAAATCAAAAGATACTCTTAAACCAAGGGAATGAATTAATTTCGAAGTGTTGTCACTGCAGTAGATTTAATATTACTTAGACTCCCATCGAACCAGCATGAACTACTTCGATGGACATTTACCTATTTTTCCCGACTGAACTTGATTAAACTGTTTTCATTTAACAAGTAAATAAACTGCTATCTATTATCTAACACACAGGTTATCCACCTTCTCCTCCCCTCTTTATGTGCCATTAACTCGTCCTGGGTAAGACGTTAAACTACATCCATGTCCTGGTTATGACGATAAACTACATCCAACAGCAAGGTCTCTGATCAGGAGGTTTTGAGGAGTGTGGAACCAACTCTTAATTGGAGGTGTTCCCAGGTCCGCCCTGACCCGGGGTGGTAGCACCTGTTAGGGTCCCAGCTATGGGCAAATAGTTAACTATTACCAGCAATACATTTTTGAAAAGAAATATTACCAGCAATACAATTTTGAAGGGAAAAAATATTACCAGAAACAGACTTTTGACAAAACAAAATATTATCAGCAATAAAAAAATGTTGTCGGAATTAAATAACCCATTGAGGTTGACATGCCATAAAACAAAACAAACCAAATAAGCCAAAATGTACCATTAACAATATTATATATATATATATATATATATATATATATATATATATATATATATATATATATATATATATATATATATATATTTATTTATTTATACATATATATATATATATATATATATATATATTTCTTATATCAATATATATTTATTATGAACCTTTCATTATATCCAATCTTAAGTAATCAAATTTTACTGTTATCATAAAACTTCCTAATATTTAATATATGGTACATACGTTAATATATGAATTTAATAAGTAGCATTAAAGGTTAACTTACCGATACATATAAGATTACGGGATTGAAGACGGAACATTGGAATATATATGTAAGGCAAATAATTATGGGTTATACATTCGTTCTTTACAATAATTTTTCTTTTCTTGTTATTTTAATCATATAATTCTGGTTAATTGTTGTTGAATTAAGGTTCATTTTAAAAAAAAGATATTTTAAAGGCTTTTCTAATTTAACTAAACTCCTTTTATTACACTTTGAAAACATTTATCCTAACATAGGTTTATATGTACATACATTTGGACTAGTATATGTATGTATATGCATGTATGTAGGTATCTATGCGTAGTACATATAGATGGCTGTTTTAATATTTCAAATTCTATATATTGTGTTAATAGGACACGCTTGGATTATGCCGTTATTGCTCACTCACTCTCTCTCTCTCGCTCTCTCTCACTCTCTCTCTCTCTCTCTCTCTCTCTCTATATATATATATATATATATATATATATATATATTGTTGTGGGGCTCTCCCCTTTTTACACAAGATGGACTCGTCTAATGTATACTTATTCTGACTGAGTGGAGATATGTGGAGTACACAGGGTGTTCACCAAGAGATACGTTGAGATAAGGTTGAGATACGTAGAGTCCACAGAGAGAGAGAGAGAGAGAGAGAGAGAGAGATAATTACGGCTTCACTTACAGTGAATACATATACTTTCTACTAACCCGAATTCCTGGACTACAAATCTTCATTTCAAGTTTGTATTCTTACGTTCAATACACTTATTTTCCTATTTCAATTACTGGTGTCATTTATTTATTTGTACAGGATTCCATCCCCGGAATCCACAACAATTGGCGACGAGGACTTCGGACCCACACGGAAAAAAAAATTCTCTCGTCACCCCAACAACTTGGCGACCGACGAGGATTTCGGATCCACAGAAGAAAAAAAATCTCTTTCGTCACCACAACTTGGCGACGAGGATTTGCACTTCTCGGAGACTCAGAAAAAAATTGCCGTTTCTAGCGTCCACAACAACTGGGCCATAAAGATTTACGAGGATTTTGCATGACCACTGTGATTAAAATGTCCTTCCTCAAAATACGGAAAATCCCGGTTTTCGTAAGACTCTTATCATGGAGGATTTTAGAAGGTTTTTGGCAGAACTTGTAAAATACCAAAATGAACAGCAACTACAACTCCAAGAAAGTAACGGGTAACACAACAAACGAATCTCGATAAAGAAGCGACTTTTTCTCAAGACGCAGTTTAGAACACAACAGAAACATTTATCTACTCTCTAGAAGATGATAAAAATTTCGGGGACTACTACAGACGTCATGAAGTCATTTTCAACATTGATTGCCAA
Source organism: Acanthosepion esculentum (assembly GCA_964036315.1). Classification (NCBI taxonomy): domain Eukaryota; kingdom Metazoa; phylum Mollusca; class Cephalopoda; order Sepiida; family Sepiidae; genus Acanthosepion; species Acanthosepion esculentum. The sequence continues at coordinate 128,387,007 of OZ038481.1, read as the reverse complement.
AATTGGACGGAAGCTAAGAAGCTAGGTTTATTACTCAGGAAATTGGGAACAGAGGAGTACACAAAATTTGTGGACTATATTCTACCGAAAAAGACAAACGAATTGACGTTTGACGAGGCAAGTACATGCCTTACGGAGCTCTTCAGTCCAAAGACTTCACTTTTTCACAAAAGGTGGAAATGTCTCAACCTCGTAAAAAGCGAAAATGAGGACTACTCCACGTTCGCCGCAATCGTGAACAAACATTACGATGACTTTAAGTTGGCAGACTTGACTCCGGACAATTTTAAGTGTCTGATTTTGGTACAGGGATTAGTCTCAGCCAAGGACAGTGAAATGCGCAAAAGAATACTCTCGAAGCTTCAATCGAGCCAGGATTAACGCTACAAAATTGTCAGAATAATGCCCAAAATGCTTGATCATAAAGAAAGACTCTAATGATATCGAGGAATCCGGAGGAGTACACATACGTAAATTGAATAAAAGTTTACGATCCCCCCCCCCCGGAAGAAAAACAGAAATTTCATGATAAAGGAAAAATTACAAGGTATAAGGCGATTAATGACAGAGATCAAAGCAAATATAAGCCCCCCCCCCATCTGCATGTTACAGATGTGGTGGATTACACTGGAATAAAGACTCTCGATTCAAGTACAAGAACTGTTTAGCTTGTGGAAAAATGGGACATAAGGCATCTCAATGCAGAAACAAAAGACACACTAGTAGGGTAAGAACTACTAGAATGGACTACGAAGACTAAGAAAATACGTGGAACTCGAGATTTTAAATAAAAAGGTAAAATTACAGTTATTCTCAGGATCGGATCTAACTATAATTAATCTACAAACATGGCGGAAGCTAAATAGACCGACCATAATGCATAGACAGAAAATCGCTATGTCTGTTACAGGGAAGCGTATCAGATTTCATGGAGAAGTAATTCTAAACATAAAATTCCATGGAAAAACGAAAAATTGAAGATATTTTTAATGAAAGACACAGAAAATTTGGTGGGCACAGATTGGATGCAAAAATTTGACGTATGGGATTTACCTATTAGCTCATTTTGTAAGAAAATAGAGTGCGAACCGTCAGAAGTTACAAAATTAAAAGAAGAACTACACCCTCAATTCCCCGAAGTATTCTCGAGCGGTTTGGGACGATGTAATAAGTTTGCAGCTAAAATTGAACGAAAGGAAAATGTTCAGCCAGTATTCAAGAAAAAGCGAAACGTGCCTTTCGCAACCATAGAAAAAAATGACAAGGAGTTAGATAGATTGGTACAAATTGGAATCCTTTCACAAATCGAATTCAGTGAATAGGGGGCACCAGTGGTCTACGTAAAGAAAAATCCGGAGAAACCCGTGTTTGCGTGGATTTCTCGACTTGGTTAAACAAGGCTATCAAGGATTATCACTACCCATTGCCAAGCTCGGAGGAAATATTTACCCAGATTAACGGTGATAGGGTATTTTCTAAAATTGATCTAAGTGAACCTTATCTTCAGATTCCAGTAGAAGAAGAAAGTACAAAGATTTTATGTATCAATACTCACAAAGGACTTTACAAATTTAACAGATTGCCATTTGGGATAAAAGTAGCACCGTCAGTCTTCCATCAGACTATGGACACCATGCTCGTGGGACAGAAATTTGCTACTGTTTACTTAGACGACATTTTGATCAAAAGCAATAATGTAGAAGAACACGCAACACATATTAAAGAAGTCTTTAAAAGAATTCAGGATTTTGGTTTTAAGGTGAAGGAGGAAAAATGTCATTTCTTTCTAAAAGAAATCAAGTATCTAGCCTATATAATCAATGAAATGGCAGAAAACCAGATCCAGATAGGGCATCTGCAATAAAAAAAATATGCCTGAGCCGGAAAATGTCGCAGAGTTGCAAAGCTTTCTTGGTCTAGCGAACTATTACGGTAAATTCATTGAAAACATGCAGAAATTGAGAGCTCCCCTCAATGAATTATTGAAAAAAGAGAACAAATGAAACTGGACGGAAGATTGTCAGAAAGCCTTTAAGGAGATCATAAAGAAATTAACGTCTGATCTAGCACTGACGCATTTTGATCCCAAACTGGAAATTATCATTGCTAGTAACGCAAGCTCATACAGAGTGATAGCTTGTATATTACACAAGATGCAGGATGGCACAAGGAAACCTATAGCTCACGCATCTAGATCGTTGCTACCAGCAGAGACGAATTATTTGAAATTTGAGAAGGAAGCGTTAGTCAAAATATTCGCCATAACTTGCTTCCACAGATACATATATGGAAGAGAGTCTACTCTTCAAACTGACCATAAACCTCTTCTCACTATATTCGGATCGAAAAATGGACTACCAATTTACACAGCCAATAGACTTCTGAGATGGGGAACTATATTATTGAATTATAATTTCAAACTAGAGTTCCTACCGTCAAAGAAAATTGGTCATGCGGATGGATTATCTTGATTGGTACCTGCGAAATGCGAACGTCTGGAAGACTCTGTAATAGCGACTTTGCGAGCCAAAGACGAAATTAGTAAAATGCTAAACAATACAGTAAGGGAATTACCAGTGACCTTGTTAGAAATCAGAAGAGAAGCTGAAATGGATGAATTCATACGAAGTACAGAGAGAAAAATAGAAGAAAAAGAAAGAAATCTAGCGGAATGTTTTTCAATTTGTGATCATGTATTACTTTATAATTAGAGAGTGGTCATACCCAAATCGTTACAAAGACAAATTCTGAAGGACTTTCATCTAGGACACTCAGGGGAAAATCGTATGAAAGAGTTAATGAAAAGTTTCGTGTACTGGCTTAATATGGATAACGACATTACTCAAATGGTAGAAAAATTTAGAGGCTGTGCTGCGGCAGAAAAGGTACCAACTATTATACAAAAATTATTATGGCCTAAGGTGGACAGACCTTGGTCTAGAATCCATGCGGACTATGTAGGACCCGTAGATGGATATTACTACTTGATAACGGTAGATAGCTTTAGCAAGTGGCCAGAAGATTTCAGATACAAAAACCCTACGACGGAAAACACTATTAATTGTCTACACGAGTTATTCGCAAGATTCTTCGTGGTAGATTGTCTTGTAACGGATAACGGTAGCCAATTCCCCTCGAGCGACTTTCAAGAATTCTGTGTGACTTACCAAGTGAAACATATTAAAATAGCACCATGACATCCACGATCTAACGGGCAAGCCGAAAGGTTTGTGGACACGCTTAAGAGAGCCTTGAAAAAAGCAGAGGACGTACCAACAGAAAGAGCCATACAACAGCTCCTACAAGTCTACAGAATCACCCCGAACGGAAACACAACATCTGGCCTTTCGCCAGCTGAAGTGATATTTGCCCGCAAAATACGGTCTGTTTTTGATAAACTATTACCCAGCAAAAATAAAAACCGTCATACACCGATAGTGTCTAAAAGATCCTTCAAACCAGGCGAACGGGTCTATTTCAGAATGTTTAAGAATAACATGGCATACTGGGAACCAGGTACGATAATAAGCAGACTGGGGAATGTTCTGTACATGATTCAAGGCGAAAAATTCACTCACAGGAGACATATCAATCAGATACAAAGAAGACGGGTAGAGGAGCCAAGCTCGTCACAATGAAGACTCAATGAAGGCGATTTTTGAAGCATTTGAAATTCAAAGACCACAAGTAGCCACAGAGATTAGAAGAACAATCAGGAAAATAAAATTCACAGAACCGCTAATAATATATTATAAGCGGAAAAAATATTAAACTCCCCCCCAAAAGAAGCTAGGGAGGGGGTGTTGTGGGGCTCTCCCCTTTTTACACAAGATGGTCTCGTCTAAAGTATACATATTCTGACAGAGTGGAGATACGTGGAGTACACAGGGTGTTCACAAAGAGATGTGTTGAGATAAGGTTGAGATACGTAGAGTACAGAGAGAGAGAGAGAGAGATAATTACGGCATCACTTACAGCGACTTGTACATATATTTTCTACTAACCCGTATTCCTGGACTACTAATCTTCATTTCAAGTTTGTATTCTTACGTTCAATACACTTATTTTTCTATCTCAATTACTGGCGTTATTTATTTATTTGTGCAGGATTCCATCCCCGGAATCCACAACATATATATATATATATTCACTTATTAGGACGAGGTCAAAAGTCATCGTGTTAATGGGTTTCAGCAAGGTGGCCTATTAGAAAAAATGAAATTCACTGGACTATGTGATATGACCCAAAAATCTAATGAAAGTCCGCTGAACATTATTTCAGCGTAAACCACAGACGACCAGACCAGACGGATGTAGTAGGAAACGAATGATAGCCTGTCCAGGTTTATATATCTTTATCCTTAATCTAAGTGTACACCCGATACAAGGACCAAGATCCATTCGAATTAGAGGGCTATTAAATAAACTTAGTGTATGGACGTAACATGGGCAAGGCCGAATTAATTCATAAAACATTGAAAATACAACTTTTATTTACAGTAACTTTACTGATTCCATACTTCCATAATTTTCAAAAGTTAAACTGAGATGGAGAGATGTGTGTGGCTATGCCGTGTCATGTCTAGCGCCTTTGTGAGACATGTCGTAACAGAATAGAGACGCATCACTCTATAGACAAATATCTCTCCATCACAATTTAATTTCTGAAAATCATAGAACAGTGAAACTGGTAATGTTACAGTAAATAAATGTTCTTAAAACTCTAGATTCATTTTCAACTTCTTTTTCTTGTATATTTACCCGTGTGGTATATATATATATCTCGTATATACTCGTATATCATGCGAATTTTGATGACCTAGTTTTGAAGCTAATTTTAAAGTGTCGCATTATAAACGTGATATAAAAGTAGTATATATACTGTTAGTCATGGCTACGCCGTTGACCAAACTATATATCCATTTACTGTAGTCAAAATGTACAGCTGTATTTAAAGTAGTAATGATTTTGAGAAAACTGATGTTTTAGTTAATTGTAAATAACATTTACCGGCCTGAATGTTCGAGAAATTTTCATAGAAATGTGTGACGTCATTTGTTTACATTTGATACGCCAATGAGCAGTTTTGAATGTACGTGAGAGATTCATGGAAGATTGAAGTTTATAAGCAGTAAATTCTACCTTGCCAGCCGAACGATCCTCAGTAGCCGAATCGGTTAAGGCACGTCATGCTAAATGACGGTTGCGTATAGGATATAGGTTCGAATCCTGTCGGAGGACGAATATTTTCTATGAAAATTTCTCGGACATTCAGGCCGGTAATGTTATTTAATACTGTTTATTATAAACAGAGCATTTACTTAAATACTTGTATCTATAAAAAGAATGTTAAACATAAAAAATGTCTTTAAATAATTGTCGGACTTTGTCCATTTCATAATGTGTGACGTTATATATATATATATATATATATATATATATATATATATATATATATATATATATATATATATATATATATATATATATATATATATATTGCGTAATTGATTGAAAGTAATGAATTTAAAGTAATTTTGAGCTCCTGTGTGATAAATAGGATTAAAAAATACAATTATGGCAGGAATATATAAGTGAAAAATCGGAAATTAGAAAATATTTTTTTTCTAAATTGCCTGTATTTGGGGATGTAGAGTATTCGGATATTATTTATCTATGTAAATCTATGTTATCACTTATGAGAAACTGTGTGACTGAAGAACATGTTTATGTGATCTCATTAACTTAAAGACGCGTTTGGCAACTGATTAACCTCAGCACTCTAAAAGCATTGTGTGCTACGTGGAATGAATAGCTTCATGAAGGAATCGAATCGATCGATAAAAACTTGAAAGGCATCCAACCGCCTCCATAAACTTCAAAGCACTGCTGTGGGTGGGTCGGGTAGACAATTAGATATGTCGGCTCAACATATCGATTCTTTTCTCTGGATCACCATGGCAGCGAAAAAAATCACGTAGTACAGTGTTTACAGCACAACAGAAAGGAGAACAGGTTGATTTTGCAATGAAAATATTTATCTTACCAGTGTAGCTTGCTTTCAGTGCATACTAAGTCATTTTTTTTACTATCAGAAGATTCATATTCAAAGTGAATTTATCCAAATTTTAATAAAGTTTCTTGAAGATGTGATCACTAAAAATGCATTAAACTTTATTTAAAACTAGCAGCTATGCCCAGCGTTGCCTGTGCATGAAGAAATGTAATTCTTTGTTTAGCTAAGTTAATATAAAAATAGGGTGAACACGTCTATTCATTCAAGTCAGAATCAACCACATTTTGAGGGAAATAAGTTGTAAATAGCGTACTGTACATGGAAAAGGTATTTTACAACAATTCAGCAAACTATCACAAAAACGTATAGTGAAATAGCAATTTTTGTATTCCCGGGCAACGCTGGGTATGGTTGCTAGTAACGCACTAAAGCATTTTGATAAAAGCAAAATCCGGTCGATGAAAAAAAGAGTTCATTTAGAATGAAGCAAAAACATTATCATGTTTACATGTAACAAAGTCTATTTTCTTCAATTACTTTAAAGTACTTTCATTAAAAACACATTTTGAATTAATTCAGTTGCTGATATAAAAGAAATAGTCTGTATTTATTCAATCGAAGTTAGCCGAGAACACGAAGGGGTAAAACAGGTAACATGAAGACCCACTTTGGAGTTTTGGAAATTCAATTTATCAATATGCTACCAGGGACATAATAGAGTATACATTTATAAAGCAATCGTTAAGTTTGATGAAAATTGTTTGAAAGATCAACGAAAAATAAGAAAGAAACCAGTAAAAATCGCCACTTTTCCTTATTTAAACGGGTTTTCACTACATGTGTGGACTCAATTATCAAGTTAAATGACTATTACACAATTAATTTGTTGGCTAAACTTGAGTGGAGTTTGTATTAGATTGCTTGAAAAATGAGGAATCTTTCAGTTTAAAATTTGTGTTAAAATCGATTTTTGATTTTTCACTTTTTTTTTTGCTAAACGTAGTCGTGTGGAAATAAAAATGACGTATCGTTGATCTCGTCATGATATAAGTAAACTACATACCAAGTTTTAAGGAAATCTGAGGAAAACAGTTGGATTTATAGATATTTGATCGGTTTAATCGGTTACTGATTCTGTTAAAACGACCGATTTTTACGCTAAGAATCTATCTTTTAATTTGTACAACATATGCGCTAAGGTTGTTCAAAATCGCTTGGATGGATCTCGAGTGAAATGTCACACAGATACATACACACAGACATCCTCTGTTTTAAATATATAGATATATAAACTTTAATCAATGTGTCATTTTATTCAAAGCCTAATTTATCAATGATATCAATCCTCCCATTCAAAATACAAGTATATCTAATAAATAATTCTCTTTCAAGTGCATACCCCATTATGTAAAGCATGCTCTATTAATAAAAGTGTCAGATCAAACCAAAAACAGACTATTGTCGTTAAATCTTGTATGGAAATGCCAATTCTCATTTTCTAGGCTTGGCAGTCATAAAACGTTTACACGGTTTTGTAGGCAATGAATTATTCTCCACCGATCTGCATATTTCTCAAAGGCTCGATCACCATTTCGATGAAAAATTTTCAGACGGGTTAACTTCCTTAGTTCCATCAGTTCGGACCTTTACAGCTAAAACATGCTATGTCATGTACACACGTACGAGCCATCGTTTTAGTCGTCATATTCCTTTGATAAGAAGGACGTTCGATTTGGACTGCCCCTTCCCAATAAACGCTACTTTCTGGAACAGACTCCAGACAGTGTGTTTTCCTGATCAATGCAATATTAGCTTCTTCAAGCGTAGGGTCAACTGTTATCTTTTCCAGATATCCTCATTATCTGCTATTCTTTTCTTTGTAGGCTATTCATACGACAAATTTATTTATCAAAGCAGTAACTTGAACAGTTCTTTTGGCTTTTGATCGGCGGAACTAAAGTAACAAATAACCCTCTTTTACTCATGGCATCAAATATGAAGTTAAATGTTATTCCAGACTTTAGTCATCACAGCTTCATTACATTTATTAAAAATATAAATACATTTATTAAAAATATAAATACATTTATTAAAAATATAAATACATATATTAAAAATATAAATACATATATTAAAAATATAAATACATTTATTAAAAATATAAATACATTTATTAAGAATATAAATACATTTATTAAAAATATAAATACATTTTTTTTTTCAAAATTCATGTAGCTAATTGAAAATTCCAGTTATCACATGGTGTAAGAAATAAAGGCTTTTATAAGAATTGTTTCCGTGTTATTATTTTCGTACGAAACACTTAACTAGTGCCGGTATATTTCCCTCTAGGCGTGGTAAACACCTTTCGGTAGTCTGTTATGCCCGTTGGACTATCTAGTCAAACTCAAAGCAGTTACCTATAGCACAATAAAAAGTTATAAACATTACAGTCAAAATACCTAACATATTAAATCCACCTGTATTCAAAATAAAAGTACATTTATCCAAAGCGTATTTATATTAATTCAAATTTATAGGGGGTTTAACATTATTTATTTTTCTAAGAGATTTCTAACCTTGTCTCATACGATGTGGCGTAATGGATAGCGGCTCAAATTGAGGAATGGAAGAATCGGGTTCCCGTCGAGTTCATTGCATTCACTTACCCGTGGGAAATGTATGAACCCATCTTTTCGCCCCAGATATGCGTAAATAGCAGGACAGATTGGAACCAAAAGCCTTCGTCTTTAACCAATGTAGGAGGAGGAAAACTGTTAATTCAAACAAGTCAGGGAGGTTTGGATCCATGGGACGCTACGGCTACTACGTGTTCAGCGGATGGTGTACACCTATGACCCTGAAGGTCTACGGGATTTGTGATCGTAAACATGATGTGAACAATATATTTCAGTCGAAAATTGTTGGTTAAAAAAGCAACAATTATATGAGGTAGAAAAAATATAGAATTTACAATATGAAATATTTAGAATCTGGTTCGACATTGAGCGGCATTATTTACCAAAATAAGAACTTATTCGCATGATGTTGAATTGCTTTCGGCCTAACCATTATTTACTTAGATTTTGGCTTAGAACTTTTCAGCTTATATATATATATAATGTTTCCAAAATAATTCTGTCCACAAATTCACGTATGAACTCAATATTAATAATAAAATTCCTTTCCTTGACATATTGATAAACACAAATAATAACAAATTTACTATTTCGCCATATAAAAAACCTACTAGCGTAAATTCATGTACACTTAACTACAAGAGCGAATGCCCATATTACTACAAAATAGCAATTATAAAAAATCTAATACACCGTGCAGAATCTAATATATCCACAAAACAGATTTTTTACAGTGAACTAAAGAATATAAAACAAACACTTGTTAATAATAGTTTTCCAAACTATATAATTGATGAACAAATAAGATGCTTTCTTAGAAATCTCAATACTAAGCAAATAGTACATAATACTGCTTCTACTAATCTCAAACATATTAATCTCCTATATCGTAATCAAATGCATACTAATTATAAACAAGATGAAAATATACTAAAAAAATTAGTAAATACTAACATATCCACAACAGATCCTAGCAAAAGAATTAAGTTAATTATATACTACACTAAATCTAAAATATCCAACTCAATTATTCGAAATGATTCTTCTACCCCGGTTAGCGATTTGAAAAAAACCAACATAGTTTACAAATTCAGGTGCCCTTTGGGAGATTGTATCTCCAACGAACTAAATAATATCTATGTTGGTCACACCACAAACTCGCTTTCACGACGCTTGACACTACATTTGAATGATAACTCTAACATTTTTAGGCATTTAAAACAACATGCCTGGCCGCATACACAATTCCGGAAAATCCTCGTCGAAAACACAACTATACTTAAACATGAAAACAATAAACAAAAACTAAAAATTCTTGAAGCTATATACATAAAACAGTTGAAACCTAACCTGAACAAAATAAACTATGAAATCTCAAAAAATATCCTTAAATGCCTATAATTAGTAACAGAAGTCATTGGTTCATACCAACGGCTTTCCATACTCAATACTCATCGGATTCACTCTCTCGTGGTCATGTGTGACGTCATGAGCTGTCGTGAGATTTTCGCTTTCAGCGTTTTATATGCACGTGTTTATCGTTGCTTGGAAATCATCCATGTAAACAAATAATACTATCATCAATTTCTTGTTCGTGTATTGCATAAATATATTGTGTAATTGTCATCTTTGATAATGGCTTATGTAAGCCGAAAGCTCAGATTGGATTAAATAATAAAAAAAAAGTATGTATCAATATTGTGATTTTCTTTCTTTATTTAATGATAATGTTATTAAGATTATCAGACTATATGAAAAAAACTTACATAAAATATATAGACAACACTTATCTATATTATTTAATGAAACATGTATTAATAATATATATATATATATATATATATATATATATTTATATATATATATATATATATATTTATATATATATTTATATATATATATATATATTATTTATTTATAATTTTATCATATAGACAAAACCATTTTACTCACAACAAAGATGCAACTTGGCTTCAGTGCATTTTAACTGCACATCTACACTGCACTGAAACCAAGTTGCATCTTTCTTGTGAGTAAAATCGTTTTTTCTATATGATAAAATTATAATAAATAAATAATTATCGCTCTACTACCTGTATCGAGGTCATTTTTGAATTAACGCTGCGAACGTTAGAATTTATATATTACTTTCGTTCTCATCGCATCGGATATATATATATATATATATATATATATATATATATATATATATATGTTTGAATCACAATAAGGTTTTGATAGATTCAAAATATGTTCACTTTTTGTCTATTTTTTTCTGTCGTTTTACCGTTTTCATTGTATCCCTTGAGAAATATTTTCTTACCTCCAGTTCGGCTTGTGTTCACAGCGGGGAAAGTGAAAGGCCAATTAATATCCTCTCTACTATATTTGATAGTAATGTCACACACTAATTATTTTTCTTTGTAATCAATGACGATTTTTCAAATATATTTTCCATTGGAACAGAAATAATTAGGAACTTGAATACATATATTTCAACCTTGAATAGAGTTAATTGAGATTTAAATAAAGTGTTGTATATGCGAGAATAAAAATAAGAACTTTTTCAATAATATTCTATACGTTTGTATAGGGAGGTACATGCACTTAGCAATAAATGTTAAAGGGTTTTGAATACAAATTTATGCCTGTTGAATTCCTTTTATTGTATCGTTTATATAAAGACCTCGGCAATTTGAATACATGGTCTGATACTTTGAATAAGATTGTAGACACTGTATATTACATATTTAACAATTGAATAAACTCCTATCTGGGAATAATCTCATTTACATTATTAAAAAAATAAACCTTTATATATTATGAATAGATCATTTGAATCAACATATTTGAATATACATTTTGAATAAAAGTTTGAAACATGAATCAACACGTTGAGAATAAATGTACTTACTATCTGAATTTTTGAGATACAGGCTACTTTTTAGCCCGGCCCATCGTGGGGCTTATTTCAGTACCCAGGTTTTTCTGTGCCTACATTTGTCAAGGATCTCGGTTTTAGAATTTAGTAGATCATTAGGTTTGTTGTATAATGCTATGGCTAATTTTTTCTCTGTGCATAGCTTACAGAATTTATGGCCCGCTTTATATTTGGTGCATCTTTTTAATATTTCCAATTTCAGGATGGGGTCTTTGTTATTTTCTTGTCTGATTTTCCATATATAGCTAGATAGTGTGGTGCTATGTTTAGTTTTTTCATTATTGATACTACTAGTATGATTATAAGAAAAACTTGGTTACTGAAATATGCCTCTCTCCCCCGATTGTATCGTTATCGTTATTGTATCGTTATCTTTATTGTTTGTGTTTTCTTAAAATATCCCCTCCCATTTAGTTATTTGAATAAATTTATACCCCATCCCCCCACGGTGTCGCCTTGTCTTTTCTTTTTCTTTTTTCCTTGGTCACGTGGTGTTGTCTTAGTTGTCGCCTATATATACGCCGTTTTCTCTTGCCTCTTTAGCCAGCTGACCCTGACGATCTGCCTAAGTGAAACCTTGGTAGGTTTGTCTGGCTCATTAGGTTTTGACTATATATATATATATATATATATATATATATGTCTGCACTAATTCCCATAGAGACTGAACGCACAATTACTATGTCCGCATTTCAGGGCAAACAGTTTAACATCGTACAATATGGTCAGGCATGATATTTCTGAATCTATAACATGGGAACTTAGACATTATTTTCTTTTTACCTGCCTGCTACTTTATCTCCTGCTGCTATCGCACTTAACATCCATCACTGTTATTTAACTACTGTGGGTTATACGGTATTTTTTGCTGTCATTTTAGATTCTAAAAGAACAAAAAATGATATAACCCGATATATTAAAAACAGGAATAGAAAAACCTGGCCCGTTAGTTTAAATAAAGTTTGCAGTTTGAAATTATCTGAAGGTTATGCAGATAGGCAGATATCATAAGAGGACAAAAATGGAAACTTTATATTAGTCTGAATGTAAATAAACAAGCAATTACAGTTGAAATAAAATCTTGTCGAAATGAATGACCTTCATATTTGTAATGTTTACACTATCTGAATTATTGCTTTTTTATCGATGAAGTGATGAACATGAATTTTTTCATTATTTAATATCTGGTGTGCAATAAAACCTGTGAGTTTACGTAGCGCTACATTAAACGGAGATTTTTCAATATAAATTCTCTACTTTGATTGTAGCTAGTGAATTGGACGTTCAGGTCCGTAAGTTGTTCCATTCCACCCTTCTTTTTTTTTCGCTTTCGAATTATCTGACTTTGTTTCCATATCGTTGTCAGACATGTTTCCAGTATAGCCTGTAGTGAATCTGAAGTATTATGTCATCCCAAACGTTTGGCAAAAATATGTCCTGCTGAAATAACTTCGGATGGCCCTGTCCCAATAATACTTTTGATAATTGTTTATCTACAGTTCAAGAATCGATGGATGATTTTTCATAATCTATGTCGTTATCTGTTGATGCTTGGTCAAAAATGTTTTAGGTAATCAAAGATCTTTATTTTATTTTGAGAAGGTTTGTTTCTGGTCTTAGAAAATCATATCCTATTAATACGTATTCACTTTGACTCCGTTTTATATGGTAATTATTTTTTTTTAATGTATGGAAAAGAACGGCAGATTTTAAGTTCGGTGGCATGTGTGATAATGACAAAAATTCTAGTAAATATTTTTTTTTAATATATCTTATAAAACAGCACCATTGATGGAATGTTGTTTATAAATCTTCGATGCCGTTGATTCTGGTTTCCATCATCGACATCGACGCCATTGTTTTCCAGTGGTTCGCGTAGTTCTAACTCAGTTTTATTTTTGTTTCCTATTTGAAAAAGTCTTAAATCTTCTGGGAAGGTGGGTGAATAAACTACTTTTATTTAAATGACGTAATCTGTTCTTCTTCATCACTTTTCCTGAGTTTGTCTTAATCTACCCTGTAATTTGATAAAAATAATCGGTTAATTAATTCCACTCCTTTTTCTGAGATTCGATAATTTCCGAACGCTCTCCTCAAAGTTCATGGAACTGCTTTTGCATCTTTTGCATCTTTTGCATTTATTTCATTTTTTTAGCTTTTACTTTCCTAATTTCACCGATTTTCTTTTATTTTTTGAGGTTTTCTTTTTTTTTCTTTTTTCATGAAAATTTCTTTTCTTTATTTGATTTATTTCATGAAAGTGTATTTTTATTTATAAATTTCTCTTTTGTCTGATACATCATTTTTTATTTTTGCATAACATTTTTTTTATTCCATATAAGCCTTTTTGTATTTTCAAAATATATACTTTATGGTTCATACGTATCTCTTTATAGTAGACTCTTTTTCGTCGTTTTGCTTTTTCTAACTTCTTTTCGTTCCTTCTTCTAGTTCGTTTCGTTTTTCCTTCATGCAACTTTTTGACAAAACATATATTTTTCCTTATTCTGTTTTACATTTCGCATTTTATTTTTATCGTTTCTTTTAATTTTTCTCGATCGTTCTTTCTTTTTTCGTTCATTTTTCTTTGCTTTATCGCCTTCGTTTATCTCTTTCTTCTTTGATTTTATACATTTATCCGTGACGTTTCTCTCTTTTTTTTGCCCTTCTTTCTCTAAACACTTTATTTCTTTACCCTTCTTTCTTTCTTTTTGTTTTATCTTCATTCCTCTTCGTTTCATATAATTTTTCTTCTTCACTCTCGCTTTTTCCTTTTATCATTCTCTATTCCATACACCTTCATTTTTTTTCTCTTTCCCAATTTTTTTATCCTTCTTTTTTTCTTGCACTTAAGTCCAACTTTTCTCTTTTGCTTCATTTGTCTTTCTTTGTTCATTCAGTTTCTTTCTTTCTTTCTTTTTTCTTTTCTTTCCTTCTTTCTTTCTTTTTTTCTATCTTTCTTTCTTTCTTTCTTTCTTTCTTTCCGTCGACGCACCTATTTTTTATTTCATATTTATTATTGCTTAAATTATTTAAAACAACATGCCAAGCCTATTACCACGTTAATGTTGTTTTAATCAGGGATATTTCAGTGGTTCTGTTAGACTAATTGCGCCTGTTTACGCTGATGTGCATTCGTACCTGAAAACATTATCTACTATCAACTCCAAGTTATGATTTGGTAAACAAGTTTGTCAAAGAATGGTTTTGTTTATTTTATGAGAAAAGAAACATTAAATGGTAGAAACATATTTTGACCGGGTAATTATAATTATGGCTTGAACAGTTTTTACAAGTGTTCTCATTAAAAGATTTGAATCATTAGTATTCAGTAGGAACTACTTCAAATGGAAGCAATATATCACTTAAGTAATCAGTTCAATTTCAAAGAAATGAGACTGACTTTCATTCTGGATAAGTTTTAAAAAGGACTAATTAAATAGATTACGACATAATCGGAGAGGTTGATTTTCGGGAAGGAAAGAAAAATGGTATTAAATGTATATGCACAGAGATATTATGAAAACAAATACACAGTTTTTAATATCTTCCTTGTCAGTAC
Organism: Acanthosepion esculentum; assembly: GCA_964036315.1. NCBI lineage: Eukaryota > Metazoa > Mollusca > Cephalopoda > Sepiida > Sepiidae > Acanthosepion > Acanthosepion esculentum. The sequence goes on along the minus strand of OZ038481.1, from coordinate 128,371,849 downwards.
ACGTCATTCACTTCTGAATATTAAAGACAGAGATTAAAATAATATGCTGACAATTCCAGCTCACAATACAAATCCTCGCTACGGGCCAGGCTATGACTTTATTGAAACAAATCAAACCCTCACGAAAACACACACAAACACAGCCACGCATGCATATATATATATATATATGTGTGCGTGTGTGTGTGTGTGTATGTATGTATGTTTGTGTGTATTTGTGTCTGTTTCAAATTTTCGAAGTTTATAGAGTGCTTAATATCGGGATTAGATGTAGACATCGGAATCAACACTACATGGATACTCTCTAGCCTGTAGATTACACTGAGGCTTGTAACTGTGAAAAAACTTGCATAGTTAATTCCGACGTTCAGCTCTCCGTGTCTTTCATTCTCGCTATAAAAAGATACGATCAACCAATGTATGATCTATTGCGTACCCATACAGACTATTTAATCACTGGTGCAGACAAAACAGTGCTCAATGTAACTAAACAGTGCCATAAGGTATATATTAATAATTACACATATACCTACGTTTCCTGTTCATCAGGTACAAAAACATCATATGGACTCTTCAGTACGGTTGTTTTTCTTTAAATTCTCTGTCTCATGGGAGCAACGCTAAAATATATGTGGATTCAAAGTTCTAGATTATTGTACATATAATATAGCATTGGGGTATAGAATATATATATATATATATATATATATATATATATATATATATATATATATATATAATTATTTATTTAAATATTATAACATAAATATGTTATAAAATCACTATCCATTTTGTTTCAACACTCCTGGTGTCTTATCAAGTGATGATGTTGAATGTATAATAAATGGTTTTAAAAGTTTCAAATTAATTAACGATCCTTCGCTAGGGGTAAACGCTGTTACATTAGCTAGAATGACCAATCAAAATACAAGTATATGAGAATTCAAAAAACTTGACAACGAAGCAAGGTTATCACTGGGGGGGTTAAGGGGGTAGAGAGACATGATTAAGTTAGATGTAACATTTTTATTCTTTCAACTTTAGATTTTTAGAGGAAAACCAGATATTGACATACTAAATCTGTTAACAGAAGTTATGGGAGAGGGATTGGTCAAAAAGGCATAAAGAGAAAGAGAGAGAAAGAAGTTGGGATAAAGTGTCATTAGTTTTCTTTGGAATGGACGCTGTTTTTTGCTTTACTTTGAGAGTTCATAAATATTATAATTTTTTATATAAGTTTGAATGTTTAAACAGTCTAAGGAATTTAATTATATGTTAGTTAAAGATTTTTTTTGTTTTTTTAAAACTTTATTACAAACAATTTTGATATGAAATAGTCGATTAGAAAAATATTCGTAGAATTTACATTAAAACACTAAAAATTTTATTTTCAAATATAAGTTTATATACATATAGATAGATAGATAGAGAGAAATAGATAGATAGATAGATAGATAGATAGATAGATAGATAGATAGATATACGAATGTGTGCACAGCGTTAGAAATCACAATAAGTACCGTCTGATTAAACAGAAACCTGATAGCCAAAATGGAACCACGCATTACGTAACCCGCGTAGCCGCGAGGAGAAAAGCTGGGTTCATTTCTTTTCAAATGTTTTAAGTCCGAAGATTTGATCAAGGACTCTGTAGGATGATCGACCAATGCTACTGCAATATTCGCCACAGTACATCGATAATGGTTCACTCTAAGTCTATAAAATCATTTACTATCCACGACAAATATACATTTTCAACATACTTTTTATTTCGTTTTAATACAATTAATTCAGTAATTAATAGTATTCTTGGGATGCAGAGGGTGATTGTCGTGTTGGCGGTGCTACCTACCGCATGTTAGATTGAAAATAGTGACAAACAAAAAGGAACATTATGTTCCTTCTATTATAATCCATAAATAGAGCCACCTGACGAATTTCTTGGTGAATAAATAGGATCAGAGAGAAAGACTATTATGTAGTTAACAGTTTTGATAAAGATTCCGCTCAAAAATCTAATCATATAACAGAATATTCTTTACTCTCAATATCACACAAGAACACCTTGGAAAACAAGTGCATGGTTGACCTTTGATATCCTACCGGTCACCGAGTACATAAAAATGTTAATTCACACCTGCGCGGTGGCTTGCAAGCGTAGGGAGGAGCCGTATGACTGTGCTAGCTATTTAAATACCAGCATCATTGGTGAGTAGAATGTTTCTAAAACATCGCAGATAAAAATGTAAAACACACGATGAAACGAGAATCTCGGGGACACTCATGTTCGTGCATGTTACAAGAAAAAAAAAGAAAGAAAGAATTAATCAGTGAAAGGGAATGTAAAAAAGGAAAAAGAAATAAAGGACAGACAAGAATATATTTAAGTAGAATTCAGCACAAACGAAATAAACATATTTTGAGTTAGCATTTGCTAGCACCTATTTTTCATTACATAACCACATATCAGGCGATGTAATTTGCATAGTTCCTTCCTCGTATTACCATTTGGGATTATATTTTATTTTTCTCCAGACGCCATATTTCGAGAAGATATCCACTTCTGTATAACATGTTGTCAATCGCAATTTATTCATGTACACGAAAAAAAGATCTGCTTCGTTATTTTTTCTCCAGTCTGGCGCCTCTCCACATTTTCTTAATTCTGAACAATCGGGTTTCCAAGATGAATTCAAAACATTACTTAGAGAAAGCTATCATCCCTTGATTTACTTTTCTTTTTTTTATCCTCGCAACTTGTAATTTATTTTGTGCTTGAAGTGGAATCAAATACAAATGCATTTCACTTGGAGAGACGGTTGTATGGTGTGCTTTCGAAAATTTGCAAAATCGATTACAATTTCCAGAACACAAATAAGGAATCAGATTTTATAAACGCATATCAATAATATTTTCACGTTATCTTAGTGCATTCTTCTGAGAGATATCTATCAAAGCTGTTCAACTTCGGAATAGAAGTATAATATTTAATATCAAAAACGGTTTTGTTTACTGTGAATTCGTAAGTTTTCATCATTGACAGCTTGAGTGATTCCTTTTTTCCAATCTGTTCATCCGTACAGTATTTACATTAGTCGGACTATTGTCCTCATCTTTGTCGCCATATTTGTCACAAAGTTTCAGCCGTTGTACGCTCCGGCCTTCTTCAGTTGGTTGGAATTTCGAACTGAACCCTTTATTTCGATCACTGGGGTAGACTGTTCTAGTTCCACGAGCCATGTTTGATTGATGTCAGTTATCAGTTATCTCCACTGCTTTAACCGGGTATTGAACTCACACTCTTTGGGTCTGTCACTGGATCTAACCAACGCCTTTATCCACTGTGCCATGTGTCCTTGAGACAAATATGGCGACAAAGATGAGGACAATAGTCCGACTAATGTAAATACTGTACATAATACCTCATTTCAGAAATATAGACAGACTCTGTTCATCCGTATTTTTTAATAAATCATGTTTTGTTCCATTACAAATCATTTTAACTGTCTTCGGAAAATATGTTTCATTGGTCTGCTTACAATCTCTGATCTAATTAAAATATAACGAATATATCACTTTTAATATTTTACTTACTATAAACAGAACGACATTATCTTGGTAATTGGTAGCAATTTCTTGTGTCCTATCGGTATTTCCACATTAAAAAAAAACCTGAAGAAAAACTTTAACTTCCAGGACGAGTAATTTCCTCCGCCCCTAATTTGTGTAAATAAATTTCATGCTAGGATTTTCTTTGAGTAAATAAGCTATTTTGGTGATTGTTGTGTG
>OZ038481.1:128335560-128363060 GCA_964036315.1 Acanthosepion esculentum | reverse complement strand
CTTCCGCTAACTTGTTGTCGTGGTGGTGGGGATGATCTCCCATATCAAACTTGATTTCTATCACTCTCATTGTCTTTTGAATGTTAACGATTTTATGGCCGATGAAACTGAAAATGACACTGACATCTCATTTTAACAGATATATTTACCAAAACTCCATAAAAATATCTTGAAATAGTAAGGAGTAAGTTTCTTTTTTAAATTCGCCAATTCGGTCAACGACGACAAAGAGACGACTTCGGAATCTCTTGCAACTCTTCTAGACGTTCTTCCTCTTTACGTTGGGGAATGTTGTCAAAATCCTGGCCTTCAGTACATCTTTTGTGTTAGAAGAAGTGTTGTTGGTGTATCATTTAACTGCGCCCCATACATAATAATCAAGGGAGTTGCAGTCTGTGGAGTTAGTTGGCCAGATGTAAGTGGTGATGTGGTCGGAGATATTGTCTGACAGTCAAGTCTAGGTTCTCCTGCTTGTGTGGCACGATGCAGAATCCTGTTGCTAGACATAGGGTCACCCAGTAGCCATCCTCTTGTCCCAGGGCAACAGTAACTCCTCAAGTCATTTGATGTCGGCCTCTGTGTTGAGTCTGAGGCCCTGTGGGAAAATGAATGGAGGAATAAAATCGTGATCACTAGTAATCACTCCAGGTCCGTTCGTAATCCTCATCCAACTTTTTTGACACATGCAGATTTTTCCGAATCCTCTGCACTGTCCTTAGATTAACACCCAAACACTCTATAATGTTCGTATTGGTGCTTGCAGTACAGCATGCCGTTTCCAAGTACCGGCGGATTGAATTGCGTCATGGTGCTCATTTTCTTATAGACAGTGCCTAACTGACCCTCTTATACTGTGCAGTGAACTAAAAAAAAATCGTGCATGTGCGAAATTAAAAATATAATAGGCAACAATTTACCCATCACACCCTGTATTTTAAAGGGGGGGGAGTATGTAAGAACTGTAATTAAAACGGACATATTAGAACACCACGCAGGAGGCTTACGGCCACATCACGTTGAAGCACTGTTTTTCACACAATCGTCAAATTTAAACAAGACTGATCACTACCTATACGTGTGACCACTTGGGAATTCCAGGCGCTGTAAGCATTCATACGTCGGGGGTGTAATAGATAATATGTTAGAATAGTTAATGATTATAATTCACTGATGCACAAATAACCATAAGAAAGATTTGAAATCACCGTTTTCCCCTCCAGCACTGGGTTAATTTGTGTCAATTAATTGTTATTATTGTCAAAAACATTCTAAAGAAATTTGAAAATATTTTCTGGCATGCATCATCCTAAGGCTGATGTTTATCGTCTGTATGTTCCCATATCTGAAGGAGGCAGAGGATTATTTCATCTAGGACTGTCTTACAAAACTACAACAATTGACCTTCAAATATGCATGGAAACTACAGAAGATTGGATGATAATCTATGTCAAAGAACATGAACGATGTACGAAACTTTTTTAACATAATAAAGGAAGCCAATAAGTCCACAATAGAGATTCAAGTGACTGGAGACAGGAGACTGGAGAAATGCAAGTAAAACACATCTGAATCTGCAAAAATCCTAAAAAGAAAACAAAGGCAAATGCGATCGATCAGCTACAGAATACATGGCAAGATAAACCGCTTCACGGTCAATATTCTCCCCATAGCAAATGGAGAAAAACCCTGTACCCAGCAGTGGCTACGTAATGGAGGGTTAAAAGCTTTAAACCGAAGTTTTTATCCTCGCTGCACAGGGTCAATGCTTACTGTTAGATAATTTTGTGTACTAGTGAGCCAACCCAAATCACTTGACTTACTTTATAGTTCGCCAATTGAAGGTTAACCAATCAGGAGACGTGAAATATTCAATCCGTCGTGTATAAAGGCGGCCATTTTTGTTCACTCTCTCCGAATGTCCAATGCCAACCTGTCAAGCGAATGAACAGAAGAAAAAACTACTGAACTACGCTCTGCTACTTTATCGGGCTATCCACTGCTAACCTGAACTACGCTTCCCTACTGTCTTCGAAATATTCACTGCCAACCTCTGGATTCTATACTCAAAGACTACCCTCATCATGAACAACACTAACTAACTAGAAGTTACCAAGTATATATACTGAAAAACTATGTTAGCCAAAATTAAGATTCTGTAATAAATATCCATAAACGATTGACCAATTTGTATCAGGTTCCACGGTATTGGCATCAACTGAATATAAAACCCGGAATGAGAGAATGGGCTAATATCTGCATTGTAAAGTATACAACTTTTCCGAAAAGGAAATTGCAAGAAATTTGTATGAACACCACACAGACCCGGTTACGGAGATAGGACCTGTAACAATTCCATAAGGCTTTGTAATATGGATAGACAGAAGAACCAATTTGAATCACTATATACATGTTGTCTTAAAATTCACAGCTTGCATATTTATATTTATAAACTCTTCAATACATGAGGTTATTTTTCTCTTGTCTTCCCATTCATGTAGCAAAATGTTTGATCTTATTTACTAAAATTTTAAAGAACATCTGAACTATAGTACAAACGCATTTATACATTTCGCCATGTGAATGAGAGAGAAATACGAACATACTGGTATTGATATGAAGGTTCGAACAACCTTACACACAAGTTGGTTGGATCCAATGACTTGTTCCAAAGAGCTGTGAGTTTAGTACCAGGGCTATGGCAGCGGTGAACAAAATTTGGAGAGTTCAGTTAAAGAGAGATAGCTGATACATCCGGAAGAGGAATGGCTCTTAGAAATAGAACAGTCTACACCGGTGGGCGAAATAAAAAAGTTCAGTTCGAAATTCTAATCACCTGGAGAATGCCGGAGCGTACAGAGGCCGAAACGTTGTGAACATAAGTATAACGTTGAGGACAACACTCCAAATAATGTAAATAATTACAACACATCATCTCAGAAATTACAGACACGAAACTTCAGTCATTCAACTAACATGTTCTAATTTTGTTTGTGTTAAGTAGACCATTTTTATATACAGAAGAATTATATATATATATATATATATATATATATATATATATATATATATATATATATATATATATATATATATATATATAATGTGTGTGTGTGTGTACATATGCAAATCATGTATGGAAATAAACATAAATATATATTATATATGTAATTTATATATATATATATACATATATATATATATATATATATATATATATATATATATATATATATATATATATATATTATGTATATTTGCGCTAATCGCTCAATATCAGTGATAGAGCTTACATATATAGATGGGAGTCAAATCAACTATATATATATATATATATATATATATATATATATATATATATATATATATATATATATATATATATATATATATGTATATATCTTGACTTTTGGGAATTAATTGAATAAGAATAAAACTCTCTTGATGCCATCTAATGACAACAGAATAACAAACTTTGTTAAGCCTGTCAAAATGAAGATGCATTGAGTTTTTTCTTTAAGGTATATCAACCAATTGCAGGTCATTTTTATCCGGAAATTATTTTAAATTCAAAGAAAGTTCTGAAGATAATAATGATTTACTTTTATAAGTTATACATTTGAAGCCATAACTGAGAGTAGAGGTAAACTTATAGCTTTTTCAAGGGCATTTTCGCATAAGTAAATATGGCGGACATAACTACACATGGCACCGGACCCCCAGATTTCCAATTGCGATCTTCTTATCCATTACACTACCAGTATATCTAAGCTTACAGTACTACTATTCCAAAGCGGTCACGTATCTGACTACGCCCGATCTTGGTTAAAATTTTTGAATGTATGAGAAAAGGAGTTTCACAGTGATATGGTCGTAATCCAAATTATATGAAGTAATATCAATTAGAACCATTATCGACAAGTATAAACCTACTAGGTTTGTGTCATGTTTAATATTGTATTAAATATGTCGATAAATTAAGGGCATAATTACAGAAAACAATCATAAAAATAAAACTGTTTTTAAATGTTTTTATTTCAATTGAAAGTTTATATTTGACTTTTATTGCAAAAGGGAAAACTGACGACAGAAAGAATTAATGTAAAACATTTAATTGAATTTTGATTATCAGGCTCCGAATGTTACCGTGTGTCATTTGTATTCATCGACAGAAGAATGTAATTGAAATCAGGTTAAATTTAATAAAGAAATCTAATTAGCATTTATTGTTCGAAGTTATAAAAAGACATCAGTTTAGCAGCAATGTGTGTGTGTGAGTGTGTGTGCATGTGTGTTTGCATCTGTAAGTATCTGTAAGCTTAGTAGAATCTTCATTTCAGTACCAATATTTTCATATATCTCTCTCATACACGCACACACAAAAACACACACACACACACATGTGAAGAAATATATTTCTAAGATGTGTATTATTTATGGAATAAAGTGCTCAATATCAGGGATAAAGCGTATGTAAACATATATATATATATATATATATATATATATATATATATATATATATATATATATGTATATATATATATATGTATGTATGTATGTATGTATGTATGTATGTATACATAGTTGATTTAACTCCCATCTAACTATGTTAGCTCTATCCCTGAAATTGAGCGCTATGTAGCGCAAATATACCTAATATATATATATATATATATATATATATATATATATATATATATATATATATATATATATGTTTATATCCATACACAACACACACACACACACACACACACACACACACACACACACACACACATATATATATATATATATATATATATATATATATATATATATATATATATATATATATTAAGAAGGATTGATATAGGCAGTTACAGATAAATAATTGTTCTGTATATAAACATAATATTATCAATGGTCTATTTTTAATAAGATCTTATCTTTTAATTCTTAAATTTTAAATTTATATATATATATATATATATATATATGTATATATGTATATAAGTATATATATATGTATGTATGTATGTGTGTGTATGTGTGTGTGTGTGTGTGTGTGTGTGTGTGTGTGTGTGTGTGTGTGTGTGTGTGTGTGTGTGTGTAATCATTTCCTGCCAAGGAAGCTAATTAGCATCTGGGTTGCTGCGGTTACTGACAGTTAAAAAATAAAAGGAAAAAGAACATATTAATAAGGGGCTAGATTAGCCTATATATATATATATATATATATATATATATATATATATATATATATATATATATATATATATATATATATAAACTAAATAAAAGCACCTTTTCAGTCGTTTTTAATTAAATGTGCATATATATATATATATATATATATATATATATATATATATATATATATATACTAGCAGCATGATTCAACAATAGTACGACTCATATAACAATCGCTATCACTTGATTAAAATATTTTTGCCCTTCCTTGCCTTTAAAGTAGTGCCCTTTGCCGTGCTGATGTTGCTACATGCCTTACTTCTTTCCTATCTCACACGGCGATTTTTTTCTAATCTCTATACTAAACATTATATCTGTTACGAAAAAAGAAATAAACAAAATGAACACAAAACGATCAGCTTTAAAAAAAAGGACTGGTAACTGGAAAAACTATTATTCATAGAAACTCTTTTTTTTTAACACAATAGTGTTCATAAAATATTTCATTCAGAAGATCAGTTAAAAGTTTTGTAAATTAAATAATTTCCTAATTCTATTGCATTTTTTCATTTTAAAATTCAAACCATAATTTCGGTAACTCGTCTGCTCTTTTTACAAAAAACAAATTAATGATTGAAATTATCCAAGTAAATCTGAGTATAACTAATATATACATTAAAAAAAAAATTACTTCATCCAAATTTCATAAAATTTTATAATTGTGGGAGTCTGGTTAATAGATATAAAATGATCTTTGGCCAAGCGTTCTGGAAAAGAAAGATTTCTGAAACAATGCAATTCCTTTGCGAATAAGTCCAGTGAATTTCATTAACCCTAGAACATTAATTTTTAATTAAAGTTACACAACTACTAACCATGGGTATATCATACCCGATTTTGAAAATATCTTAAAAAATTAAAATATAAATCTTTATTTGAAATATTTTACATGCAGGCACTTCAAACTTTGTACTTTGAGTTAACATTAATAGGAACTGAAAAAATATTATTTAGGTAAGAAAATCAGGTAGTGAAAATTGTAATTACAAATAGGAAAATTTGCGCTGCGTACTATATACCCATGGTTAGTGTTCTAGGGTTAAAATCCGACAATTATTTGATTTTTGCAAGAATTTCTATTCAATGTGTTTTCACCACAAAAAGACGCTAAAATTTCCTATTAATCTTTGGACCATTCCTCCACCGTCTGAAGCAAGGAAAACATTTTTTAACCAAGAAGTGGTCTTTCCTCTTAGTAAAAACATATCGGTTTTGACGACAAAACTTTGTTTTTATTGTGTGTAGGCATTTTTTCTCGTATATATCTTCCGTTAGCGAGTCTGTGAAGGTGCCTATATCTATCTATCTATCTATCTATCTATCTATCTATCTATCTATATCTATATATATATATATATATATATATATATATATATCTATATATATATATATAGATAGATAGATAGATAGATAGATAGATATATATATATATATATATATATATATATATATATATATATATATATACACACACACACGTATATATATATACATACATATATATATATATATATATATATATGAACGATTTTGGACAGTAATCCACTGGGAATTGTGCGAACATTGCTTTGACTTACTCATGTTATAAATTATATATTCTGCCTCGCAAAGTTACGAAAGAACTGACATCGAACGATCCACAAGTGATTTCCCGAGAAATTCTTGACAATACAGTTATATCCGTGTTAACTTTTCTAACACCTCTCGACTAAATGGCGCTCTCCCCTCGGAAAGGATTGAATATATAATTCCCCAAAACGGCTCTAGAGAATAAAAAATATCCATTTATTTTACTGTTTATGCGTACAGGACACGAGAAAACAAAGGATATAAAATTAATTCTAACACAATTGTCAGTGGCATCCTCGTCAATAATTCAATATCTAAATGATGAAAAACTATTTATTTCGAAAAACAATCATTTAATACAGGCCGATCTCAGTATATTTTGATTGCTTTTATAAATATTCTATGTAGATTATGACAAAATTTATTGACGCACTTCCAAAAACGAAAAGGACCAGAGCTTTGTACATGAGAACTTTAATAACTGGTCAATGGTAAAATAACTGACTTGTAATATTTAATACCGCAATCCAACGAAATCTCACTTCATCATCAACGAATTAGCAATGAGTTCTCTCCATTGAACACGAATGTTTATACTCTTAATGAGGCCCAATTCCTTGAACGTCTCTTGTATCTCTATTTCACATAAAGTGAACACATTTATTTAATCTATTCCAAAAATATGAGAAAATGATTGGTTCATTTGACTGCTCAAATAAATATCTATACCGTTCTGCCACGCTTGATCTTTACACGAGTTAGATTAGAATAAAATAGCGTAGTGTTATTATATCTGCTTTCTGTTCTACGCCACAGTCAAGGAGCTCAACAACTGAAACAATTCTATATATATAAAACGGGCGTAACCGCAGAATTGTCCAAATTTTGTAACAGAAAATTGTCCAATTGTTGGATGAAGCTTTGAACCGTGGTATCTTAGAAAAGATGAAAGATATCTTACTGGAATTCTTCAAGATCATTATGAAAGTATTGGACTCTAATTTGAATAATACGAATGTATAAGAACTCTCTAAGCTTAACAGAAGAATCGTGATTAAATAGATCATACAGAAAATGACACGTTCATTATTAATTAATCATATCAAAGGATCGGAACTCATGAAGAATTGAAATATATATATATATATATATATATATATATATATATATATATATATATATATAATTTCAGGATTATTCGTCAACTTATCCAAGATGATCTTTGCCCTCTCTAACCTTCTACCTTTTTGTCCTAGAGTAAAAGTCTTTTTCATTGCTATTTGGAATGTCATAGCGGATATTCCTCTCTCGCGGGCCAAACGCCCGATGGAGTGAGTTGGGTCTTTTCTAACTGACCTCTTTAGTCAAGTTGAAATGATGATACCGTTTTCTGCTGTGACATCCTGGTCAAGTTTCCCCGGTACCGTTCCCTCTTTCTTAAACTTAATCATCTTTCTTTTGATGGATCTTGAATGGACTTGAAGATGGAAGCCAGAGAATGAATTTTGGTATCATTATTGAAGACCTGAATGATTTTTATCCTCTCTTCATTGCTCAGTTGGGAAGAGAGTGGGTCTGACACAATAGAATTTATCCTATTCTCTTTCTATCTGAATAACGGAAAGTGTTTTTCGATGATTCTTACGGCAAATGATGTCAAGATGGCTTAACATCATATCTGAATACTTGGAACAAAATAAAATTATTTTAGTTGTTTTTTATGTATTAAACAATTTGTGGGATGGATAATTTTGAGGTTACAACCGATATTTCTCGTTTTCATTTAGGTATATCCTAAGGAACCTGCTGTAGAATCGAATGATTAATCCAGATTTCATTCTTTGATTGTTGTGGCAATAGAAATTGTTTATATCGTATTAGTGATTTTACGATAATCTTTAAAATCTTATTTCTTATTGTCGCGTATTAATAAGATACCGAGAAAATTTAGAGATAGTTTATTTCAAATTCGTGTGTGAATTCAATGATAGGTTCAAGCTTATTGAGTTACATTATTACGTCTAGTAGATTACTATTATGTAGACACAAGACAGTCATATATATAACTTATGTAAGTAAACCTTTTTGGTATCATGCCCTTAAATGGACCGACTTCTAAATATTCTAGTGAAAGGTAAACAAGAACATTATTGTTATGTGAGCTGTAAGATAAGTCGTATTTTTGCTTAGGTCATGTATGCTGGAATGTATAAAATATATTGAAAAAATATTCATACGTCTTCACTAGCCACATCATTTCATTCTCAACGCTAAAAAAAAAACGAGCTTCCAAATACCCAAATTCAAAGAAAGACTCCATTAATGACACTTCTAAAAAAAGATTACACACAATTCCTAATCCGACTGTCCAACAATCTTTCTAGTAAATTGGCAAACAAATTACTGATGCCTAAACTAGGATCGTCACCCCCCACCTCCCATACACTCAGAGATATAATTCGGGTGTGGCATCACTGATCTAAATCCCCAATTTCGTGGAAGATGCAACTCCGAAATCCTAAGACGCAGTGGGATAATGAATGATGCATTCCAAAAGCTAAGTATTAACAAACAGGAAAATTTCGTTAGAAGCAAAGAAATGCTCCTTAAAATATTATATAATATTAATTCTTTTATATGGCAAGATATTCTTTACAATCTCTTCGCAGATTAAGAAAAGACTTGCGGCAACAGAAATTTGGTCTTACTAAAGGATACTGAGGATAGCGTGGACTGACACAGCGTCGAAGTTTTAGGGGAATTGTAAATGAAAATGATGCTTATATTCAGAAACAGATACAGACAATAGACACTTGTAGGACAAATAATGAGAAAAGAGGGTTTGGAGATTTTGATATTCGCAGGACACCCAGAAAGGAAGAGGGCCAGCCACATGCAGTGAGTCACCTAACACGAGTTTGTGTATTGACACTACCTCTTTAGGTAGGTTACCCGCCGATGCTAGAACAGGAATTAGGAGATATAGCAAAAAGAGAAAATTTGTTAAAGGCTATAAACGTCGACATCAGGAAGGCACATAGAAAAAGAAGGATATTAATGATGATGATATTGCCGCTGCGCCATGTTTAATGGGTGTCAGTTATCAGTCATCTCCTGTTAATCCCCCTCTGCAAGTTCTCCACTGCCTTAACCGGGTATTGAACTCACACTCTTTGGGTCCTGTCACTGGATCTAACCAATGACTTTATCCACCGTGTCATGTGTCCTTCAGGAAACACAGCACGTGTAACTAGAACAGTCTACCCCAGTGAGCGAAAGAAAGGGTTCAGTTCGACATTCCAACCACCTGAAGAAGGCCGGAGCGTACAACAGCCGAAACGTTTTAATAAATATGGCAACAAAGATAAGGACAATAGTCCGAATAATGTAAATAGTGTACATATCTTATCTCAGAAATATAAACAGATACTGAAGGGCCGAAACTTTGTAATAAATATGGCGACAAAGATGAGGACAATAGTCCGAATAATGTAAATAGTTTACATAATATCTCATCTCAGAAATATAGACAGACACATTTGCCTCTGTGTGTGTTATCCCTAAACTGACAGATGCATTATTATATATGAAGCAGTCCCTTTTTGTCAGTTTCTTCATAGATCAATGCCCGAAAAATTTTAATCTCGGTATTTTTAAAACTTATTTTTAAAGCTATAACGTTTGTTCTAATCATGACTCTTCATCCTCACCAAAATAAAAAAATGAAAAAAAATCTACCTACATTTACTTTGATTAAAAAAAAATCTTTGATGTTTTAATAAAATCTCTGTAAACTTTGCGTGCATCTTTGCCATTGGTTTACAATTATTCTTCGTATTTTATTCGTCTTAACACAAAAACTATATTGGCATTAAGATATCTAAAAAAAGAAGTAACGTAAAAAGAATCAACACCATCAGTCCCTCAACATTTGAAAGCCAAACTTTGATCTTTATTCTTGTAATGTCATAGAAGACATTTCAAAGGCGTTTTTTTATGTTCCTATATTTAGTGATGTCATTTCCAGTGGGCCCAGCCCCTGTGAATCTATTTGATTGAGTAATGTCAAGTGATCTTTGATCCAGTCAAGTATCGTGTGTGGCATCAGCGCGTGAAGCAGGAGAGGGCAGAGTAAGAAAGTTGGTCGAATTTCGATTGCTTCTGAAGATCATCTACAACTTGGCACATAAATCATGTTATTTGTGACAAGCCTCTATATTTTGACACTTCTTTCATGATCTGACAAATTCAGATATAAAAAAAATGTTATGAGTGGACTTCGGTATATATTCATGAACATAATATGGATTTTGGCTGTAGTAGCAAAGTATTTTCATGTTCTAAATCAGGTGAAAACTAAACTTTCAAACACTTATTCACAAAGAATATAGACAAGACTTGTTTAATGTGACGATGGGCAGAACATATTCTTCCTTCTCTGCAGTTACTATAAAGTTTCCGCGCGTCTGTAAGTTTTATTCAATATATACTAGTCATCCTCCAAAAGTATCACTTTAAAATTTCTTTAAAGTATTCGCAACTAATTTAATACGATATTTAGCAGGAATTCACCTTTTACATAATTGGTGAAATATGTTTTTTTTTTCAAGTCTATGTGATTTAGGTTCAAATATTTAACTCTCTAAATAATATATATATATATATATATATATATATATATATATATATATATATATATATATATACAGAGTGTTCGATAAAAGTGACTCACCTTATCCTTTGAATTTAGCTCAACTTTCGTTTCATCGGATAAGAGAACATTCTTCCAGTTTTCTACGGTGGAATTTTTGTAATATTGAGCCCATTCAAGTCTCTTGGCTTTGTTGACTTTGCTTATTAGCGGCTTAAACCTTCGTGTACAAGATTTGTAGCCTTATTCTAACAGCCACCGACGGATTGTTGAAGAGGCAAGACTAACACCTTGCTCTTCGCTTAGACTGGCTGCAATTTCCTGGCCAGTTATTGTCCTATTCTTCGCAACTTCTCTCTTGATTTCCCTGCCAGTTGTATCATCAATCTTTTTCTTTCGTCCCCATGTTTCCTTCATTGGAGCAGGAGTGGCCTCATTATGTGCCCTAAGAACTCAAGAGACAGTTGGTTGCGAGGTTATAGCAATTTCTGCAATTTCTCTGGTAGACTTGCCTGCTGTTGAGAGAGCAATATTAGCTACCTTAAGTGGTTCTGATGCGTATTCGATTCCTTTCATCTGGTTGAGAGGCTATTACCAGGTGTTTTTATATTGTATGAGGCTTTCTGGAATATTCTGGAATACTCTAGATTTAATTTAATCTGTTCTAGAATTCTCTAGAATATTGTTCTGAGTGTATTGTAAAATAGGTTTCAATATTTTTTCAAAAGCTCTTTAAATTTACCAGTTTAATCATTAAAATGCGATATCTGAGTCAATTTTTGCACAGAGATTTTAACCAAATCTTATTTATATCCAAAGTTATAATTATAAATAGAATACTTTAGGGTTAATAAATATTTTTCCTAGTTTGGCGGGAAGGGGTCTTTATATAGGATAGATTAAAATTATTTTAACCCCAAAAACAATAGAGAAAAATAGTTTTAGTAAAAAAGATCAGGTGAGTGACTTTTATCGTATAGCACTGTATATATATATATATATATATATATATATATATATATATATATATATATATATATATATATATATATATATATATAGCTTCTCTGTATTAACACCAATCTATTTTATAATATTAAGCCATGTGGAAATCATTATATTACATAAAATAAAGTATTTTCTACACCGGATATGGTATATTGAAGTGTATATAAAATATTTAATATAGAAAATATAAATATAATATACATAAACAATATGTAAATATTCGATGCATACATTTCCATTTGACCTTCACATATGAATTCGCTTTCAACGGATTCCTGTTCCAAATCCAGCTGTTGAACGAGGGCATATATATATATATATATTATGAAATAGACAAAGTCCGAAAATTAATTTAAGACATTTTTATGTTTATACATTCCTTTTATAGATGCAAATATTCAAGTAAATGCTCTGTTTTATAATAGACAGTATTAATAATATATACCGGCCTGAATGTCCGAGAAATTTTCATAGAAAATATTCGTCCCCCGACAAGAATCGAAACTATATCCTATACCGTCATATAGCCTGAGGTGTCTTAACCGAGCTAACCACGGAGGATAGTTCGATTAGCAAGGTCGATTTTACTGCTTTTAAACTACAATCTTCTATGAATCTCTCACGTACATTCATATCTGCTCAAAGCGTATCCAAATGTAAACGCTTTGATATGAATGTACGTGAGAGATCCGTGGCTCGATCGGTTAAGGCACGTCAGGCTAAATGACGGTTCCGTAGAGAGTGATATATATATATATATATATATATATATATATATATATATATATATATATAGATAGAGAGAGAGAGAGAGAGAGAGAGAGAGAGAGATATGGATGAGACATGGTGGCGTAATAGATAGCGGCTCGGATTGAGGAATCGCACAGCCGAGTTCGAATTCCAGTGGAATCCATTACATTCACTTCCGTGCTAATAAACTTGGGAAACGAATGAATCCTCTTCTTTTCACCTCAGATATGGGAAAATAGTAGGGAGAGACGGAATGGCAACTGGAAGGCTACTCTGAATTCAAAAACCTGCGAAGGGTCGTTTCGAGACCTTGTGTGGCACGTGTTTCGGCCCCTCAAAAGTCTGGTTGGTTATGTAGAAAGCCTACTATAACATATATCATACGTGTAAGTGACTGGATGTCGGTTCATAGGAATTGAGTTGATTTATCCGTCCAATATGGGCAGAGTCCAGCATATTTACCGCTTTCCAGTAAGTACCGCGCATATATAACATATAAAAATATATATTGAAACTATATATATATATATATATATATATATATATATAATACATATATATGTTTGTGTGTGCGCGCGCACGCGCGTAGGGCCAGCTGTTATCAGTTTTACATATATTCATAATATCCACAACTTTATCTCTCATCGTACAAACAATTTCATTCAGTAACACTCTACGTTGATTAACTCTCGGGTTCAGAATTGAATAAAAAAAATATACAGGTTGTCCATAAAGTTCGTGTGCAGTTTAAAAAAATTATATCTTTATTTGTATTTGCGAGAGAAATAATCTGTAAAAAAAATGTCATGAAATTAAATGTACCTTGTGTTAAATATAGCTAAAATAACTAATGTGATTTCAGGGATGACTGTAAATCAGTTGGCAAATGTTTTCCGTGAACTGCAAAATCGTATTACCCTTTGTATTGCTAATGATGGAGGACATGTGTAAACTTAAATAAAAGTTCAATAAAACCTTAAAAAATAAAGATTTACTTCTTTCTAATCCCTTTTACAAATTAGTTCTATCACAAATACAAATAAAGTTATACATCTTTTAATGTGCAAACGGACTTTGTGGACACCCTGTATATTTTTTATTCAATTCTGAACCCTAGATTTAATCAATTAATTTTTCTAAATGGCACACGAACTTTATGGACACCCTGTATATACAAATTAATTCCCTGAATTGGCTAACTCTTGCCACGGGTAATAATGAATTATATATAAATATAGACACTTTAAAGCATATTGAAAAATCGTCTTTTATCGACCTAGTTGGTTTCGAAAACGTAACAGTTTTGTGTTATCTATATGCACACGATTAGATTTCAACGAGAAATAATATTTGGAAACTGAATGGAGAGAAATGATTTTGTACTAGATGAAAACAAATATGCTAATTCCGAAAATGAACAGAGAATTGACATAGCGTGTACTGATTTGATCATCATGCTTTCCAAGTTATTTGCCTTGACGGCTTTTGGGATCTGCGCATGTCATATGCTAAAGTAAGAATCAAGTGAGCAATATGTTGGAATCATTCATCGCAACTGATTCCTTTTTTGTTCAAATTATTATTTTGTCTCATCTAGCGAGAAACGTTGCGGTTTTAATAAAGAATTTCTTAACATCACATCATGAAATATTAAATAGGGCGTCTCTAACAATAAAATTTCATATGGAATTTCGCTCGTGGCTTTTGATGCTATGAGCAGTAACATTCTGAGAATAACCAGCAGGAAATAACAGACATGACATCAGGGAATCAAATCTTGTTAAATCCAGGCATCATTGATGAAGACTTTTGATTCTTATAACAGATTACAAGAGAAGGCATAAGCAAAAGAGTAATGTTTGAAAGATTCTTGAAGATAACTGAAATAAAGAGTCAAAGTTATATATATCCGGTAATTTCTTGGACTTAAAGGTATTATTTATTAATACAGATTTGACTGAAACATATGGATTGAGAAGTAAAGAACGCAGGAACAATTTAATTTTATATTTATCACCATTCATTCCACTAAACAATGAGTTCACTAATGCCGAAATAGGAGGCATGGATAGCGGCTCAGATTGAGGAATCGGAGAGCCACGTTCGAATTCCGGTCGAATCCATTACATTCCCTTAAGTGCTAATACCCCTGGGAAAGATATGAATCCTGTTCTTCTCCCACTCTGGCTATGGGTAAGTCGCAGATCAGATCTTCTTTTGCTTTGGATGGCATTTGGTCTACCGTTGAAAGAAATGGCATCCTACCGTGGGAAAAAAAATCTGCTTCGTCAGGGATGTATCGAAAGATACATGATCACCTAAGCGTGTATCACGCATGACACACAACTGACTCAATGCCGAAATAAGAATAAAACTGTTAATGCCTACACAAGTTTCAGAAATATCATGGAAAGTTACTTCACAAAAGGACAAATATGTTTCGGGTCATACATGCATCGTGCACATATAGATTCTAAAAGCATCCATATCATATTTGCATGCTATGCAAATTATGTACAATACCAATGACACGATTGACATAAACAAAGGCAAACAACAATATACAGGTAGTGGCGGGGACAACAAGAAAACAAATCGTGAATTCACTTACGCACTCAAGACTAAAACCACAAATCAACCAACAACATGCAAGTTTACGATAGGTATACATCCAAACGTTAATTTCAGGATCCTGACGACTTTAAATCCTACAAAAGTCAACGATTTATGAAGTCAATGAATGCTTAACGGGATAACAAATTCCTTAAGGACCCCGATAATCAGAGATACAAGGTAATTTTTTTCTGTGAAGAAGCTCGTCCCAGAAGTCGCTCTATTTTCATAAGATAACAATTTATGCAGCACGTCTGGCCATATATTGAGGTCAATAAAACATTAAGCAATGAAGTGTGACGGCCAGTCGGTGCCCCCTGCAATAAAGCCAAGAATCTGTAGAAGCCTATTTATCCTCTTTCACCATCATGGAACTCAAACCTCTATGATATTTTGGATCAGGAACCTAACGTGGCCTTACAAATGGAAGTCTGTTATAAAGGTCAGATTGTCCAAAAAAATTTTGTTCAGACTTGCATTTTGTTCTTTGTTTTTTGGGGTTTTTTAAGTAGTGTTTATGATATCACTGAAAACAATGGAGACACATTGAATAAAAGTATACATTTAATAATTATCAATGGCATTCATTTACCTGTTAATGCCCACCATCCTAAAAATGGTACCGTGGGTATACGTGGAATATAGATGCAAGCAAGGCGATAATGCCACTAACACGCAAGAGCGAAAGAGAATGAGATGATTTTAGAAAGAATGAGAAGATTTTAGTGAGGAAATAGGACAAGAAAAGAAAAGAATTTAGGAAAGCAGAAATTTAATTAAATCGTAGGAAATCAAGAAACCGGAAGAGAGTTTCAGAAGTGATAAGTTCGAGAAAAGAAACTCTTAGAGTAGAAATTACGGTTACAGCTATTTCTACATTAAAAGAATTTGGACTAATTGTTAATCTGGTAGTATGTTTACTTTCATGCGTTTGTGATATAGTGATATGGAGAAGCAGCGATCATTAGAACAATTGCCATGTAATATTGATATAAAAACAGAGGGAACTCACGTTACTGAAAGTGACTGAAATCGAAATGCTAGATCGGGACCGATAATATTAAGGCCTTTCTTTGTGTTATGTTGATAACCTTAGACGTGGCAGCAATATTTAATGTACGAACGACAATGTTCAATGCATGGAAGAATGGTAAATTTATAAATGTGGGTGAATAAGGATGGGTTCTGGCGAGGACAACTATCTGGTAAGACACCGTGAACCACATTTCCTAGGAGCGTTCCTATAAATAGATTCGATACAATCATTCTAATTAATATTAGGGGGAAATATGAGGCAAGAAACCTATATTGACATTATTTATATTCGGACTACTGTCCACATCTTTGTTCATGTTACCACAGCTTTTCGACCTGAACATTTTAAACCTGAAATTCAAGCCGGATTGATTTTATAAAAGTGAAGCTATTAATGGATTTTTTAAAAAAGTTGTAATTAATACTGAAAATTAATTTCATTGTCATAAGAAAACGTAGAATTTTTTCACCATCCGTGATTTAGCCTATAATGATTCGCTTCACGAAAGGTGACAAAACATGTTTTCTCTTATTCAGTATTATATCTTGTTCTAATTATTTGCGAAATATCGAAATAAATTTGTAACTGATATATGAATTGTGTAATAAAATTCAAAATATAACATCCCTCTCCAAGTTTATTTTTTCCGTCATAATTGACTACAGTTTGCCAAATGGCATACTATGATGATTGACTGAGAAACATGTTTCTCAAAGCAACAATGCTCACTACATATATATATATATATATATACATATATATATATATATATATATATATATATATATATATATATATATATATATATATATATATATATATATATATATATAATTATTTTAGAAAAAATAATGATTCCTTCCCTACATAACAGTTCTCATGTGCGTACATGAATGCCATCATTTGCTTTCAAATGGACACCCCGTCCCTACCTCGGCTTGATCTCTTTCCGAAGGTCACTGATATGCGGATAAAAATGAACTCTTAGGCTCCTTATCAAAATGGTCACTCCAGCCGTTTCCATAGTAATTCATTTTGCGAATGAACATGCTTATAAAGATGTGTAAATTTCAAGATTGGTTTTTCCTAAATTTTTGCTTGAGTTTGAAACAGGGCTTGATACTTTAATTCAATTTAATTTTAATAATTATATTGAGGTTTTCGGCTCTCGTTTTTGAAACATGAGAACTCTTATGCAGCGAAGGAATCATATTTTTTTTTTAAATAATCATAATTTAAGCTCTACTTCTGTATGGTGCACTGTCTTTTAAAAGTAAAAACAAAAATATTAAAGAATTCCGGATTATTTACCTAACGTGTTCCTTCCTATTTTTCTACATATCTGCACACACACATACACGCACACACACACACACACACACACACACACACACACACACACACACACACACATATATATATATATATATATATATATATATATACACTAGAGTTTCAAAAGTATGAGGACACCCCTGCTAATTGTTTAAAATTAGCCCAACGAGTAATTGTTTTGTACTTTAAATAAGATAAAGAATTTATAAATGGTTAAAAATGTGAAACATGATTTTTTATTAGAACTTTTATTGTTAAAAACAAAAAAAGTAGTTTATGATTAAATTTTGTTCTCGTCAGAATATCAGCCTTTAGACATCATTATTGCAGCACAAGTCTTTGTCAATGGTTGCAAAATCTTCTCAAAGTATAAGTTTGATAATTGATTCCGTTCTTTTTTCAGTGACTCTTAGATTTTTTCAATCTTCATCCCATTCTAATTCTTCTCATGGCTTCAAACTTTTGAACTGTATCGTATATGTATATACACACACACACACACACACACACACACACACACACACACACACACATATATATATATATATATATATATATATATATATATGTGGGGGGGTGGCGTGTGCGTGTGTAAAGAATTTTATTATCCTTAATTCACAATAAATTATGTCAAAACTTTATGTCTGAGAACGCATAAAAATATGAGACCAGGCATTGAAATTTCGAATAAGTTAAAACGAACTTCACCAAGTTTTTGTCTATCTGGCTAACCTACAGTCTGTGCGGAATGAAGTGAAAATACTGGACAAGGAATTGCCCTATAGAGATAGACGTATGAAAGAATCAATGCATAGTCATATAAAAACCTACTTAGTAGTCCTAGCGTAGAAATAAATACAATATAAGAGCCGATTATAAAAAGGGAAAGACAAATGAGAGCAAGTCTTCAACAGCAACAGCCGTTGTAATAAACACGTGTGTACAAGTGCTCCCGACCAGCTGCAATCATTGCTTGGCACATTGCTTCAATAAGTTTTCGACACATTAAGCTCATTACCTCTACACACAGTGGGGCCGATGATGTTATGTTGCAACCAGTCTATGTCATTAGGTTGACGGGACTCGATAAAAACTTTCGAGTCATCCACGCGCTGCATTCCACCGTTTTCTCGACACAGTTCTTTATCACCTTATTCGGCTTTTGGATACCAGAGCACTTGATGATTCTCTTTAAGGAATCAACATGAAAGCCTCTACGGCCAACCTCAGATGGTACCAGAGTGCAGCGTTACATAATTCACGGACCTCAGCAACCTGTTCCTTATACCGAAGCAGCTTCCTTTCATAAGCCTCTTCAATTTCTTCCTCTCAGGGCACCGTCAGCTCTCCAAGCAGCAGACGCTTCTCGCTATTAATCGAAACTTGATTTGGCCTCAGTCCAGACTAAATAATCTCCCTTAATAACATTGTCCAATTCCTTGAGCCCTCGGATCTGGTCTTCTGTCTCTTACCAGACACACCTTGCTTCAAGAAGGCAATCCTTTGCAAGTCCGTCGTTTGTATATGAGCATTTCTTGAAGCTGACCTCACAACCTCCAGGACCATGTTATGTCTAAAGGTGTACCAGCCCTTCTGTAGCTCCTTTGGGAAAGATGACAGGATATGGCGCAGGTTTCCAACACAAATTTGCCGGTGATGCCGCAACATCATATGCTGACTGAACGAGGAACAGCCCTGCGCTGAAACTTCACAGATCAGACCAACTTATCTGACCACTATCAAGATCATCCCAGTTGAGCCATCGACAATGCTGAGCCTGTTGGACAGACTTCACCAGTTGTCATTCCTCCACAGGCTTCTGAAGATGAACTGCTTTCATTTAATCACCACAGGGAACCTTTATCTGCTTGCCTTCACCCTGAATGATTCCAAATATCAGGAGAACAACAAATTACGCCTTTGTGGCCTTACGCTTTATACTTTCATACACAAAACTATAGATAGTCAATTCCTACAAATACTGCAAGGAAAGTTGGTTGGCTGTATGCTACCAGAAAATACTTCTCGCTAGAATCTATCTTGGACATTCATAAATCTACGTCCGTGCCTTGAAAAATGTTGCAGTATAAGGTCTGGTGCTTCTCTGGTACATTTCGATATTCTTGATAGAATTCTTGATAAAAATACCTCTTATGTAATTGATCTAAACATTCTTGATAAAAGTGCCTCTAATATAATCGATCATGATAAGGCATATCGACTTCAATCAATTTCTCAATAACGTAACATGGATTCCCTCGGTCTTTTCTTCAAATATTTTCATGGCAGCTGTTACGTTGAGATTTTTTCGCTAGTGCCCGACTACATGAATATAAGTGTGCTACTAGACTGGAAAGTCATCAGTAAAAAAAATGTGCCCGAAATGCGATTTGTAGTCGGGGACACAAAAATAAAGTAGGTGCGGAAGTTTAAATATCTGGGAAGTGTTTTGACAGAGGACGTTAATTGTGACACTGAGATGCGTAGACGTATTGGGATGGCCAAGAACTCATTCCAAAAGCTGGACAGAGTATAGCGAGACAGGAGGATCTCTGTTAACAAAGAAAAGAGTACTGAGCTGTTACGAGACATCTATGATAGGGGGAAGTGGGAGCCATGATCGCCTATGTCCTGAAAGGACACGGCAGATAAAAAGAGAAATGCTAGAATCAACCGCATTTCTATTATAACAAAATACCTTCCGTTAACTATAATCTTCGAAAATTTAAATGCAATGTCAGTCGGCAATCTTCTGTTCCCTTGAGATCTGTTTCATTGTTGTTTTTCCTCAATGTTCATCGCTAAAGTTTTCTCATTCTCATTCACTCCCTGTAACACCCTGTATTCTAGTGACATTATTACCTGGCTTTGGGTAAAACGATAAAAAATTAGTTGGTATGTAAATAATAATACCACCTCTTCACGGAGATCCATACGGAGAGATATGTCATGCTAAGAAGGACGTTCTATTGCACACATGTAATTCGAAATCTCCAAACATTAAAAGTAAAAGAATGAATATGGTTTATCAAAACAATATTTGTGTCACTTATTTGAATATTGCAGAAGAGAGTTGATATTTTTATGATAAAATGTTCGGGATATTTTGATAAAAATATCGTGATATTTTTATGATTAAAGTTTCGTGCCATTTCTGTAATCAAGGTCCGTTATATTTTTGTCAAAAATGTGAATGTCAGTTGAGGTAAGACAAAAAATAAAATAAAATAGAAATCCATTATATAAAAATTCTGAAAAATCCACCTTTATTTTTGGTTTGTTAAGATTCAGTTGATTATTAAAGTGGAAAAAATTGAATTTTATCAATATTATATATTATAAAGCGTTAAAAAAAAACGAGGCGAAAAAGGAAATAAAATATTCTGATTGAAATATGAAATATAATTTTCAATGTAAAAAAAAAAAATTATAAAAACGTATATGAAGTTATTTTTTCTCTTCGTTTCAACGTTCTTTTTATATTTCTTTAATTAACTTGCTATTTTGCATGTGTACAAAAGTTATTTTCGATAAAATTAAAGATTCGTGTACTATTCCTCGATTAAATGTATAATCACCTTTCTGCTTTATCAAAGAATGACTCCTAAAATGAACGATGGGTATATCATAACCTTCGGGTGGATGGAAATCGCTAGACTTGGAGAAAAGACAATATAAGTGAAGAAAACCGCCAGTCATGGAAAGAAGGCGTCTGGAGTACACATTGATGAATCTAGAACTCCTCTCCCAAATATATGTCGATAATGTATCCACTGTCTTTCTAGAAATTACTGAAAAAACGCCTGTTCCAAATGGTAACATACCTGCGCTTTCCTGGGAAAAATCGGGTGGCGTGGAGAAGGTTGACATATAGCATGTGCAAATTTTGTCCTCTCATAAATTCACACTAAAGTTTTCTCACAAGGGAGGACACAACTAGGTTGCCTCACAGTAACAGAAAATACGTGATGAAATCAAACTGCTACTGAGGCGCAGACCTCTGGGCGTCTCGAGACTCATTGATGTAACCTCAAGTCTTATAACGTATAACAGCTCGTTTCCCCTGAATACGTGGAGAGAAATATTATTATTTGGTCTGAATGAACGTACTTTATCTGATCCCTTAGCCCAAACATCTAATTTAGTCTACAACTATAATGCGCATGTGATATGTAATGTCTTAAATTGTTAATGAATTAAGATTTCTTTTCACTATTATGACATTGACAATTAAACTTAAGGTCACAGCTACCATCTTGTTCACTGTCACTAATGTACATATCGGGGGCTGTCTATATTTATGAGATGAGTTATTATGTATATTATTTACATTATTCGGACTATTGTCCTCATCTTTGTCGCCATATTTATTACAACGTTTCGGCCCTCCAGTATCTGTCTATATTTCTCAGATGAAGTATTATGTACATTATTTACATTATTCGGACTATTGTCCTCATCTTCGTGGCCATATTTATTACAACGTTTCGGCCTTTCAGTATCTGTCTATATTTCTGAGATGAGGTATTATGTACACTATTTACATTATTCGGAGAATTGTCCTCATCTTTATCCCATAAATATAGCACATCTTAAGAATATATTTCACAATAAGAATGCACACATAAATATATGTAAACTTAATTATGAAAGTCAAGAATAATTAAAAAATTAATGGATAATAAATAACGAATAAAAAAAGTTAACACCCAGCCCATGAAAAAGCCACAATCCGGACCAACAATTATTTCTACTCAATCGCCCCTAGAATAATATAAAACGTAGCCATTGCCGCCCACAAAATAACTGTTGGAAAAATAAAATACACCTCTCTATAATGCCGGATTGATAAGCATATATAACGAGTCGAGCCAAAACACAACGTACATGGACCAACGTTTTCGTTTAAGCATGAAACAGACTGTCATCTCTAGATGTTGTCATGAATGTCCACTTTTACATTTACATACGCTCTAACCCTGGTATTGAGCAAATTAACCCATAAATATAGCATACAATGAAAAGATAGGATCATCAATATCAGTAAAGAATGTGTATATATAAAAGAGAACATATCAACAGTCACAGGCGACAGACTGCTTCATGCTGATTATTGCGTTTATCACGAAACAGTTTGTCGCCTCTGACTTCAATATATATATATATATATATATATATATATATATATATATATATATATATATATATATATATATATATATATATATATGTAAACAGTAAAATCGACCAAACCGAAACGCAAACCGAAACGCTCCTCTGTCGCTCAATTGGTAAATGCACGTCAGGTTATCTGACGCTTCCTTACAGGATACAGGTTCGATTCCTGTCGGAGGACGCATATTTTCTATGAAAATTTCTCGGACATTCAGGCAGGTAAATGTTGTTAATACTGTTTATTATAAACATAGCTCTTACTTAAATATTTGTATCTATAAAAAGCAGGTATAAACATAAAAAATGTCTTAAAATAATTGTCGGACATTCTCCATTTCATCATGTGTGATGTAATATGTTTACATTTGGATACGCATCGTGCAGATATGAATGTATGAAAGAAAATCGTGGAGAATTGTGCTTAAAAACAGTAAAATCGATCTTCCTAACTGAAATGCTCCTCTGTTGCTCAATCGGTAAAAGCACATCAGGCTATATGACGATCATTATAGGTTACAGTTTCGATTACTGTCGGAGGACGTATATTTTCTATGACATTCAGGCCGGTAAATGTTGTTAATACTGTTTATTAAAAACAGAGCATTTACTTAAATATTTGTATCTATAAAAAGAACGTCTTAAAATGTCTTAAAATAATTGTCAGACTTTGTGCATTTCAATATATATATATATATATATATATATATATATATATATATATATATATATTGTGTGTATTTAGGCAGCATTTTTTCATTAATACATGTCTCATTAAATAATATAGATAAGCGTTGTCTATATATTTTATGCAAGTTTTTTTCATATAGTCTGATAATCTTAATAACATTATCATTAAATAATGAAAGAAAATCACAATATTGATACATACTTTTTTTTATTTAATCCGATCTGAGCTTTCGGCTTACATAAGCCATTATCAAAGATGACAATTACACAATATATTTATGCAATACACGAACAAGAAATTGATGATAGTATTATTTGTTTACATGGATGATATCCAAGCAACGATAAACACGTGCATATAAAACGCTGAAAACGAAAATCGCACGACAGCTCATGACGTCACACATGACCACGCGAGAGTGAATCCGATGAGTATTGAGTATGGAAAGCCGTTGGTATGAACCAATGACTTCTGTTACTAATTATAGGCATTTAAGGATATTTTTGGAGATTTCATAGTTTATTTTGTTCAGGTTAGGTTTCAACTGTTTTATGTATATAGCTTCAAGAATTTTTAGTTTTTGTTTATTGTTTTCATGTTTAAGTATAATTGTGTTTTCGACGAGGATTTTCCGGAATTGTGTATGCGGCCAGGCATGTTGTTTTAAATGTCTAAAAATGTTAGAGTTATCATTCAAATGTAGTGTCAAGCGTCGTGAAAGCGAGTTTGTGGTGTGACCAACATAGATATTATTTAGTTCGTTGGAGATACAATCTCCCAAAGGGCACCTGAATTTGTAAACTATGTTGGTTTTTTTCAAATCGCTAACCGGGGGAGAAGAATCATTTCGAATAATTGAGTTGGATATTTTAGATTTAGTGTAGTATATAATTAACTTAATTCTTTTGCTAGGATCTGTTGTGGATATGTTAGTATTTACTAATTTTTTTAGTATATTTTCATCTTGTTTATAATTAGTATGCATTTGATTACGATATAGGAGATTAATATGTTTGAGATTAGTAGAAGCAGTATTATGTACTATTTGCTTAGTATTGAGATTTCTAAGAAAGCATCTTATTTGTTCATCAATTATATAGTTTGGAAAACTATTATTAACAAGTGTTTGTTTTATATTCTTTAGTTCACTGTAAAAAATCTGTTTTGTGGATGAATTAGTTTCTGCACGGTGTATTAGATTTTTTATAATTGCTATTTTGTAGTAATATGGGCATTCGCTCTTGTAGTTAAGTGTACATGAATTTATGCTAGTAGGTTTTTTATATGGCGAAATAGTAAATTTGTTATTATTTGTGTTTATCAATATGTCAAGGAAAGGAATTTTATTATTAGTATTGAGTTCATACGTGAATTTGAGGACAGAATTATTTTGGAAACATT
The DNA here is from genome assembly GCA_964036315.1 of Acanthosepion esculentum. Lineage (NCBI taxonomy): Eukaryota > Metazoa > Mollusca > Cephalopoda > Sepiida > Sepiidae > Acanthosepion > Acanthosepion esculentum. The sequence goes on along the minus strand of OZ038481.1, from coordinate 128,337,602 downwards.
TTTGTAGTTGAAGTATTTCATCTGTATTTTCAACTAACATAAGAATATCATCAACGTATCTTACATAGATGGATGGTTTTTTAAAGTCTGTAAATATCTTATTTTCCAGGTTCGACATATAGAAATTGCTAAATGTCGGACCCAGTACTGAACCCATAGAGACACCATCACATTGTATATATATATTATTATTATGATCTAAGAAAGGGACTTCAGTAGTACAAGCTAATAGTAGTTTCCGTAATATATTAGGATTAATTTTAAGTGGGGGTAAAGATGAGTTACTGTATATATTTCTTATAATTATGTCAATAGTTTCACTAACAGGGACATTGGTAAATAAGTTTTCAACATCAAGTGAAGCTATGATTTCATAGTCGGGTTTTTCGCTTTTTAGGATTTGGATTACTTCTAATGTTGACTTAACACTATATTTACTAGAAAGATAAGGAGTAATGAGTTGGTTGATGTATTTTGTTAGTTGATATACAGGAGTTGGAATTTGTGATATGATAGGACGGAGAGGATAGTTAGGTTTATGTGTTTTTATATTGCCGTATATGTAACCAGGCCTATAATCACCAACAATCTTAGGGAGTTTTAATGAGTTCTGTTCGGCATTATTAGCATTAATGAGTTTATTAAGCTTTGATTTTAGTTGGTTGGTCGGATTATTGTTGAGTTTTTTAAATTTTATGTGATCATGGAGTATGTGGTCAAGTTTTTTGTTATAATCTAATTTGTTTAGAAGGACGAAAATGACATAATCGTAAAAAAAGCTGACAAGACCAACATTTTCGTCCTTCTAAACAAATTAGATTATAACAAAAAACTTGACCACATACTCCATGATCACATAAAATTTAAAAAACTCAACAATAATCCGACCAACCAACTAAAATCAAAGCTTAATAAACTCATTAATGCTAATAATGCCGAACAGAACTCATTAAAACTCCCTAAGATTGTTGGTGATTATAGGCCTGGTTACATATACGGCAATATAAAAACACATAAACCTAACTATCCTCTCCGTCCTATCATATCACAAATTCCAACTCCTGTATATCAACTAACAAAATACATCAACCAACTCATTACTCCTTATCTTTCTAGTAAATATAGTGTTAAGTCAACATTAGAAGTAATCCAAATCCTAAAAAGCGAAAAACCCGACTATGAAATCATAGCTTCACTTGATGTTGAAAACTTATTTACCAATGTCCCTGTTAGTGAAACTATTGACATAATTATAAGAAATATATACAGTAACTCATCTTTACCCCCACTTAAAATTAATCCTAATATATTACGGAAACTACTATTAGCTTGTACTACTGAAGTCCCTTTCTTAGATCATAATAATAATATATATATACAATGTGATGGTGTCTCTATGGGTTCAGTACTGGGTCCGACATTTAGCAATTTCTATATGTCGAACCTGGAAAATAAGATATTTACAGACTTTAAAAAACCATCCATCTATGTAAGATACGTTGATGATATTCTTATGTTAGTTGAAAATACAGATGAAATACTTCAACTACAAAAATGTTTCCAAAATAATTCTGTCCTCAAATTCACGTATGAACTCAATACTAATAATAAAATTCCTTTCCTTGACATATTGATAAACACAAATAATAACAAATTTACTATTTCGCCATATAAAAAACCTACTAGCATAAATTCATGTACACTTAACTACAAGAGCGAATGCCCATATTACTACAAAATAGCAATTATAAAAAATCTAATACACCGTGCAGAAACTAATTCATCCACAAAACAGATTTTTTACAGTGAACTAAAGAATATAAAACAAACACTTGTTAATAATAGTTTTCCAAACTATATAATTGATGAACAAATAAGATGCTTTCTTAGAAATCTCAATACTAAGCAAATAGTACATAATACTGCTTCTACTAATCTCAAACATATTAATCTCCTATATCGTAATCAAATGCATACTAATTATAAACAAGATGAAAATATACTAAAAAAATTAGTAAATACTAACATATCCACAACAGATC
>OZ038481.1:128305560-128330560 GCA_964036315.1 Acanthosepion esculentum | reverse complement strand
TCGCCTCTAAGTGTTGACTTCTATGTTCACTTTTACATTTATATATATATATATATATATATATATATATATATATATATATATATATATGCATCCGTTCCAGGACTATTACGATACCAACTCACTTACAGTATTTGTTGAAAAGTCACCTTTTCGGCGACTGTTTTAGCCAGTTACGTGAGATCACACCAAAGAGGTTAGGGGGAATCCCTACCAGAAAGACCTGCAGGTTATTTGTGTGAGTTTTGTGACAAGGTTTATATGTCTGTTGAGGAAGTCAAACGTCAGTTGATTGTACACAGGACATCCAAGTTTTCAAATAAGGTAATACAGAAAAACTTTATGATTGCCACGTGTGTAAGAGAGGTTGTAAACGTGAAAATGTACTTACACCACATAGCAGATCGTTAGCTTGCGTAAAAATGATGGAAACAATAACTTTCGGAAGGAAAAACACAAACAATTGATGAGATGCATTTCTTCTGCAAAGAAGTGACAATCAATATGTGTCTGTGTGTGTCTGTGAGTGCGTGTGCGTGTGTGTGAGAATGTATGTCTAAGTGCGATATGTTAATGTGTCAATTACCGAACGAATCGAATAATATATAGCCTTATAATAAAACAAAAATGGATAAAAATTGATTAAGCCGTATTGCTGTACAAACGAAACACAATAAAGTTATATTTCTAAAAATATACAAAATAGAAGATGAATAAAAAGCAAAACTTTATTTGAGTAACATGGAAGATAATATTAGCCGTTTCCTAATAAGGAAAGTTTCCGCATTCAATGTCTAGTAAGGAAGTGCTTCTTTCGGTTGAGATTCATAAAAAAATGAATTCTACGAAAACAATTTTGCCGGAAAATACATTTCACATGTCCACTGACTGTTATGGCTCTTTACACTATGTAGCAGAGTTCTCTTCCTAACCTTTTGGATAAGAGAGCATACAATGTTAGCATTTTGATTCTGTCAGTATTTTCTTTACGCGTTACACGAACCATCCATTTTACTTGTTGCTGCTACTGAAAGTCCTCAAGTGATGAGGTTTCTGCTATTTGGTACAGAGCTTTGTTTCAGATTGTGAAGAGGCGTGCTCATCGCGAAAACCTACAGGTTTCATTCGCTCGAAGATATTTTTAAGCTTTGATCTGATAAAACGGTTGTATATATAAGACAGATTATATATTTTTTCTAAAGGATTTGGGCGGCATGCATCATATGCATATAACTTTCGATTTGACGAGGATATTTAAGAACATGTGTCGAGATATATCTTAATATTTTTAGGTTGTAGCATATTGTAATTTTGGGTGAAACTACACCAGCTCAACTTATTCGAAGTTCAATTTCTTTATCTTCTACATGTTGAAATATCTCCGCCTTTTATATGCTTTTTCCACTTTAGAAAATCATGTCAGTCCATAAAGTTCTACCTATCGGAGCCCTATGCAGTGTTTATCCACTTACTATACCTTCCAACCCCTGTTCTTCACCCACTTACAGAAGTTCGTTTGGTAGGTATTTGCGTTTTACCTTCTTGAATTCAAGATTTTACGGGAGTATCAACTTTTCCAAAGCCTCTTCTCTCATTGTATGATCCAGAAATTCGAATTTTCTCATTCTGATTCGAGACACAATAACATTTTATTCTCTGTTTTTCATAAAAATTGCTCATTTTTCCCATGTTTAATCTCTGATAATCTAACCATTTTTCTGTAGACCTAGATCTCTGTTCCTTCGTCTTCGTCTATAAGAAAATTGTTCAGCATTCACTCCCATATAGAATAATTAATATTGCATAAAAATTCGTCTCTCTTGTACATTTTATAACTAAAATGTCCTATTTTTTCATAATTTGTTTGACTTTTGGAAGGCAACTTCGCTCTTTGAAAACTACTTCCGATTTAAGTATCAAATTTCCTTGATGTCTTAAAAGACTTTCCTGATAGATTGCTGAACTTGATATTATCCTCTTCAACCCGCTGTTCGCCTCTTGGAATGTCCCTCATGTTAACGACTATATTTCCTAAAATTTCATAGTTATTCTTTTCTTCCTGCTTTCCTTTATCTTGGGTCTCCTGTAGTTTTCTTTCTGTGTCAGCAATCAATCATTCGCCATCTGCGTATCTGATGTTAAAACTGTCTCCACCAGTTATAAATCCTGGCACAAATTCTATTTATCTTAGCAGTGCCTCGTTGTAAATGCATCCAGTTAGAAGATGCATCATTGTCTTACAGCCCATTGTATTTTCGAGCATTTTCTCTATTCATCAGGTTAACTCACAATAAAATATTCTTGATCATGCTAATAATAAATCAAATTTCCATAACAATTCTATCCCAGAGGCGAATAATTGGTAGGATGCTCGTCTCATTGTGCAATTATCACTCTATTTACATTATTCGGTTTATTGCCCTCATCTTTGTTGCCATATTTATCACAACGTTTCGGCCATTGTACGCTCCGGCCTTCTGAACCCTTTATTTCGCTCTCTGAGATAGACTTCTATTTACACATGCCAAGTATAATGGATGTCAGTTATCAGTTATCTCTTGTTAATTTCCCTTTCCAAGTTCTCCACCGCCTTAACCAGGTATTGAACTCACTCTCTTTGGGTACTGTCACTGGATCTAACTAACGCCTTTATCTACTGTGCCTAAAAGTGGATGAAGGCATTAGTTAGATCCAGTGAGAGTACCCAAAGAGCGTGAGTTCAATACCTGGTTAAGGCGGTGGAGAACTTGGAGACGGGTGATTAACAGGAGTCCGAATAATATAAATAGTGTACGTAATACCTCATCTCAGAAATGTAGACAGGTAATTATCACGATGACGAAAATAAATTTTTATATTAGTATTCTTGGTCGTCATATAGCTTTATTTACTTTCAAAATCATTTTATTGTTTCCGCTGCTCGAGTGGAACTTACATCTCAACAATGGAATACACAGTGAATAAGGCTGGTTCTATAGAATTCACGTGGCTTTGCGATTCTTACAATGTTTCGTTTCCGGGGAAAATGATTGTAGAGGGGAAAATAATTCATCAGTCACAATGGCGTTGTAACGCTTTTGGAGCCTATCCTATGTAAAGAATCTCCATATATTCTCCATTTTCGGCTTGATCTGGCTCATGTAAGGTTAGCGAATAACAGTAGTCACTCGAATGATACAGTGAACCGTATATTTTTCCAATATATTTACCGATAGATCAAATTTTAAGATTAAGCCCCAGTAGGCGCTGAAAGCACAGAGCCTCAAAGAGAGAACTTTTTAAATGATAATCTAAACCGTTTACTTCAAATGGGGCACTTAAACTCATTTGGTGTTCGATTTTTCTTTTTCGTAAGGTGGATAATCAGATGTTTGCATTACTCTGCTGGTCAAGATTACAGAAAAAAATTATGGAATACAGAGAAACCCTGATGTCACTTGATATTTAATCTGAGTCCCCTTAACAAATTATTTAAAATACAAATCCGTAAATATCATAACAGGAATAATGGTCGTAGAATAATTTGTCGATAAGTATTGGGCTTAAAGTATTTTGCCAATACACGTTAAATGTTGTAATAATAATATTCACAAAATGTCACCTACGAAAATTGTCGTTGTGTTTTATTTCCTAAATATGGTTACACAAAATGAGATATGGAAATAAATGTCGAATTTGTAAACGACGAATGATATTCCTTCCAGCTTCCTTCTTATTTTAAATGAGAAATCCTCAATAAATAATCGACGAAAGCGAAAAGAATTTCCGCCAGACGTTTGCGAAAAATAGGATTTGCATTATTTTCCGGTAATTTTTAGTACAGCGCATATATCACCTACTCTATATAATATGTATGTATATGAAGGCTCGAAAGCGATTGGCTCTTAATACTGACAACATTCTGGAAACTTTAAGCTGACCCAGTATTTAATACCCTGTATTCCTTTTCATTGGGATGAGGAAATATGTTTGCATATATCATCGCGCCGGTCTGCGCCCTGGAGAAGTCACTCCAGCCACACCATCAAAGACCAAAATTTCAACCAACCAAGGTGCTACTATACTCTCTTGAGATAAGCGGGTAACTAATAAGTATATATGTATGGTATGGTAATATATATATATATATATATATATATATATATATATATATATATATATATATATATATATATATATATATATATATATATATATATATATATATATATTATGAATAAAAGTTAATGTGTAAAAAGAGGTTAAAATATAAACAAAACTGAGGGCTCAATGCCAACGTTGATAACAAAATCAAATACTTGACTAAAAATACACATCCGGTGTAGGACTTAACTTCCAAACCTGGAGTACATAATTTTAGCGTGAACTTGCTTCCATAGTTCCGACTGATCATCGCTTTTACATAAAAGTATGAGTAGCGGATTTTGGCATTGATACTATATATATATATATATATATATATATATATATATATATATATATATATATATATATATATATATATATATATATATAAAGTGTCCATAAAGTTCGTGTGCACTTTAAAAATTTATAACTGTATTTGTATTTGCGATAGAAATAATCTGTAAAAAATATTATACACTTTTATGAACCTAGTTTTAAGTATAGCTACAATAACTAATGTGATTTCAGGCATTACTGTAAATCAGTTGGCAAATGTTTTCTGTGAACTGCAAAATCCTCTTACCCTTTGTATTTCTAATGATGGAGGACATGTGGAAACTATTTTAGTCACGATTGCCGAGTTTAGTGTTCCAAAATTTTCAAAAATGCTGCTGATGCTGGATCTCAGGCTAAGGGAGTTTTTTTCTAATGTTTTGTTCATTGGTCAACTCGTCTCAGTCTGACAAGTCTCTTTCAGGTTTCAGGACTATGATCAGTCATAGTTAATATGAAAGCATAAACTAAAAGGGTCACGATAATATTAATACGACTACTACTAATAATGACGGCAGCAGGAGCAGCAGCTGTCCTGATTCTCCAACAGACAGGAATTCAAATCCTAATTGACTGGAGGTGTTGACATATACATATATTCTCTTGATGAAACAAGAGGCGTTACAGTAAATATCCTGTTCTGTGACACAGATGTATTTATCATTTGCATAACCTTAATTAATTGGGCATGTCTCTAGAGGGTAACGCTTACTTCCTTTCTCTTAATGAGTCAGAGTATGTAATAATGTGCATCATGGATCCGTGTCTATATACAATATATTATATTTTTGTCTTAGTAAATTATTTTCTCTTTTAAATAGAGCAACATGTTTTAAATAAAAAAGAAATTGAGGTCGGTCTCATTATGGTAAGTAACTAATTCATTTAACGTGAAGTTCTGTAAAAGTTCCCTTTTGTGTTCATATAATCTTTTATATAATTTATTTTTTGGTCGCAATAACGGGACTGGCCCCAAATGATTTTTAAAAAATGCTTATCTATTAAAAAAGAAAACAAGACAAAAATACAGATCAGTGCCATTTAGCCGCGCACTAATAAAAAAACGATGTCGCTTAAGCCGCGCATGCGCGATGGACCACAAAATTTTTCATGTTCATATTAGAACCATAATCATCAGTGAATCCCAATTTGAAACAAATTCAAACTTGATTGTGACACTTTTTAAATCTGATTTTTTTCTGTATAATCGTTTATTTTAGTAAGTTCATTAAATTGACCTTCAGAATATCCGTATGTTCCCAGGCATTTACTATTGTTCAGGCTTTGATATTTCACACTCACGATATTGTAATGCTTTGGATTAGCACTTCGAGGACATTGTGAGGGTAAAATATGCCGCTTACAACCTTTATTCTAAAAATGACGAAAAACTACGGAAATTTTTAGATGAGTTAGACGAAAGAATTTGAAGGGGAAAAGGGCCAGAACTGCCAAGGATCCTGATCTTGACATGGCAACATTTACCATGTTCTGTGAAGCTAGAATTTTTTCAAAATCGCCAATGTTCAACTCTTAGTATTGAATACGCATATTGCATGCTTAGCCAATATGTTACCCATTCTCGCGGAAAACTCCACGGACTTGACGAGCTTTGTTTTGGTGGTCTAAACTGGCAATACTGACATCGTTGCTCACTTTTGATAAAAAGCCGCGGATAATCTAAATTGCGCATAGAATTTTTGGACACTAATTACCCCGATTTATCGGCGCCAACGTGTATTTACAAAGAGCTTTAATGGCTAGATCATCTACAATAAATTTTCGGGAAAGTTCTTACAACGTTTCACAATTCATAGTTGATCGTCTATTATGACAAAGTAGGATATTTAATAACAAAAATTGATGACAAAAGTATTTAAACGAAATAACCTAGATTATGTGCCCAAAACACATAAAGAATATTTTCAATTCAAAATTTTACACGTCTTTCGTTTGTACATGTGCATATGTAGTCGCATCAACATAAATATAAGGTTAGTCATATGAAGTTCTGAAGAACGAAACGTGTCTTGTGAAAACATTTTCTACTTTGTTATAATTATTTCTATTAAATTATATATATATATATATATATATATATATATATATATATATATATATATATATATATATATATATATATATATATATATATATATATATATATATATATATATATATATATATATATATATATATATATATATATATATATATATAGCGAGAGAGAGAGACAGACAGAGAGACAGACAGAGAGACAGACAGACGGCGGAGTAATGGATAACGACTTGGATTGATGAATCGGAGAGCCGATTTCGATTCCAGTCGAATCCATTACATTCACTTACGTGACTGGGTTCTATAGCCTTAAATGGCAACTGGTCTAGAAGAAGGAAAACTCTGAATTCAAAACCTGCGGAGGGTCGTTTGGGGAACTTGTGGTTCGTCCCTCCAAAAAGTGTTGATGGCCCTGCACAAAGCTTTCACCACTATAATCAAACTCATGTGTCGGTGTCGGGCCCACTGATCTGCCTGACCCTCATACGTCGAATTCGACGGGAGAGTAGATCATATATATATATATATATATATATATATATATATATATATATATATATATATATATATATATATATATATATATATATAGTTCGAAACAGGCGCCCAGTGTTTTCTGCATTCTGTTGAGGATTCTAAGCTCGACGAATTACTATAAAACTAGCCTAAATCCCCAAATCAATTACTCATATATATATATATATATATATATATATATATATATATATATATATATATATATATATATATTTGTGTGTGTGTGTGTGTGTATTAATTTTAGTAGCTTTCATTTTTCAATTTAAACATAAACACACAAACATTTTAAACATAAAAACACAATTATATTGTGCACCTTTTCATGGTCAGTTTTTTATTCAAAATAACAAGCGGCTTCACTACTGGTAATATTTTTGGAAGCGGTTAAAAATTATGAATCTTCAGTGACTGATTGCATTATACACTGGTAACCTTTTTCTTGAGAGGTTAAAATCATGCAAAAATTTCATGTAATAGTGAAATAATGAAGTCAGATTATACACGAGTAAGAGCATTGTTTACTAATAGCAATGGATTGAAAATCCACAAGTTGAAATGAATACTAACTAAAATAAAGATAAAATAAATACTAGTTAAAAATTAATAGCTATTCAAGATAACATAAATTTCACAGATTATCATTTGAAATCAATCAACTGCTTGGAAATATACACTTAAACCTGGTGAGTATCATATCAAAATGAGTTTATAAAAATTAATCTGACAATGAGTGTCCAGACTAAAGAATAATAATTATTTTCACAATCTCTATGAACACAACTATTATTTCTACTGTTATCCCTAATAGTCATTATATATATATGTATATATATATATATATATATATATATATATATATATATATATATATATATATATATATATATATATATATTGAACTATAAAATTATTAAAAAATTAAAGTCTTCAGACACACTGGGTTGTATATTAATATTCCTTCGTTTTTATTATTATTTCATTTAGATTCCTCAACTAGTTTCGGCCAACATAGCCATCATCAGGATAAAAATAATATTCTGCTTGCCGGTAGTAGTGAACTACAGAAATTAATGTCTTCATGGAGAAAATGAACTTTTGTCTGTAGTTTTCATTTGTTTTTTTTATTATTTTTACATGAATTTTGTTCGGCACTTGTTTTGGACAAACAGTCTCTTTTAAGTTGTTATTTGAGATAAGAGCTGGATGGATTTATGCTGCTTTGAATTCCCTTGGTCATTTTGACAGATTTAATGGATTCTAGAATGGGGATGTGTCTCTGTTAAGTGTGTGTGTTCTTATTTGGTTTTTAGGGAGTGAGTGAGTACGATGTGTGTAAGTGTGTATATTCGTGTGGGTGTGTGTTGTGCATAAGTGTGAGGCCTCAAAACCTCCGTAAGCATGTCTGTCTTCTGTGGGTAAGAAATGTGGGTAAGTTTTGATTTGTAGGGTTATATATTAATACTATCTATATTGTTAAATGTATGCTTTAACCCGGCTGGATAGTGCGTTTTTAAACGTTGTATCCACTTATTTTCATGGAACTCTAAAATCTTTCTAATGTTATCTGCTCTGGACTTTTCTATTCTCTCAATTATAGTGAATATGACATTGGTTTTAAAATCATGTTTTTCTAAGGGGAAATATTGTTCTGCAGGTAATAATCTTTCATGGGGAGTCGACTTAATTCGATTGCGATAATTATTAATTCTGTAGTGAAAGACCATCCAGAATTTCCTACATATTGTTTCTGGCATAGTGTGCATTCTAGGTAAATTATGTTATGACTTCTACAGTTAGAGTCGTGGTAGTTTTTAAAGTAGATTTAGTGACTAAGCTAGTGAATGAATTCGTGTGTTTAATGTGGTTGCAGCATAAGCTTCTTTTGTTGTTACATGGTTGGAAAAATCCTGTTGTTTTTGTTGTTAGTTTATTACGGATTACCTTGTCTCCTGAAATGTGGTTACTACCTATGATTTCTTTAAGGTTCTTAGGTCTACGATATGCTAGAAGGCCGGGTTCCTCAAACAATTTTTTAAGGTCTGGTTTGAGATGTAGTATTTTCCAGCGACTTTTGATTATTTGGGATAGTGGAGGCAGAGTGGGGTTGAAAGTGGTTACTAGAGGGATGCGACTGGGTTTATTTTTAATCTCGTACATTAGGGTGTATTTTCTAGGTGTTGAAATTGCTTTATTTATTTGTTCCCTGATTAGGTTTTGTTTATAGCCCTGTGTTGTGAATTGATGCTCCAGATTTTCAAAGTTTTTATTTAGTTCTTCATTGTTGGAACATATCCTTCTCATTCTAAGTGCTTGTGAATAGTGAAGGTTCTCTTTGAGGTGTTTAGGGTGGGAAGACTTTAAGTGTAGATAGTTGTGGGTGTCGGTGATTTTAGTGTGTAGTGTCGTTAGCAGTTTCCTGTTTTCATCTATGTAAATGAAGGTGTCTAAAAATGTTACCGATCTTGTGGATTTTTCATACTCAAACTTAATTGAGTCGTGCACTATGTTTAGGGTCATGAGGAATTGGATAGGTTTGTCGTCACTGTCCGTGTGCACAAAGAATATATCATCGATATATCTTGCATAGAATACGCAGTCGCTACCGATGCGGAGATACTTATATATATCTCCTCAAATTTTCCCATGAATATTGTAGCATATGATGGAGCTACAATGGTGCCCATGGCAAAACCTCTTACTTAGTGTGCTCCATTGAAGTAGGAAATTATTCAATGTAAGAATATGCTCTATGAGTTTTATGATATATCTGGGGGGGGGTCTTGTTTTCTTCTTTTTGTAAGTGCTTCCTGAAGAGCGGTTAGCCCTTCGATGTGTTTAATATTTGAATAGAGTGATCTTACGTTCATAGTCACTAGAATAGCGTTCTCTGTAACTGTTTGTATGTGATTAATTTTGTTCAGTAGATCTGTTGTGTCTCTGATGTAGGAATTTACTTCTTTAGCTAGGAGCTGTATGTAATACTCTACGTATTTGGAAATTTTTGTCGTGTGGCAGTTGAATGATGAAATGACCGGCCTTCCTGGGTTGTTGATTTTGTGTATTTTAGGAAGGAAATAGAAACGAGCAGGTGTGATGTTTGTGGGTGTAAGTGTTGTTCATGTTTCCCTGTCGATTAGATTGTTGCGAAACATTATGTTTAATGAGCTCGTTAATTCTTTTTGGTATTCGAGAAGAGGTTCTGTAGGTAAGCTTTTGTAGGTTTCTTTGTCAGCTAACTGATTGTTGGTCCCTTTTATGTATTCTTTGATTCCCAGAACACTGTGGCACCCCCTTTTTCAGCCTGTGTTATGATTAAGTCATCTCTATGTGTCAGCATGTCAAGGGCTATACGTTCCCCTTCAGTAATATTGTTACGTGGCAGCTTACGTGCTATTGTTTTCTTTATGTCATTTGCTACGGCTATTTCAAATGTTTGTTTAGTAATGTCTGTGTTTTGTGGGGTGTATGTAGTAACCTTCTCTTTTAATGTATCAAGTATCGAATGGGTGTGATCATTGTCCCTGTAGTGGGCTTTTAGCCGTATTCTTCTGAAGGACTTCATGTCCTTTGCCTAGCTGTCTTTATCAAACCTTAGGGGATTAGGGCAAAAGCTTAGTCCTTTGTTTAATAACCTGAATGTGTTGAGTGGAAATTTATTGTTACTTAAACATATAAGTCGGCCATATGGATCAAGTTTGTATTTGCAAGCATAGCGAAGTTCTTTCGTAAAAGCTCGAAAACTTGCATCATGTCTTATATATATATATATATATATATATATATATATATATATATATATATATATATGTATGTGTGTGTGTGTGTGTGTGTGTGTGTGTGTGTGTGTGTGTGTGTGTGTGTGTGTGTATTTCCTACATCTCGGTCAATACTCCACTTCTCTTGGACACAAGTAGAGGCTCACACCTTGTTTCTTGTTTAGGAAGGGGTTCCCGGAACTCTTCCTCTCTTCTCTCTGGCCTCAATATTAATACTGCCATGATTATCCTGTGATGTGTGCAGTCTGTGGGAACGCCTCTTCATTCTGAGGGTACACGTTTGACAGTTTTCTGGTTGCTGTTCCCGACTGGTAGTACGGGGCTCTATCTCTTGCGTAGCGTCTTGAGCGGCCGCTCCAATCAATAATTGTATAATACCGGGGTGCCTGTAGTGCCATTTCGCGTATCCCTGCATTCACATACGGGGGGGCCACCTTGAGGGCAAATTATGTTGCAGGCTGCGCCAGCTCCTTTCTGCCAACCTCACAGACGATGGCCGTCTGCTACTTCTACTTCAGGCCTTCTCATTTTCAACTCCAAAATTACCCAACATGTCAAATAGCGATCAAAAAAAGCACACCTAAAGAAGCTCTTAAAAATCACCTAAACGCTTTAACATTTGCTTTTCTAATGTCTGTGATGTTCAAACCAACTTTGGCAGTGAGAAGTCTCCCGAGAAATTGGCTTCTGCGAAAGCAACTTCGACTCGTTTATCCGCTCCTCTGGCCTCTCGATTCACGGTTACCTTCCTCTCCTTAGAAAAGATTCTCAAACCCACATACATGGCCTAGGAGTTTACATCAAAGACCATCTCCTACTGGCTCGAGAACTCTTTCTCGAAACTCCAGGACACTCATACTTGTGTATCCGCCTGTCTCTCCTCAATGCTGTAAGCTACGTCTTTTCCCTCTATCACTCCCCATCCAAGACTGTGGTGTACGCGAAAGCATTTCCGAAAATATAGACAATGCTACCTCTCTTCATCCGTTCGCTCATATATTCTTGTTCGGGGACTTTAACGCCCACCATACCAAGTGGCTTAAAACACTATAACTGATCTCACGCAAATAGTTGACTTTCACACACGTTTTCCTAACAACCTGGGCGATAAGGCTTCCCTTCTCGATCTCTGTTTCACCTCCGTCCCCCCAAAATTGACATTTCCGTGATACATTATGAAAAAAAAGTGGGTTTTGAAAATGACTTACGGAACACTTCACAAACGGAAAATGAAATTCGTATGTAATAAAACTTCTGATTACAACGAGTGTCATTTAATGGCTACCTGCCTGGGCATTCTAAAGTCTTAATAAAAAAAAAGTTCCTATCTGCTATTGGGAGAAATTATCTTCGAGTTAGGTGTGCTTCAGACCGCTCAGATACAAATGCCTTCATAGCATACTAGTTACGTTTTTAAAGTGACACGCATCTCTCGCTAGGACATTTCGAAGTTCATATCTGTAATTTCTAAGGATTTAATGTTTTTTATTTTATTTATAATCCAACAATATTACTCATTAATATTTTTCATTGAGTAGCATTTTTACCAGTGAGAAATAATGTCCGATTTTAAATAAATCAATTAATTCCTGATATATATATATATATATATATATATATATATATATATATATATATATATATATATATATATATATATATATATATATATATATATATTATTAGATCGCACTAGAAATTGTATTAAAAAATAAATAAAAGCAACCTGTCTGTCGTTTTCAATGAAATGTGCATGAAAGAAGGATTGCTGCCTAAATTCACACACACACACACACACACACACACACATACACACACACATCAATATATATATATATATATATATATATATATATATATATATATATATATATGTATATAATCTATCTATATAATATTATCTATCTATCTATATCTATCTATATGTGTGTGTGCCTTCCTACAATTTTTGCAAAATTATTCGAGAACCAATGAACGAACGTCTTTTCTTTTGGAACTATTATTTTTTATTCAAGGTTCTTTAATATTTATTTTTATTTCAGTAGCTTTACTCTCAATTCTTATATTTATATATACAAAGTAAGAAATTTTTCTGTCTTTTCGTTTTTTTCCTTTGGATAAATAGTTATTTTCTTTCCTCATATTTTAGCTTCCTCTATGGTTGGTATTATGTGAGTGTCTTGCTGAAATAAGCTTTAGAAGTATATATTGATATAGCATATAGGATTTTTAAGTTCCTGAATTCTGATAGGTTTCACTTGCAAATCGACATTAACAATGAATCCAAAATATTATAGATTCTTCGCAGTTAACCTTTTCTCTTGGAGAGTCCATCAAATTTAAATTTGTGCTGATTTGTTACACATTTGCTTATCACCATATCGAGGAATGAGACTCTCAGTTGACTAAGAATAAACGCTGACTAGGGAAAAAAAAGATGTTTGCATTTATTTTCTGCACCATAAATACAGGGTGACCCCAAAAACTGGAACTTTTTAACAATTCAATAAAACCAAGTGTGATGGAAGAAAAGATATTTAATTCATAGTAATTGAAACCTTAAAACATGTCATTCAAGAAACAATGATGGAATCTTCATTTCTTAAAAATTACGTCCTGTAGATGGAGTCAATCTTTACGAATGCATTCTTGGAATCTGCTGTTGAGATTCCTCATTGACTGCTGCAACATCTCATCTGGGATACTGTGAATTTCATTCTCGTTACTAAAATGGCGAAATGTTTACTTGCTCATGGTCACTGTCTCGCAGTGTTGCCACTTGCTCATGTCTGGCAATACACACTTTAAAAATTCCCATTTTTTGGGGGGTCACCCTGTACATATTTGTTGTTTTAAGTGACACTGCAAAGACACACCCAATTACGTTTCCTTTAAATATATAACAGATTTCGGGACCTTTCTCTCATTTGTAAGGTGGGCTTCTCACTATTCTTATAGACAAAACTGGAAAGAACCGTATACGAATTGATCGTTGAAAATACTTCAGTGTTGAGAGGAGATAGACTAACAAGACGGAGTAATGAATTTATCTGAATAATATTGTACCATCATTGACAAGTATCACAAATATTTGATAATACAGACCCCACGCGTCGTGGCAATTATTTTGAAATGCAAACCTCCTGCGTTGTGAAATGGTGGCTTTTGATTGTCATTGAGAAATCGAGACAGTAAAAAATTGTGGTTAATGACCCGATGCCAGCCCACTGACACGCCGACAGTAGCTCGCTCATACACCAACACGAGCCGCAGAGTAGTTAGTATGAATGGCAGGGTATCAAATCAATAAAAATACATGATTAAATGCGATAAGAGGAAAATTTCAACTATATTAGTTGGAAATACGAAAAGAGAAAAAATGAAAAGAAAAATACGTCATAGGATGAACTAGCCGTTATTGCTTCTCACTTGTTATAACTCCATCGGAGGAATTAAAAAAATTGGGCACACACTAAGACGGAAAGAAAAATACACAAGTATCAATCATTTATGGGTTTTGAAGTAAATCATTAAATCATCCATAACTGTTGTATTATCCTCTCAAATTACACCAAAATCTCAGACAATAACAAATAATATCGTATTTATTGTTTGTGAAAATTATAGAATATAAAACAACTTTGATAAAAAAATTTTATCTACTTTTCTGACGAAAACAATGCCGTTCTGAACATTTTGGCCTCAACTGTACAGATATATATATATATATATATATATATATATATATATATATATATATATATATATATATATATATATATATATAAACAGATACAACTAAGTCATAAAAACACCCTTTTGTTTGAATAACCATTTAATATAAACTGTTTCGATGTGAGAGTCAGTTCACTTTTTAATTCCTTCGACCTAGTTCTGACGACTGAGGAGCAATTTACGATTTTATAGTATTTTCCATTTCCGTTTTTTTTCTTCTTTTCATCTTGCCAACTACTAGGGCTGAAACTTCCACTTGCCGCTTTTTATTATGTCTTTTTCCATTGCCTTAATCAAATATTGTACTAATAAGTTTTTAATTTCCCTCAGCATGTTGCGCTGTTGCGGCTAATTACAGTGAAAAGTTACTCTTTATTCGAAGAATATGCAGCAACCGATTTCCAGTCTATTTTGATGTACCTCAGATGAAGACAAGACATTCAGTACATTAACCTCACTGAAAAATGTCACCTAACGAGTGCTGTGTATTCCAACAGAATAATGTTATAGAACATATACAGGTCGCGTCAAACTAACAGTAATATTATGAAGTCCGACAATGTTTTTAAGACATTTTTATGTTTATACATTCTTTTTATAGATACAAATATTTAAGTAAATGCTCTGTTTTATAATAAAACAGGGCATTTACTTATTTACTTATAAAACAGAGCATTTACTTACTGTTTTATAATAAAACAGAGCATTCATTGCCAGCAAATACGCTGTCAATGAATGTTACATTTATTCAAGTTTAGGTTAGTTTTCCGTAAGTGTACAATAGAATTGTTTATAGATACAAATTAACAACTATTAATGTCGTACTTGCATTTTATTGGCTATTATAATTATTGGGTTGGTAATTTAAGTTATAACGAATGATTTGAATAAGTTTTCTAAACATACTTCATCATCAGGTCGGTAAATGTTATTAATAGTGTTTATTATAAAACCAGAGCATTTACTTAAGCATTTGTATCTATAAAAAGAATGTATAAACATAAAAATGT
Organism: Acanthosepion esculentum; assembly: GCA_964036315.1. NCBI lineage: Eukaryota > Metazoa > Mollusca > Cephalopoda > Sepiida > Sepiidae > Acanthosepion > Acanthosepion esculentum. Next base: position 128,314,986 of record OZ038481.1, on the reverse strand, counting down.
CTTAAAATAACAGTAATATGTTTAATACATAAGTTATATATAGTTGTTATGTTATTAGTTGTAGAATATTCTCGGGCTTTCAAAACAATATTAACTGTAACTTATTAAAATCAACAGGACATTATTTAGCGCGTTAAACGTATCTAAACTACAAAAATTGTTTAAGTTATTTCATAAGATATGCATCAGCTATTTAATAATGACGTGATATCAACCAGTGAGTTCATTGGCCTTAAAATTTTCCTGCTGCGAGCAATTCGTTGAATCAATTCAAATGAAATGACGTGTATGTCTCCACTTCTGGAGTATCCCGCCATTTGACATACTTTGTTCTTTGTATACATCAATTCTCATCCTAAATTCACCCTAAAGACCATTTTATAAATGTATATTTTCTTTTTACTAAAATTAATTAATAATTTGAATCTCGCTGATTTTTACAAATCAATATGTTTTCCACTTAAAACTATCTCATGAAAATTAACGAATATATTATGATAACTGAAAACCGATTTTTCAGAAATATGCCCTGTTCTCTGTAGAATAAATAAATATTTTTTTGTTTAGTCATATTCTTTATCTTCAATTTGCCATTTCCTTTCAGGACGTTGGCGATCATGGCTCTCAACAATGTCTAGTCATAATTATTGTGTTGGTAATTAAAATTATACCGAATGGTTTGAATAAGTTTTCTGAAGAATTACAATTGATATTGACAGCACTCATGATTAGTGCGCCGATGTAGCATAATTACCGAGTTCACGGTTACTACTAAATTTTGAATTCTACTCCCACTGATTATTGCATTCGTTTGGCCTTGTGCCGAAATTAAGTTAACCGTAGTAAAAATACATCCCCGTGAATTCCATTGAATGAAGTTAATGTATGAACACATATCTGCTGCCCTGGCTCAATCTGTTAACGAGGAAAATGTTTCGTTGTAGGATATGTTTCGTTTTCCGGTTCTGAAAAATTATGCTAATGCCCAGTGTACCTTCCGTAATGAAAGGGGATATGAATATATCGCCACGTCAAGAAATGCAAACACGAATCCGTTTTCAAACATATTTTAGCATCTAATCACGTATTCACAGTCTGAGTAGGTAGTTAACACTTGGAATATCATTGTTGTTACTTCTATTTTCTCTAATGATAGACTAACATATCATTTCTTTTCGGGTAGAGAAAACTGAAGCTGTTCCTCAATCCATCTTTTACTAAGACAGTCGCAACGGATGGCTCGTAAATCACCTCAAATTCGTAATTCTTTATATTTCCGAGAGAAGGCTCGTCACTTCCTAATATCCGGCTTTTTTTTTACTTTACCATTTACTCCGATAAATATAATCACATAAAGTGGTAATGCCCACGACCGGAATTCTCTATATTCCGGAGGAGTGGCATTTCATCCCGAAAGTTTCTTAATTATTTGTTTCATTGCCGTTCCACTTAGTTGGTTACAGCTGGATTCTGCAACACACACACACACACACACACACACACACACACGAAAACACATATATATATGTATGTATATATATATATATATATATATATATATATATATATATATATATATATATATATATATATATATATATTACTGTCAGTTGTCATTGTTATGGTAAATTACCTATACACGAATGGACACTTCCAAGTTACAAATAAAAGCAGATAATTTTTTTTGTTAGAGGAGTGCTTTACCCAAAAGTCAGCTCTGACAGTTCGGACTTAACATTCTTACTCGTTTGTATATTATTGTATTACCGATTTTCCTTAATATATGTGTTAACTCAAATGCACACGTGTCTTTATTCTGGCCCCAACATGTCCGCAACAGCCATAAAATCACGTCACCCAGTGTTATCGTGTATGTCCGAAGTGGGTTTCTATCTTTACAAATGAACGTTTTTCTTTGATTCTTTTATTGTTCTAAGTCTAATTAAAATAGAATACCATGAAAATCCCAATAAGTAAAAGATTTTACTTGGTTCCATTTCTGTGAGTGTAATGGAATAGCTGTTGTATTACGCTACCAATTGATATGCTCTTGTTTGTCTCCCTCGTTTCTTTCCAGCAAGCATAGATTATTTGTTTGACTTCACGAGATTCAATGCAACTCTTTTTCGTTTCCCTCCCAGGCTTCATTTCCTCTGTTAAATCTTTCTCTTTTAATTCTCTTTACATTCAACTACATTATATTCCTGTAGCCACGTCTATATTTTTTATTAACACAGCGCACTTAGATGAACTTCATTGCCCGAATTTAAATTATTTTCCTTTTCTCTAATTTTAAGGAACTCTAATTTAATCATTGGACTAAACGTTTGAATAATCCTATCATGTTTGAAGAATTATTTAGGTTAACGAGATTGATCGAAATGATTTAAAACTTAATTAAAAGGGCAGAAGATAATTGACCGTCCATTTGTAAATTTTATTTGCACCAATCACTTATACACAAGGCATCTTTCTAGCGCTGACTTTACTTGCAGTGAGTTGAGGGAAAAGAAATTAAAACTAAACATATTTTCGTATATTTGGCTTGTAATCTGGACACATATGATTATGGATTGACCATTTGACCTAGTATTGAATTAAAAATTTACTATTCGTCCTTGAATTGAATACCATTGCCATATAAGGTCTGCTGCCCCGTTGTCCATCTCGAAGTCCCCTACGAAATCCAGAGACGGATATGCAGTGTGATAGGTCCTGATCTGGCATCTCGTCTACAGTCACTTTAAAAAAAGAAGTGCTGTGGCTTCCCTCTGTCATTTCTAGAAATATTTTCATGTCAACTGCACTGACGAGCAACTTTCACTGGTATACCAACTGCACGAATGTAAGCCTGGTACTAGATTGGCATTTCGGTACCACCGTTTCACTGTTGAAACAGTTAAATGGAATAACCTCTCGCACTTCCCAACTCTTTCCTCATGCTTCATATACTTTGTTTTTTAATTTCAAATGTAGATATTTCTTTCTATTTAATCTTCTTCTGGATTCGTATTCAATATCATATATAAAATAATAAACATTAACTGTTTTTCCTTGTAGATGGCAAATGTTTAATATATGTTTAAGTTAACATATGTTGATTAAAATTCAGATGTTAGATGAGATGCTTCATCCTAAGATAAATATAATCATTTCAATAGGTTAATTTTATTTTTATAAATTATTTTTTGATATATTGTTTATTTTAATATATCTGTAATTCTGAATTATCTCTTTCATATAAATGGTTTAATCTCTTATTACTGAATAAAATATTAATTTAGTTAATAGATTTAAGTAGGTTTTCTTTAAGTTTAAACTACCTTCTGATTGCGACTGTCTAAAATAAATAGGTCATTTTCTCTCTCATTTTTCTCTTTCTCCTCCTACTACCCCTCATATCCAAACTTACACTACTTCCTATTTTTATTTGTTCACTTCCTTTCTTGTCTTTTCCTTATCTTTTCTCTTTTTTCCATTTTCCTTTCTTTCTTTCTTTCTTTCTTTCTTCTGTGTGGCCATTTTTATTTCAATAATTTGTCATCCTTGACTGGTTTGAAAATCCTTGTAAATTATAGATAATTATAGCAATGATAATCACCAATATGTAATCTTAATTCCTATTATATGAAATATGGAATTTTCTGTTTAATTAAAACATTGAGCTCTATATGTGAATCAGTTTTAACATTTAATATTGATTATTTTATATTGTATTAATAGGATATATACCAACGGATTATTACCTATAAGCTCTTCAGTAAAATGAATGGAGCACTATGGCTTCTTGATGTTGTAAAAACAATACGCTAGTTTTAGCTGACTCATTCTGTCTAGTGAAGATGGCTCAACGGTAGAAGTTGTAACTGACACCATTTTGGTTGGCTTTCGATCCGGGCTTGAGGGATTCGGTTGTCTAGTCGCAGTGAGGAGCTGTGATACAGCGAAGCAGTACTGTCTGCGAATTATATATATATATATATATATATATATATATATATATATATATATATATATATATATATATATATATATATATATATATATATATGAACGTATGTATATGCGAGATTTACATAAGTGTATGTATGGTATATATATATATGTATATGATAAAACAAAATCTTTAATATTGCCTTCAAATATTACTCCATCTTAATTTAAAACCTAAACTTTAAGTAAAAAAGATTACCCAGCTAAAAATTGTCACAAATGACATTCATGAATTAGATTCAAACTGATAGAGATGTTACCTTAACAATCATTTACAATATTAAAAGATTACTATCAGTAAACTGTTATATTTTAAATATTTCTTTTAATGTACTTTCTATGAATGTGTTTTTAAATATACTATTTAACTCATATTAAATCCCTAAATTATTTGTAAAAGAGTTAAAGATTTAAATTGCTAGCAAACATCAAATTAATTTCTTCGGTGATTTTAAAAAATGAAATTACTATCAAACATTAAAATCTGTTTTTTTACATAAAATGCTAAAAATTTCCACTCCTCCTCTCTCTTCGGAAAGCCTAATTACAGATTCTTTCTCTTTACTTCCCCCTTCCTTCTTTATTTTTCTTTTTTTCTCCCGTCTCCCCCTTCCCTTTCAATTTATCACTTCCGTTAAGTTAACCGATTAAATAGGTCAATGAATTGGTCCTCCTCCCCTAATACTAAGTATGATAGATAGAAATATTAAAATACATCCTCTCTAAACTCTATCATGTCTCTCACACCACTCCTCACTATCCTCTCTGTTAAATTACATAAACTTAATACTACCCGTCAAAAGTGTAAATTTTCATTTCATTTTTCTTTTCATCTTTTGGAAGTGAAGTCTGATGATCCAGCGTCCTTTAAAAGTGCTATTGTGAAATATATTATTACATGGAGCCTTAAAGTGGCCTGTTTTTCATTAATATATATATACGTACATACATATGTATACATACATACATATAATGTCTCATATAGAGAAGATTTAACATTGAAAAACATAAAGGAAAAAAATTAATTATTTTTAATAATATTTTTTTAATAATATGTGGAAATCTCCACCCTTTACCTGAAGACGGTCGTAAGACCAGAAACACGTGTTGTAAAACTATGTAAAACTATGAAAAATAAAGAATAATATTTTTTTAAAAAACCCACATTACAACCATATAATTATAGCAAAATCTATAATAGAACAAATAGCAAACATATATAAGACTTTGATAGATTTACATCTAAATATAGTGAACCTTCTTCACAATAACAGAAAACAATCTATTTCCCAGTGATTTGTTCATATTGTTTTCTTCAGCGGGTTCAATTTCCAACAGGGTGGTTTAAATTAATTCACATAGGTTTTATTTAATGTCATATTGTGTGCCATATTCAGGTAATTTCATTTTTAAAATGGCCATATATTTTCATCAGGTTTCGAGTCAGGGTTCGATGGTGGCCGTTTCATTATCTTCTCTCCTGTCTACCTTTTCCACTCATAACATTCACGGGTAAACTTGAATTTATTACCTTTTCTGGTTATGCATAATAAACTGAAGTTCCTGTAATAAACACAATAACTTTAATAACACACGTTGAAACAAGCCTAAATGTTATCTCAAGCTTTGTTTCGAATTCTAAATTAATCGTTTAAACAATGGATTTTCTAAGCATATTCGACTTTTTGAGATGAATGTGATTTGCATAATAACGGGAGATGGAAAGTAGAGGTAAACCAATGTTTAACATTAAGAGTTTACGAAGACGATTCGTTCGAGAATTTTAATTAAATAATCCTGACATGACTCTGTTTGTGCGTAAGGAATTGGCATAGAATTCAGGATTTTTCAATGATTGATATTACTCAAAACTGGAATATTAATCACGACGTGGAATTATTGATTATGTCAACATTACACCATCGCCAAAGATGATTACATTTTTTCACCTAGATTTAAATTTGTCTTTATTATTTCCAAGTGATAATACAAACTCACACGCACTTAGTGAGTCGGAAATATTTCTAGTCTCTGAATCATCTTAATATCCAGTATTTTATTCCTTACTCATAAACGTTTGGATTCAAAATGATCAAAAATTCTAATCTGAAAGATTTATTAAATGAAATGACGAACACTATTAAGAAATTGTTCACTTACATTCAAGTTATATATACTAAGAGACAAGATATTAATAAACAACGTAAGCTGAAATGCAATTCATTTTTAGTTAATTAAATAACCTCCAAGCATTTGTTAATTAAGACGAAATGGTTTAGAAATGTCAACGCCTTCAAAATGAAGCGTTTGTCCTTAAATCATTATAGAGAACTATTTTTGATCTCAATCAGCATGACTGATGCTAATCTCCATGAGAGCAATTTATTGTGTCTTCTTGATCTCCAGTTTTATGCTGACATGAAATGGAGAAATTATATTGAGTCAACTTCTAGATCTTCTTCCAATAATGTTTGTTCAGTGTTTCTTGACAGACAATTTTTCTGATCGAAATTCCTCTTGAGCATTTATAAATCTATCATTTGTCTGTCGATTGAGTATTTCTGGCATATATTGTCTGGTGACCCGTCTATATATCTCGAGATTTTCGACATTAACAAAATGTATTCTGCAGTGTTAATGATCTCGACATCAGTCAATTTCCAACAGCTGTGACGTGTCTTTGTCTTTTCTATAAATATTTTCATGACAGTTTTTCTAATGATATCTCATCTTGATACCTCGACCGCATGAATTTAATCTTATTACTCGATTGGAAATTAGGTCCCATCGTTTTACCATTGAAATAGATGTAACCGTAATTCCTATTCTAATTGATTCTTTATTTGCCCGTCTCACATCGGAAAGTCTCTTCCGATTTCTGGTTTTCTTGGCACCTACAATTTCAAAGATACAGCGTCAGTCGCCATTTTATGACGCCTTGAATATTCTTTTATTGTGCTTTATGGATATAAAATTCTTCCAGTCCTTTTTCATACCTAGTAACCTCTTACATCTTTATGTCATTATCTCCCTCCTTCGGGTGAAATGATTAAAAACTTTACATGACACCGGGAAAATACTATCAGTGCATTCAAACAAAGAAAGAAATAAAACTAAGCAACAATTACATGACCATACTTACTTTAATTTATTAGACGATCTTATAATGTTCGCCTATTCCGACTTAGCATTTCTGTTAGAAATAATTAGTTATATAAACGTGCGATATTTTTCGATGTCAATCCATTGTTTTCAAGATCGGAATATCTCATTACAATAAAACTGGGGCATTGACCCGTTAATCCAACACTTATTTAAATTCATTCGAATGAGATTTCGCATAATTTTACTTTTAATGATTGAAAAAGCTTAATTGTTTCTGAAATGAAATTATGAACGCCGAAAAATATTCCCATGCAGAAAATAAAACAATGCGGTTACAAAATTATTTTAAACTATTAAACCCCAAGCAACGTCCGACATTAAAATGTAAAATTAAAATAATAATTTGGTGGTAATGAGAATATTTTCCCAAAACCTCTTAATTATTATAGGTTTACAAAACAAAAGTGTTAACCATATTATCCTTCAATGAGCATTTTCAAAATATATAGCGATGATTATCAACAAGCATTTAGCTACGGTACTGTAGAATAAATGAGCCTGTGATCCTCTGACGTCGTTGGTATTAAACTAAATATTTCTATTTCAATCCGGCGTTCTTGATTTCCGGCATACGTCACCAACGTAAAAATCTCTCCTTATATACTAGTCCGTAATTGGACAGACGCTGTCTCATACGTATCAACCGTCCTGAGTATGACGATAAACTACGTCCAACAGTAAGGCCTCTCAGGCGGCTTTGAGGAGTGCGGAACCACCTCTTAATTGCTGGTGTTCCTAGGTTCACCCTGACCTGGGGTGGTAGCACTTGTTAGCGTCACATCTATGGCCAAATAGTTAACCCCGAAACTGAGGTAACAAGCATTATAAAAGTGTAAAAATAGGTTTTAATACCAGAAATACTTTGTAAAAATTATTATCAGAAATAAATTTCTGAAGAACAAAACAATTACCAACAATACGTTTTTGAAAAAAAAATACCAGCAATATATTTCTGAAAGTAATATTACCAGCTTTACATTTTCGAGGTAAGGGGTGTTGCCGGAAATGAATGTTTGACAAAACGAAAATATTACCAGGAAAAAAAGTTGTCGACATTAAATCATTGGGTTTGATATGCCGTAAAACAAAACAAACCATCATACGTAAGAGAGGAACCAAGCTATCGTTGATATAAATGTCATCATATATGCCTATGCGGCATTCCTAATGGCTTCGTCTTCAGAACTTCGTCAATTACAGCTTTCATTATGAGAGGTGCCACATTTAAACCGAAACCCAGTTGGGTGCGGCTGTATCCGTACGATTTTCTTCATCTCGCAGAGTCCACAAACAATTTCCATGTTTCCAATCCATTCTACAATTGGTAGATTGGTAGTAGCCCTATTGAATTCGGGTATTAGCTGTATATCGAAACTTCTGTCCGCCATGATTGGGAAGAAGTCCGAAATTCCTTGTAGAGTAAATGAGCTCGTGTTGTTTTTCTTCTCCGCTAATTCCTAGTTACCTATATACTTTTTCTTGGTCAAGTTCCTTTAATTTTGTAGAAAGCCTAGATCTATTAAGTGCTTCTGTAATTCAACCTTTCCTGGATGTTGCTTTTGCACATTTATCTGATCCGAGATCCATATCTATGTAGTCATTGAAATATTTTCGACAATTAAGGAAACCCTTCATCTCATTGTCGTTTCTGACAATGACTTTCAGATCATCTATATAGAGTAGGTGAATAAATATATTCTTTTTACTTTGTATCCATAGCTATTGTTTTTAATTCATGCGAAAGTGGGATTAAGGGCTGATGAAATAGAAAGTGTGACAAGAAGTCACCTTGAACGATTCCTCGTCTGATATTCAGGCGGTTTGATGTGGCAGTTCCTTTGGTTTTATTTAAGTATAATGTGGTTTTTAACATTCAAATGCTGTGTTTAAGGAAATGTACTATCAGCGAGTAGACTTTCTACATTTCCAAAGCCTTACGGATCCAAGAGTGTGGCACCCTGTCAAAGGCTTTAAAGTAACCTATCCATACGGTACATCTTTTCCTGCAATTTTCCAGGTTCATATTGTTTATCAATAGTTAGACGTTTCCAGCACCCCTTCTGTGCCAAGGGAAGAATATTGTCTTCATCTAGAAAAGAGTAAGTACAGTTCGTCAGGACAGACGTGATCAAATTATGTGTGGTGCGAGGACATGTCATTGGTCTATAACTCTTCGTATCATCTGTTTCCCTCGTTTTTTAGTAGGAAATATGTTATATCTTCAGCTATCGATTCTGGGACTTCATTGGGATTAATTTGCATTGATAA
>OZ038481.1:128223060-128303060 GCA_964036315.1 Acanthosepion esculentum | reverse complement strand
GTGTCATCCCTCTAAATAGTCTATGTTTGACTCTTCCGGCTACTATAAGATTAGTAGGAGAGATGGCCTTGGAGAAGCAGTCGAATAGATGATTCAGTACTGTCGGATTCTCTACCTTGATCAGAGAAGAACCTTGACGAGGCTTTGTCGAAGGGCAAAGTTTCGTCCAGGGAGGTAGACAGGCCCTGAACCCGCTTATGCGAGTTCTAAGGGAATATTTCTGGCAGAGACTACGGGCTCGGCGAACGCACGGTAAACTCGGCCTTGTGCCACATACATCCCTCATGGTGGGGAGGGCTGTTAAATATTAACAGTCGAATAGATTGTTCTACCAGGCTGTGTCTGTTCGGAGCTGCTGTCGAACTCTCTGCTTTTGGGCAGAGAAGAACCTTGACGATGCTTTGCCGAAGGGCAAAGATTCGTCCGGGGAGGTAGACAGGCCCTGAACCTGCTTATACGGGTTCTACGGGAATATTTTTGGCTGAGCCTACGGGCTCGGAGAACCAACGGTAAACTCGGCCTTGTACCACATACATCCCACATCTAACTATTCGACAGCTAATATTTAACAGATGTTAAATGTTAACTGTCGAATAGATTGAACGTTGGGTCAAGCGAAACACACTCACTAGTCGTGTAATACTTTTTTGTTGTACTTACTGTTTAGCATAAGCTATATCTGCAACACTTGTTTCGTTATTTCTTTAACCATTTACTTGGTCAAGCAGTGTCCTAGACATTTCAACGTCCTTTTTGTTTCATTGTTTCTTAAAATGCCCCCCTTCCAAATATCTTCAATCCATGGTACACTCGACATCTCGACATAGCATATTTCTTTTCTTTTCGTTTCAGTCAAAACTACAGTTTAAATCAATTTATTTAAAATAAATATAATAGTTTTAGAATTAATACAAATGATATTTAAGTACCACAAAAATAATAACATTTAAACTGAAGAAGAAATCCCCATAACAGACTGCTAGATATATATAGGGATATATTCAGAAATTTAAAAAGTTTCTTCATCATATTCCGGGCGATCTGTTTCTATAAGTTGTGGCGTTTAACAGCGATTCTCCTTTTGACAAACCTCATCCCTTACACGTTTAACGATCCATTCAAAGAGCTTCCCTATTTCTCTTACTTACAATAACCCGAGTTCTATAAACAAAAATGTGTATTTTTATAAAGCAATACAATCAGTACGTTCAGTGACGAGGGTAATCCGTTGTGCGCAACCGTACTTGAGGTTAATCCACAAATATATCCGTTTCTTTAATTCAATTTCTTATATGTGTTTATTGAGAAATCCCCAAACATCTTGCATGTTTTTGATTCGAGAAACTTCCTAGGTTCATGGTTGTTACATTCCTATTCTCGCTGAACTTCCAGTTGATGTCTTGATCATGTCTCCGCCATTGATAATCTTTCTAACGACAGACTGTATTAGATATATTAATACACTATATAAAAATAATAATGAATAATGATAATAAATAATATTACATTAACAACGATTATTTGAAATATTTTTCTTATAAAATACATATCCCATCATGCACTTGTGGACTTCTGCCTATAAAATGGTAGAGGAAAATGTATTGGTGCCATTCCCACGCAGATTCAAATCAACTGCCACTCAATCTAATGGATGAATGCACTTATAATTTCTTCCCCTATGTCCCCCTTTCTATGGGGCCAAGATTCCTGCATACATTCACACACACATGCACACACACACACACATACACACACACACACACACACACACACATATATATATATATATACATAATATACATTCACACACAAACACACACAAATATATATATATATATATATATATATATATATATATATATATATATATATATATATATATATATGCATATATATTATTATTATTATTATTTTCATGTTATTCGTATACGTAACGGGAACTTATTTTTGATAATCAGTATTTGACGTGTATTTTTTGTGGGTGTAAATACAAGAGTCAGTCAAAGATCGAGAGAAACCTTGACCAATTAAATATGCGTGTAGGATTTGATTCCAATTTGGTCCCCAATGGGAGTCTGCTTGGCTCATAACCTGTGGAGTGAGTAGACATGGCCAACTGCAATGAAAATAAGAGAACTCTCCAACAAACAGTATTGACAAAATTTGCAAAAAAAAAGAGAAAATTGCTCAGGACAAAAATGAAATAGTATCAAGTATGCAAGCAAACAATATATGTAAAGGCAAATGAACATATATCGAGGCAAAATTTCACAAACTAAGAATTGGCGTCGACATACAAGGTCGGTCAAGCGAACGTAGCCGTCTGTCTTCTAGCAAAGGCAGATCTTGACTAAGTCATGTAAAACTGCAAGCAGGTGTATTTTATTGACTCTATCCCAGCCTTCATTTGTGGAGCTCTCATATAAAATATGAGGGAAATTGTTTTGCAGTCATTTACCACTACAGATTGCCTTTTTGAACTGGTCGGTGAATTTATTTGTAATCAGTAACAAACTCTTGTTTACTTTTGTCCTTGTGTGTCGTCTGTTACCCTTCTTTTTAATTATTTTTGTCGCAACCTTTTAATTGTATTTTTGTTACTGTACTGACGGGAACTCCATCAGTATGGCGGAATCTCCTCAGTATTGGACCCGATTCCAGCAGTAGTAGGCCCATCGGCAGGGCGGCAGATAGGCCGAAAAGGAAAGCGCTAGATAACAACGAAAGCCTCAAGGAGGAATGCGAAGTGTGCATCTCCGGGAATAAACTGTTGTGTGTGACCTCGTGGTGGAGATTATTAATACAAGGACTATCTCCCTGCTGACAACTGATTAAAATCAAGTTTCAGAAGGAAGGTAATTGAGGAAGCACTAAAATGCCTCGATATTGGTGTCAAGGTTTTGGCCCGGGGAGTAATGTATTGACTAAGAAAAATATTTCAAATATTCGTTGTTAATGTAATATTATTTATTATCATTATGCATTATTACTTTAATGTAGTGTATTAATATATCTAATACAGTCTGTCGTTAGAAAGATTATCAATGGTGGAGACATGATCAAGACATCAACTGGAAGTTCAGCGAGAATAGGAATGTAACAACCATGAACCTAGGAAGTTTCTCGAATCAAAAACATCCTTGTGAGATATTCTACTGGCGCCATAAGACGAAGCTAAATCTGGTAACATCCTCGTCACAAAATCACTGAGGCTGCTGAGTACATGCTCAGCCGGAAGACCCGGTTTAATTTACACGGGATCCCAAGGTACATCACGGATGACCACTTTAGAGTTTTTTCTGGCGAGATCTGGATATGTTGAGGAGGTCACATCATTGAGAAGTTTCGCGGTCATTGACACCAGTGAACTTGAAATAATGGTGACAATGAACCGGACAAAATTCACGGATGTCCCCAACGTACTGACCCGTGGCAGACGATCTACCCTCGTCCTTGCTATTGTACCTGTGGTGCTGTGGGGTATTTCTCAAAATTGTGTCCCGGCAGAAACCCGGCAACAGCAACAGCCACTCAAGCGGAAACAGACCAGCAGCAACCAGCAGCATCCGAAGAAGCAGTTTGGGTGGAAAAACCCGATCAGGCCTGCAATGAGTGGACAGATCTGGTAAGGACAGGGGAAATGTTGGTTGCCCCTCCTCTCCAGCAGGATGTGACACCCAAAAAGGCGGTATCGCCGAAACTGCAGATAAACCAGCAGCAGAAGGAGCAACTTGCAGCGACAAAAGCAATCATCGGAGAAGTATCAGCAGCGTCAACAGCAGTAACAATGGGTGCCAGGGCGCAGCGAAGGAAGCAACTTGGGCAGCCAGAACCACAGCTCCAGCTATAACAAGAGCAACAGCAGCAGATCGAGCAACCGTTGGAGCCCGTGGCGCGGACACAACTTGATGTTTTTACAGAGGTTGGGGAGATGCTTCCACCTTAATCTTCTGCATTGAAAAGGGGTAGGAACGAAGAATAAGCTAGCAAAGTCACCGACAAGTAGAAGAAAGCTGATTCACCAGCAAGAACGGAAAAAATCAACTGTCAGATAAAACAAAGAGCCTTCCCATCTTCCTTTTTAGACCTTCGTCTTCTTTTTCCCCAACGCTTCATCCCCCAATAAGGAGAAGACTTTCCGTAAGGGGAAGAAGGGAACTTTCCTCTCAGAGGAAGGACATCTTGAGGTTCCTTTTTAGATGTACCTCCATGGGCTTCAAGTCTACGGAGGATCATCGACATTTTCCAAACGCCATTGGATTAACATCATCAGATATACTAATGGGAACCTAAAAGTGTGGGATCATTTGGCGGGAGCAAAAGATGCCTTTCCGAAGATCTGGATGGCCCAGATCTAGTCTCCGGAATTAAAGAAAATTGCTATTCATGGAGGGTCTCGGTTTTTTGTCCTCCCCTACTTATATAGGGCATTAAAGCTTACATTCCCGGCGGACGTCGGCGGTATTTTCTCTGATGGACGATTTGTGTCCGATATTGGTACCGGGTGTCTGTGACAAGCCGTCTGGGTCATGTATCCTGCAGATATCAGTCCAGTCTGAGTTTGAAGGACCAAACTTGAATTATGTCTATCAAGCTAGCCAGCTTACATACGAGGGACTTGAGAGATAGGGATAAGGCTGCCCACTTGTTCGTGATCTCTAGCACTTCGGTGTAGATGTGGCCGCGACCCAGGAGACACACATTGTGTGCCATGCTGATACTCGTGTGTTGTCGTTTGACTTTATCTTCTATTCAGCATACGAAGACCGGATGGTCAAAGGTGTTTTCCTTGCCGGTTAAGCGTACATTGGTTACGAGGATGAACGATGCATGGGCCGGTTGATCCTAGAGGGTCTAAAAGACGACGACAAAACACATTTATCAATTTGGATTATTCCAAGGCGTTCGACGGGATCAACCATCAGCAACTGGCTGCTGTTCTGCAGGCCGTTTGATTCAAACCCAACCGGCAAAATGATCTGTCTCCTGTATCATACCCAAGTGCTATAGTACAGTTGAACGGAAAGCGGTCAGGCTCTTTTGCGCTGTCACTGTTAGTCTGACAGGGTTGTTCGCTGTCGCCCTTAATTTTACTCTTTGGCGTTGGAGCCCCTCATTTGCCGGTTAAGGGAGAGAGAGTGCAATTTGGCCCTACATGGAATCGCCCTCTCTAGAAGTACTCGAGACAGGATTTCCGCGTACGATAATAAATCAATTTTCTTCTCATGACGCAGCGATATTGATGTGGAACAGAAGACAATTAAAGGTTACGAAAATATTACAAGGGGTGCAAGAATAACTGCATGAAGTCTTCCAGGGTTCCCATTCTTTGAGTGTGGTTCGGGCCCAGCGTCCAGATGAAGAAGAACTGGTCCGAAGTACAGCTAAAGGTCGGAGTGACGATCCGGGCTTCGACGGCGGTTGACAGTAAAGTGTAGGGCTGAGACGTATGCCGCTTACTTCTTACCTCTTATTCCTTTAACGATAGGATGTACTTCCTCTCTGCATGGAGAGAATGAATGCGCACGTGTCCTCCCTCATATGGGGTGATTTAAAACATCAGGTCTGCAGATAGATCGTTGCTTAACGACCGTGTCATCTGGGTCCGGGAATGCCACGCTTGATGTGCCATCGGCAAGGCACGAGGTTATCTTTCCTACACCGTACGTTGACAGAGGTCGCGATTTTGGAGGGAAGTGTTATGGAGGACTTCCTTAGCCTTACCATCATTCCGCCCTTTTCTAGGGCTGAGCACCATCGTAATCCCCAGAATCAATCGAGATTCCTCCGAGAGTGTCGTGATGTGTATATTTAGTTTCGTATATATGTAACCCGGCGTCAGTTTGTGGACCTGGTTTTCTCACCCTCAATAATAATAATAATAATAATAATAATAATAATAATAATAATAATAAATAAGAATTAAAACGGATATTTACAGTAATGTGATGGCTACTGGTATAGGAAGAAAGTTAATATCACTTAATCTCTAATTTCATTTGGCAAGTAACATCCAGCGTAAAAAAATCCATATAATAATAATAATAATAATAATAATAATAATAATAATAATAATAATAAGAAGAAGAAGAAGAAGAAGAAGAAGAAGACGAAGAAGAAGAAGAAGAAGAAGAGGAAGTAGAAGAAGAGGAAGAAGAAGGAAGAGAAGAGGAGGAAGGAGGAAACTCTTAGAATAGCACAGAAATGAACAAGGGTAATAATGAGGTTAGCATGAGATCGAAGACGTTTAACTTCACATTGACACACTCGACCCAAACAACTTCAAGGGAATCTTCTTTTAACTTCAAAAGAGCATAACTCTAAATAGTGCATCAAATTATTCTCTGTTAAGATATTGGGATCCCACTGAGAGAATGATTGGGTTCGAAAAGACAGAAGCAATTTCTAAATTAGTCCCTCACTTGAGACATTTCGCAGAACAAAAATGGCGCATGTGCTAAACTTTTTTTCATAAATAGCTTTGCAGTCTCAGTCTATTCCCTCGCGGATATACTTTCAAATCGATCAATTTTGAAGAAGATATCTGTATTCCAGACATTGAATCTTAAAATATTTGCTACACGAGGAAACGATTAATAGTTATTAAATGATAGTTCATTTTGTTTACGTTGGAGAGATTTGAGTGTTTTACGCCATGCAGCTACTACACCCTAACCGGATAACTTTAAAATATTCTCCAATACGTTTGCATGAAATTAAATTCGTGTTAATGATGTCGTTAACTTTAGTGGAACCGACGAACAGAGTTCAAATTAAGGCTTAATCTGTTGCGTTCATTTTCACATTCGTGTACTTGCGAAAGTCATAAATTCGTCTACTCTTTCCAAAGCGATTCTTTAAATGGCAGGATAACTGAATCACTCTAGTTTTGGATGTGAACAGAGGATAAGATCAAGATTTCACACAATGGATAAGGCAACAGGAAAACTTTTTATTAGTTTTAACAAGAAAGTATGGCAATTCATCGATAATATGAAAAAAGGAATCTATTGAAAACAATAACTGATAACATTCTGAAGAAACATTATTTAAAAATGCCAAGTAAAAGCATAAAATAACTATATCGATAATGAACAAAAATCGCATTAAAAATTGCACAGAAATTGTACGTTTAGATTTCTTATTTTACTAGCTTTTTTGTTGCTAATAATATCAATATAATTCGTAGTATCATAATTTGCATTCTATTAATTAGGAAAATATATATATCGTATTGTTTCTGTCATGGTTGTCTATGGTAGTTAGAGCTTTGATAGTAGATATAAAATATCAAAACCTTTATACAGGGTGACCCACAAAACGTGAACGTTTTAACAATCCAACAAAACCAAGAGTGATGGAAGAAAAATATTAAATTCATAGTAATTGAAACTTTAAAACATGTCTTTTAAGAAACAATGATGGAATTTTCATTTTTGTTTAAATTACGTCCTGTAGATGGCGTCCTCCTGTACGAATGCATTCTTGAAATCTGCTGTTGAGATTCCTCATTGACTGCTGCAACATCTCAGCTGGGATACTGTGAATTTCATTCTCGTTACTAAAATGGCGAAATGTTTACTTGCTCAAGGTCACTGTCTCGCAGTGTTGCCATGTCTGGCAATACGCACTTCAAAAATTCCCGTTTTTATGGGAGGTCACTCTGTATAAACATTTAATGCCACCATACGCAAAAGATATGGATACACAGAGACATAATTAATACCTATAACATTGGAAACTAAATCTAGATGTCTTACTTATTTATAAAAGTAATTTATGACTTTAGGTGGACATTAATGGAATGAAGTTTTAACCAGATATAATCAGGATTGGGCTCTTAGAAGTGGTGTATTAGTTAATAAGCTTATCTCGCTAGATCATTTAGGGCTCAATAGTGAGATTAATCCTCATAGGGTGCCTCATAAATCATTCGGTCTTATGCCACATCTAAGATACGCTTAACAAATGACCATATAATTTGGATATTGGGCATTTCGACGTATTGTAATGGTTAGCAAACATGGAGAAATCACAGCATAATCTGGGTATATTTAGTGAAAAATTATCATCGAAATATATTTCACTCGTCCCAGGATTATCATGACTGCTTACCGCACTAACAAATCTCTTGAATCATTAGAAAATGTTACTTCTTCCGACTTACATTGTCAGACAATCCAAATAATTACGAAACATTTGCTACATAGCATGTTAATGGCTAATTGATTTTATACTAAATCCTAAAGATAGCCTTTCAGATATGTTATTTATTGCATGCCTACAGATGCGTGCAACTTTAAATAAAAACTTACGTTTTCCTCCTTTTACATATTATCTCTTTTGGTTTTTGCCTTTTTTCCCATTGGATCACAGGACAGCATGATCATCAGAAATAAAAAAAAGAAGAAAGATTAGGCTAATAAAACGAAATCCATCTCTAGAAGCGGGAGAACTCCAGAAAGACCAAATAATGTTTCAAATAAAATCCTTGTTTAAACATATGAAGAATGGTATCCAGTTTCCAGATAATATCAGTCAAATTTTTTATGAGAAACATATATAAAAATGGCTAATATAAAATTAATAGGTAAACATACACGTTGGACACACTTACGCATATGGACATTGGACACACTTTTCACACACAAATACTTACGCGCGCTCGCACAACACACACACACACACACACACATACATATATATATCTATATTATTATCTATATTATTTAATGAGACATGTATTAATATATATATATATATACAAGTGTGGGATTGGTATATACGGAGTAAATTCCAATAACCAACAATTATTATTCTTTAAAGAGTGCTCAATACAGAGTAGAGCAGATATAATCATTTATTTGAATATTACAACATAAATATGTTATAAAATCACTACAAAAATAGCCATTTTGTTTCAACACTTCTGGTGTCTTATCAAGTGATGATGTAGAATATAGAATAAATGGTATATATATATATATATATATATATATATATATATATATATATATATATATATATATATATATATATATATGAACTGTTACAATGGAACATGCAATTTACCGCAACAAAAATGCATATTTGTTTCGTCGTCCCCAAAAAAACATCCCGTCAGGTGGTTAATAATGGTGGCAATAAACGAATCTATTTAAAAATAAGATTTATGAAACATCACTTCTTTTACCATTTTTAAAATTTTTCCATCAAACAAATTCATTCCATAAAAGGAAAGAAATAAGAAATCAATAAAAAGAAAAAGAAAAAGGGAAAAAAAGACAAAAGAAATCAACCGTAATACACAGAGAAGCGAAAGAAAAGAAAGATTAAATGAGAATAGGTGTATATCCAAATTTTACAGAAACAAATGAAAAGGAAAGAGAAGAAAATAAAAAATTGAGAAAATTTAGCCAGTGCAGACACGCTAAGATGTAAGATTCAAAATTGAACAGAAATATAACACCACAAGGAACATATTACAGCTACAATGTCGTAATTCAAACATTATGATGCTTGGAATGAAATCACATATCACTACAAAATTCAACATAGTACATAAATACTCGACACTTTGTGAAGAAAAACCATATACAAACAAAAAAAATATATATAATACATTTTAAATAATTATATGACTATTATATAATAGATTTTAAACATTTACATGATATCTGTATTTATATTAAATTAAACTATTATAAAACACCATCATGAGTAAAATAATCATAAGCCAATTCACGGAATATATATATATATATATATATATATATATATATATATATATATATATATATATATACATATTAGCAGCATATATATATATATATATATATATATATATATATATATATATATATATTAGCAGCATGACCCGGGGTTGCCCGTGCTTGGTTCAAAAATCGTACGACAAATACAGCAATCGCCGTCACTTGAATTAAAATATTTTTGCACTCCCTTGCCTTTAAAGGAGTACCATTTGCCGTGGTGATGTTGCTACAATTTTTTCTAAGCTCTATACTAAACATTAAATCTGTTACGAAAAAAGAACTAAACAAAATGAACACAAAACGATCAGCTTTAAAAAAAGGACTGATACCTGGAAAAACCGAATGAAAATGAATGTTAACAACAAATACTTTTGCACACCCAACCCAGTTCTGCGGTATCAGAATCAACGTTGAGTTTAAGCAAGCGAATGAGCCTATTGGAGTAAAGTGCCATGCAGAATTAAATTTTTCCCACTTGTGGCGAATGCATCTATCGAATTTTTAGTTAACATTCGTGTCAGTCAGCTGTTGGCTCTCAGGCTGGCCAATATAATCTCCCTGTCTATTCGTGGCAGCCAGCTCTAGGCCCTCAGTCTGGCTAGTAGAAAATGTCCGAAAACTATATGAAAACTGCCGTAGAAGCATGTAAAAATCGATTATTTCCATTATCGATGGGAGTTGGGAAATGCAAATCGGTTTTAGCCTTCTCGCTAACTTGATGCTTGTGCATGTAAATTTTGGTGAAAACCCGTCGAAAATTGCGGCCATGCATTCGTTACACACACACATATCCTGCCTTATATATATATATATATATATATATATATATATATATATATATATATATATATATATATATATATATATATACACACACACACACACACACACACACATATATATATATATATATATATATATTGATTGATTGAATGATTGATTGATTAACTATAGGAACCCGACAAATTGATAGGAAAAAGAACAAGTAGAAAACATATATTAATTAAACACGTTTCTCTATATTAAAACTTCGTCAGAGATCAAGGTGGAAATGATGAAATATTATACAAAGCAGAGACTCAGATTAACGGTATGTTGTGATTGGCTATTTCTTATTGCTTAGATACCTGTCACGTGCAACGAAGTCTCAAATAATATTTAAATATATATATATACAATGATTATGTTTGGTGATGGGGAGGGAAATTCTCCTCTATGTCCGTTTTGGGATGACATTCATATGCACGCAGATACACATACATACAGGTGTACGCATTGTCGTTCACACAATTGCGTATGTATGAGTGCTCGAAAAGATGGATATACATCCGCGCCTGGTCTCGGATTGTTTATATATGTTTGTGCTTGTGTGAACTATACTGAGTACACCTGTATTTATGTATGTCTGCCTGCGTATGAGCACACACACACACACACACACACACACACACACACACACACACACATATATATATATATATATATATATATATATGTTGAGGGATCTCCCCTTTTTACACAAATGGACTCACCCAAGGTATACATATACTACTGCCAGTGAATACCCGTCACTACGTTAAGTCAAGTCAAGTAGAAGTAGTGGAACGTAGAGTCGGTCGAGTAGATAGACAGAGTCACACACAGAAAAGTAGTACAAGAGTCAAAGTAACAAGTACGTAGACTCAGTATGAACTCATACAGTGATACGTCGGTATCAAAGACTATATATATATATTTGTCTACTAACCCCGTATTCCTAGAACTACTAACCTGTATTACCAGTTTGTATTATTACGTTAATACATTTATTTCCTATATTCATTCTTGGCGTTTGTTATTATTTGATACCGGATTTCTTCCCGGAATCCACAACAATATATATAAAGAAATTTGTATGTTTAACATTCTTTTTATAAATACAAGTATTTAAGTAAATGCTCTGTTTATAAAAAGCGTATTAAATAACATTTACCGGCCCGATTGTCCAAGATATTTTCATATAGCCTGACGTGTCTTTTTAACCGATTCGGCCACGGAGGATCGTTCGGTTGGCATGGTCGAATTTATTGCTTATAAACTTCAATCTTCCATGAATCTCTCACGTACATTCATAACTGCTCATGTCGTATCAAATGTAAACAAATGAATTCATACATTATGAAATTGACAAAGTCCGACAATTATTTAAAGAGATTTTTTTGTTTAACATTCTTTTTATACATTCAAGTATTTAAGTAAATGCACTGTAAATGCCACTGCCATCCGAACAGATATACTTATTTTGTAAAGAATTCATGTAGAACTGAAAAAGGGTAATAATTTGTGCAAAAATCATTTCGATTAACCGCGTTATTTCGGTACTTATGTAAATGTAAAATAAGTCTAAGATAGTAACAATATAACTGTCAGATGACTATAAAAAGATCTTTTGTTTATATACTTTTAATTTGTTTCAACAATGCACTGAATATTGTTTACGTGACGTGACAATAATTATAAGTAAAATGATGCTCTCAAATATCCCCTCTCTAGACACCAATAAAACTGCTGAACTGACCGCGGAAAAGGGAACATAGCTCTTATCTCAGATGACAACTTAAAAGAGACTGACCAACACAAGGAATGTTAATAAACTCATGTTAAAAAGATAAAAAAAAACAAATAAAAAACAAATGAAAACTACAGACAAAATTTCATTTTCTCCATCAAGACATTCATTTCTGTAGTTTACTGCTACCAGCAAGCAGAAACATTTTTTCTCCCGATGATGGCCATGTTGGCCGAAACTAGTCGAGGAATCTAAATGAAATAATAATAATAAAAACATAAGAATATTAATCTACAACCCCGTATGTCTGAAGATTTTAATTAATTTTTTTAATAATTTTTATCGTTCAAAATATATATATATATATCGAATTTTCCCTGTCGAATTTTCTATAAATCTTGTTAAAAAAAATGCCGGAGGGGGACATTTTTTTTATATGATTTACTGTGTATAAATACTGTTTAAATATATACATAATGTCTACTGACATATGGGTATCCACTAAAATAACACTTTAAAAATATGTCGGATGAATAATTCATTACTTTTCAGAAATACACACGCACACACACATATTAATACCCATTAATATACGCATACAGGCTGCGAAATCGTAAATTGTCGCCATTTTATATTTTTAATTTCGCATTTCGCTTTGTTTGTTTTTGATTTTCCGACTGCACAGTATATTAGGGAGAAAAAGATCACCATGAAATAATTCACTCCGCCAGAAATTTGGAAACGGCTTGCTGTACTGCTTGATATTCGCGTCGGAATCTGCAAAACGAACATTTCACAGTATTTGTGCGCCATTCTGAAGACGGTACAGAGAATTCGTAAAGAGTTGCCGGAGTTTAATACTGATAATAGAGAGATAACTAGTAATAACGATGGTATACCTCCATTCATATTCCCACAGGACCGCAGACTCAACACAGCGGCCTACATCAAGTGGCTTGAGGAGAGTGGTTGTTGGAAGACTCTATATCTGGCAACAGGACTCTGCACCATGCCGCACAACCAGGAGAACCTGATATTGGTGATAACTCTGTCAATTTCTGGGACCATATCACCTCTTAAATCTGCCGACCTAACTCACCAGACTTCAACGCTGTGATTATTATGTGTGGGACACAGTTGAGCGAGAGATCAACAATACTCCTTTAAATACCAAAGTTGAACTGAAGGCAAGGATAATTGCAGCATTCACCACCATAAACAAGGAGACTGTCCAGAAGAGTTGCAGGAGATTCTGAAGTCGTCTGAAGGGAGTGGCTGAACCATATAGATTAGTTTCGATATAGTATTTAATCATTATTAAATAGTGATTATCTGTTTCACGGCTTAAGGCAAGTAATCCGAAAAGAAAGTCTATGTAACAAAATTTCAAGGAATTTGAACATGTTCTTCAAACAAACCGTAATTATATCCATTTTGCGATTCCCGGGCCTACCTCGAACTGATATAGGAAGAAAAGTAAATAGAATGCATAATTTCTAAGAAATATAAGTCAGTTAAATGTTACTTGCACTATATGGTAAATATTGGTCGGAAAAGTAGCGTATAATCTCTTTCATAAATCAGCATCTTCAGGCAACGATGTCAACCCGAATGAGCAGATAAATATTTCTTTACGCGCTGTCACATACGCAGATTATATCATCATATCTGGTTTAGAGTATCGTATAAACAAATCAAGTAAGTAATTGCTTAATTTTTACAAATTAAGCTAACAATTGAAAAAAGCTTACATGCCTCATAAATAAGAGATTCCGAGTAAATAATATTCAGAACAAGTTAACTAGTTAGGGTTCAGGTTTTATACGTTACTAAAGAAGCTTACTGTGTTTATTTAGAATGTGTGACCTGAAAGTGCATGCTAGACAGGCGTTACAAATTTTGACTTAATAATCAAACATACAACGGAATGCCTTTCTTATAATTCCATCTTACTGAGGACAAGGACATTTTCAGCATGCCTTCGTACAATTTGGCAAACCATTAATTAGACAATATACTAAAGATATAAATGTCTTTGGATTCCATCCTTACCAGAGGTTTGAGTGACTTTCTTTTTTTACGATGTTTTTGATTGCATCGGATTTTTTTACATTAAACGCTATGACGAAGAATTCTGTAATTTTCTGCCTGCTTGTTACACAATCAGCATGAAGGAGGGAGAGGCGTATGTATTTTGTCATTTATGGGTAATCTTGCATTCATTAAAAGAATCACTAAAGAAAAATTGAATACTTAAAAACCAATGCAAATTACTGGCATTTTTTTCTTGCGATTTCTTACCTTTTTAAAGATTTTCGGTTATGTTGTTTGAGTTGGATTTTATTCAAATACGTTCTCATATGTTTTAATATTTTTTTCCTTTCGTTTTCTTTATTTCTTTTTATTGTTTTCTTTCTTTCTTCTTAGCGTTTTACTTTTTTTGTTTTCTTCTGTCATTCTCAATTTATTGCTGGTTTCATTCTATTTTAGATGCCTCCTTTTCTCTCTTCTTTGGACCTTTCCTTCATTTTCTAATTCTTTTCTTCTTTTTATGTTTCTTCATTTCTTTTTCTGTTTTTCTTTCGTTCTTTCTATATTGCTTTCTTTATTTTATTCCTTATTTCATACTTTATTCTTTCCTTCCTTTTTCTCAATTTCTTTATTCTTCCATTTCTCGTTTTTCCTCTCCTTAATTTATCTTGTTTTCTTACATTCTTTCTGTCTTACTTATATCATACGTTTGTAATTACTTCAACCCTGCGTTTCAGTGTTCATTCTTTCTTTCTTTCTTTTTTCATTTCTGTCTTTCTTTCTTTCGTTCTTTCTTCCTTTTCATTTCTTTCTTTCTTTCTTTCTTTTCATTTCTTTCTTTGTTTCTTTCTTTTCATTTCTTTCTTTCTTTCTTTTCAATTCTTTCTTACTGTTCATTTCTTTCTTTCTTTTCATTTCTTTCTTTCGATCTTTCTTTCTTTTCATTTCTTTCTTTCTTTCTTCCTTTCTTTCTTGCTTTTTTTATTTCTTTATTTCTTTTGTTCTTTCCTTTTTTCATTTCTTTCTTTCATTATTTCGTTCTTCGTTTCTTTCTTTTCAGAAAGCCCAACGGCTGTAATCAAATTAGACTTTCTCTTGCTTGCAGTGTTGACATTGTTTCGTCTTTTACTTTCTTCACTTCATTTTTGTCACAGAAATAACGGCAAGTGGGATTCAAAGGGTTGTATGGAACCAAAATCCGTATTCTCTTCTGGCAGTGAAATGGTAAATTTTCTGATTCATATAAAAAAAAAAGATAAGAAATACATTAAATGCATTTTCGAATAGCAGCGAATCCAGCTTTTCATACGTGGATTCTTTGATGACAGGTCGACACGAGAATCTTATGATGCCGGATCGTTAGAACAGAGATAATTCACGAATGAGCAAATTCAGAAAGTGATATCCAAAAGTTTTGGGAACGTAATGCACGAAATATGTTAGACAAGAATTAGGTTATTTGAATTCGGCCTAATGTCCTCACGTGTTTTAATTATGGCAATGTTTTCGGTAATTTTTTTAAGCATTTCACCCTAAGCAAAGTGGGAGTGCTACTAGCACGCAAGCGGTTACAGAGAGTGAGAGCAAGAGTAAAGAGGGATTTTTGAGGAAAGGATATAGAGATGGACGTGTATCAGGATCAAGGCATTAGAAGATGTCGATTGACATAACATTTGGATATTTGAAGATTATAGCTATCATGGAAGCAAGTAAGAGGAAGGGAGTTCTGCTGTCGGGAAGTGCGAGACAGGAAGATGTTGGAGTAGACGAGGCGGTTATATTTAACTGTTTCGACAATGGAAGGGTCGGACTGAGACGCCAATCTAGTAGCACGCTTAAATTCATGCAGTTGGGATACCAGTGAAAATAGCTCGTCAAATTTGTAGAAAAGGCTGAGGCATCCCACAGCACATCTGTGAGAAAGTGACTGTAGATGAGATGCCAGATCAGGAGCTATAACATTGCATATCCGTCTTTGGATTTTGTCTAGGACCTCGGGATAAACAGTGGGATCACCAGATCATATATATTTCGAAACGCGTAATGGGCAGGGAATTTTGAACTAAGAATTCTATTTAATCCATGGAAGTATGGTGAACAATTCTCTGTTCATGCATAGTGATATATTCGCTGGTACTTTTTTCTATAGGGTACAATTATTTATTGTCCCTGTTTTAACTGAGTGTAAATTTGTAATATCTTGTGCGACCCAGGCACTCAAATAATATTTCCTATGTTATCAATTTCACGAATCTAATCTTTAATCTACTAGACCACTCTCCCGTGAATTCAATCACTGGACAATGAAATACAGTGTTATACTCAGTTGAAACAAAGTAAACAATAGATGAGATGATCATAAAAGAATGAGATGAAACATGTGAAGACTTGCTGAAGAGAACGAGAATATTCTACTCCAGGAGATAAAATAAACTTGTTCACTTGTAAATTCATTGAACGTTTTCCTGGCGGAAAGAGACATGAAGAACGCCAGAGTGTACAACGGCTGAAATTTTAATATAATAACGAAAAAGATGGGATTATCAATTCGAATGTAAATAATATAAATAATAGCAGAACATCCCAGATATTCAAACACAAAATAATTAGAAACCTTATTTTTGATAGCGTGATTTCGAGAGATATATGAAATTTCACGTTAATCACGGTTAATCTTGAATAAATTAAGAGATTAATCAATTTGCACGAATTACTTGTAATCTGTGTTTTCCTTTCGGATTACATGGACTTAAGACAGCTTGAGGTATGAAACTAAGAATTAGACCGTGTTGTTGATTCCATACTTTATCTAAAATTGATCTCTCTCCGATACTGAATACATTCCACCAAATAAATAGAGCAACATTCAAACAATATACAGGGTAGCAATGAATTTATACCGTTACTTGCAATAACAATTAAGAGAAAATAATTAATCAACAGTTCAGATATTTATTATTAAAATCCTTCTTGTTAATTCTGCTTAATAATAATAATATGACAAACAATAGTAAAATAATTACCGTCATTTTACGAACTGTAAGCCATCTGCTTCAATGATTTGCTTTTTTATTATAAGTAACTGTATAGTCACTATATGCCACCCTGAATGTATACAGGGTTGTTGAAAAGTAACACCTCATTTTATGTATGAGTGGCCAGACAGGAGTCGTGACTAAGCATTCTGTGATTTCTTTCCTTTAGTGTTGGTTAAAAAAATCTACTATACTGAACCAAGACTTTGGGATAACTTGAAGGGCGAATACAAGAAGATATATTTTCCATAGCACAAGAGTTCCTGGTGAAATTAATTGACGCGATTCCTGAGCGGATCGAAATGCTGGTAGCGAAATCTAGTGCGCATGTCTAATTTCAAATAATCCTCATGCGTCGTCAAAACGTCGGCTAAGAATAGTTTTTTTCTCTTCTGTATTTATTTACACACACACACACACACACACACACACACACACACACACACACACACACACACACATATATATATATATATACGCACTATCCAGCCGAGCATAAACCTGAATTTAACAATATAGATAGTATTAATATATGACCCTACAAATCAAAATCTACCTACATTTTTCAGCAACACAAGACAGATATGCTTACGGAGATGTTGAGGCCTCACACCTATACACACACCTATACAAATATACACACCTCAAACTCACTCACTCCTTAATGAGCCAAATGATAGCACATACCCATAGTAATATACACGCTTACACACATCATACACACTCACTCCCTAAGAGCCCACACGCACACACACTTTAGAGAGACACATCCTCTTTCCAGGTTCGAAGAAAATTTGTCAAAATGTCCAAGCGAATTCAGAGCAGCATGAATCCATCCAGCTCTTATCTTAAATAAAAACTTAAAAGAGACTGTTTGACCAACACAAAGACTGATCAAAATTCGCGGTAAAAAATAAAAAAAATAAAATAAACAAACGAAAACTACACTTGGATTGAGGAATCGGGGAGCCGAGTTCGAATTCCAGTCGAATCCATTATATTTGCTTACGTGCTTTGGAAATGTATATCAGCTTCTCCCCCAGGTATGGGTAAATAGCAGGACAGGTCCTACATCCTTCGATTACAACTGGTCTAGGAAAAGAACAACTCTGATTTCAAAACCTGCGGTGGGTCGTTTGGGGACATTGTGGCACACGGTGCCATCAGGTTTCTGTATTCGGCTCTTCAAAAAGTGTGGTTGTTTCTGCACAAGACCATCACCACTCAAAGCATATGTGCAGGTTGTTTAGAAACTGAGTTGCCTTACCCTCATACGTCGTAGAAGGTAGTCACGGGTCAACATCTCGTGTCGATCAATCACGGGAGATTCCACGATATATATATATATATATATATATATATATATATATATATATATATATATATATATATATATATCATAGGGATAGTGTTGTATAGTGTTGATTACCATACTATAGGATAAAGTGCTCAAAATCAGGGATAGCTCGTATGCAAATATAAAAGTTAACATTGGGGTCAACACCCAGTGGCGTCAATCTGTTTATGATTAAACGCAATCTTCAAGCCTTTTCTTATCAATTCAAACGTTATTTCTACTGAATAACCATATCTGATAGACGCTACGTATAATTTTTTGAAGTTATTTTGTTTCTTTTACATTTAAATGCTATTTATATACGGGAAATCTTATTAAAGTGAAATGCACCCTTTAATATTTTTCTTTTATAAAATTTCTCGATTATTTAAACTAGTAGATGAAAATAGAATAGGGTGTAAAAATAAATATATCGTATATTCACATATCGGTAGCCACAAAAACTAACGTTTAAAGTGATATATATATATATATATATATATATATATATATATATATATATATATATATATATATATATATATATATATTAATAAAAGAAAGAACAGTAAGATATGTAATCCGGTGTTCATATTGATATTTTTATTTTTACAAAACTGTGCTCAATGTAAATTTACAGAGCGTAAATATTATAAATTAACTAATTTAAGATATGGTTACTTCGGTATTTTAAATCAGTTAAGTTATATATATATATATATATATATATATATATATATATATATATATATATATATATATATATATATATATATATATACCGACGGCTTCCCATACTTAATATTTCTCGTTTTCACTATCGCATGGTCATGCGTGACGTCACGAGCTGCGATGCGATATTCGCTTCCGCGTCTCGTATACACGAGTTCTTCGTTGCTTCGAAATTTTTCATGCAACATAAACAGACTATCAATATTGTTTCGTGCGTGTATTGTTTGATATATTGAAATGTAATTGTCATCTTTGATAATGCCTTATGTAAGTCGAAAGCTTATATAGGATTTAAACATGTATCAATATGGTGATTTCCTTTTGTCTTAAAATGATAATGTTATTAAGCTTATCAGACAATATGAAAAAAACTTACTTAAAATAAATAGACACAACTTTTCTATATTATTTAATTAAACATGCCTCAATATATATATATATATATATATATATATATATATATATATATATATATATATATATATATATATATATTATATCGGTCACTCTTACAACTATTGAGCAGGCTCGACGTTGCTTCACTTCTGTGATCTTACGAGAACCGGTGTGTCAATGTGACATGAACTTAAGCCCTTTAATTTGAAGTTCGATTTCTTTGATTTGAGAAATAAAAACGTTGTTTGGAGACCAGATCTATTACAAAATATTTTAGTTCAAAAAGAAGAATTTACTGTAATGTTATGTTGCTTTTTTTGTCTATTGTTTACCAATTACAATATCTAAGAGCCACGTAATTTAGAGGGTTAATAAACGAGGCTGATGTAAGGCGTACAAGAAGAGATCATCGGGGCTTAGTATTTGACTATGTAAAATAGTTAACAGTTCATCTTAGACATGAGGATGTTGATATTGTAAAAACAAGGGAAGCATAATCCCGTAAGTTCTTTCCATAATAAAACAATTCTAGGGAAGAAGCTTTATGAATGGTACTTCCTCCTTATCAATGTACTATGCATAGGAATGAGGATTAGTTCTCTCAGTGTATGTAGCTCAGAGGTGACGTTTTGCATTGTTGAACCAAAGAATGTATCTTGTCCGAACATTTTCCATCAAAATAGCGAGCGTCTACAATCGAGTCTCTGCGGTTTACTGTTAATGTCACTAGTATACCGTGCCTTTTCATTATCCGTGTCAAACTGGACCCAACCATGTGTATAGTCTTATTAGATTATAACCGGAAATAGAGATATTAAAGTTTGGCATATGTCAGTCGCCATCTTCTGACACCCTTTCTATCTGCTTTTTTATTATCCTAGAAACTCAGTAATATCTTTTCATATCCTTTCACTGTCAGTAATTCCTTTCATCTTATAGGTATTATCCCCTTGCTTCGGGTGAAATGATTACACAAACATAATTCATAATGTACAAATTTTTCCAGAAAATGAGCCATCTACTTAACAAAAAATAGCTTATTACGAAACATGCATTTTCGGTTCGATTTCCAACGATATCAAGTGAGCATCTTGAAATCTGAACACAAAGAGAGTAAGCTCTTAGATCAACATATGGGTTGATCAGAAGTATTCTAGAATATTGGTGCCACTGTCACCTCTCTCTTACTATCTCTCCCTGAAGATCGTTTTATTGGCCAAATTCAGTTTGGCAGACCAATTATTGGTCTGTAAATTGTGATTGTTTTGCCAGTATTTCATCAACTAAGAGACATATAGAGCTGTTTGTTCTTTGCTATGCGTTAGGTTATTTGTGTTATCTAATTTTTCACTGCTATATACATAGCTACTATATAGATATATGCCATCTAATAATTGTAAAATACGGCGACCTTTGATTTCAGGTTCATCATTGTAATTCTAGTGTGAAAATTATCCCCCATAATTAAATTTCCCCAGGTGGTCCAAATGAGGACTTTTCAATTTTCAAAAGATTAGACTTTAACCTTTCTAAAACATACCATATTTAGCTTGGTAACTATTTTTACGGTGCACATTGATATTAACCAAACTACCTCGCAACCTGAGACACTTATCCCAGTATCAATTATACTTCCGGCATCGCCATCACATTTTTGCCGCGTTCCGTTGCATCTGTAATCGTAACCTCACTTTCACTCGATATTTTACCGAGGTGACTATAGCTAAATCTAGAATTTTAGGTGCGGTTGAGAGAGCTGGGTCATGTGCTTATTTTTAAGAATTTCTGATACGAGGATTTATCATAAAACCTTCCCATGGTCGCATATTGACATCTCAGTGCCAGTGTCAATGTGGAAGTGCGAATTTGAATTGTGTGAATTATGCATGCACAAGGAAGTCCCTTCCACAGAGAATTAAAAATTATTCATAGTTATTGGCTATTTTTAGGACAGTCATCGTGAGCATTCAGATTGCTTATTCTGTCTCTTTTTTTTCTAGTCATCAAACATCCTTTTTTCACTGAAATTATGAGTGTAGAGTATGGTGAGTTAAACTGACACTCTCAATTAAAGAAAAATATTGGCTTCAAAAGAGATTTTTTTCTTTATTTATATTCTGCACTTTTCCCCTTTTTATTCTTTTTCTCACTTCTATCTCGATTTTGACGTTTCATTTCAATTCGGTTATCCATTTCTCTTTAAATATTTAATTAAATGTTTGAAAATGATTCAATCTGAGGAGTTTTAAATTTTAAAATTTTAATGCTTAAGTTATGAAATTTATATTTAATTAAAACAAATTTTGTCGAAAAATAATTAAACGAATTTTTGTCTGTTTCTCCTGTCATTCTTGTAAATTAATTCGCTTATTTCTCTACAGCGCAGTGCCAAATATGGCCGAATGGTTAGAAGACGAATATGCTTTGTTGGATTGAACTAAATGGTTGTAGCTTTGAAAATGAGCCTCGCAAAACCACGCTTTTGACTCTGCTCGAATGTTTATATCAGTGCTAGCTTGACAAACGATAACGAATACCTGTCATATCAATATGCAGTTTCATCTGAAAAAAATATTCTTATGGTCAGTTTATTCGGATATCTGAAGACAACTCTTGTGAATTCCGGGAGGAAATCCGGTAGCAAATAATAAAAAACGCAAAGAATGAATATAGGAAAATAAATGTATTAACGTAATAATACAAACTGGTAATGCAGGTTAGTAGTTCCAGGAATGCGGGTTTAGTAGACAAATATATATATATATATATAGTCTTTGATATCGACTTATCGCTGTATAACTTCTTACTGAGTCTACGTGCTTCGTTACTGTCTCTGTATGTGACTCCACTACTACTACTCTTACTACTCGATCGAATCGACTCTTCGGGTATTCACTGGCAGTAGTATATGTATACCCTGGGTGAGACCATTTGTGTAAAAATGGGGAAACCCATAAACACCTTCCCCTTAGATCCATTTTGGGGGGAGTTAGTATTTTTTCCTCTTATGGTGGATAATCAGAGGTTCGGTAAATTTTCTTTTCCTGTTTGACCTTCTAATTTCTGTGTCTTCCTGTGGTCTTTGAATCTCAAAAGCTTCAAAGATTGCATCCATTGAATCGTCACTATCTGCGGGTGTCGAGCTCGGCTCCTCAACCCGCCGTTTTTGTATTTGGTCAATATGTCTTCTGTGGGTGCCTTTTACTGTGTACATCACATTTCCTAGTCTGTTTCTTGTTGTGTCAGGTTCCCAGCAAGCCATATTATTCTTGATCATCCATAAGTAAATCCGTTCTCCTGGTTTAAATGATCTCTTGGGTGTATGCTTTTTTTTTTCTTGTTCGGCAATAACTTATCAAACACAGACCGTATTCTCCGTGTAAATATCACTTCCGCTGGTGAAAGACCAGATGGTGTGTTCCCGTTAGGTGTTATTCTGTATACTTGGAGGAACTGTTGAATAGCTTTTTCTGTCGGTACATCCTCTGCTTTTTTAGAGCTGTCTTTAGTGGGTCTACTAATCTTTCAGCTTGCCCTTTAGACCGTGGCTGGTACGGAGCTATCTTAATATGCTTTACTTGGTACGTCTCACAGAATTCTTTGAAGTCGCTGAAGGTAAATTGTGTACCGTTATCAGTTACCAAGCCATCCACGACACTGAATCTCGCGAATAATTCATGTAGAGAGTTTATAGTATATACCGTCGTCGGGTGTTTAAATCTGAAAACTTCTGGACATTTGCTGAAACTAAATACTGTTATTAAGCAGTAGTAACCCTCTATGGGTCCCGCATAATCCACATGTATTCTAGACCAAGGTCTGTGCACCTTAGGGCATGGTTTTTGTATAGAAGGTGGTGTTTTGCCGCAGCACTGCCTTTACATCTTTCCACGATTTGCGTAATATGATTGTCCATGTTAGGCCAGTAAACGAAACTTCTCATAATTGCTTTCATCCGGTCTTTTCCTGGATGTCCTAAATGAAAATCCTTCCAAATCCGCCTTTGTAACGAATTCGTTATATAATAATATGTGATCACAAATTGAGAAGCTGTCTGCTAAATTCCTTTCCTTTTCTTCTATTTTTTTCTTGGTATTCTTAATAAATTCATCCTTTTCCGCTTCTCTTCTTATCTCTAGCAAGGTCACAGGTAGTTCCTTTACTGTATTGTATAACACTTTACTGATTTCATCTTCGGCTTGCGACGCCGCAATTACCGAGCCTTCCAGCGGTTCGCATGTCGCAGGTATTAATCGCGATAGTCCATCAGAGTGCCCAATTTTCTTCGATCGTAAGAACTCAAGTTTGAAATTGTAATATAGTTCCCCATCTTAGAAGTCTGTTAGCTCTATAGATTGGTAGTCTTTTCTTGATCCAAAAATCGTAAGAGGTTTGTGGTCCGTTTGAAGCATTAACTCTCTCCCATATATATATATATATATATATATATATATATATATATATATATATATATATATATATATATATATATATGTGTGAAAACGAGCTATGGCGAATATTATGCCTAATGCTTCCTTTTCAATCTGCGGATAATTTCTCTCCGCTGGTAACAATGATCTAGGTGCGTGAGCTATGGGTTTCTTTGTGCCACATCGCATCTTGTGTAGAATACAAGCTCCTACTTCGTGTGAGCTCGCGTCACTCGCGATAATAATTTCTAGTTTTGGATCAAAATGAGTTAGTGCTAGCTCGGATGTTAATTTTTATATTATCTCCTTGAACGCTTTCTGACAGTCTTCTGTCCAATTCCATTTGTTCTCTTTTTTTAGTAATTCGTTGAGGGGTGCCCGCAATCTGTGCATATTTTCAATGAATTCGCCGTAGTAGTTTGCTAGGCCAAGAAAACTTAGCAATTCTGCGACATTTTTTGGTTCAGGCATATTTTTTATTGCAGATGCCCTGTCTGGATCCGACTTTCTGACACTTTCACTAATTATATGACCTAAGTATTTGATTTCATTTAAGAAAAAATGACATTTTTTCCTTTTACTTTAAACCCAATGTCCTTAGGTCTTTTGAAAACTTCCTTTATGTCCGATGTGGGCTCTTCAACGTTGTCGATTTTAATTAGAATGTCGTCCAAGTAAGCGGTCGCAAAATTCTGGCCCATGAGCATTGTATCCATTGTCTGTTGAAAAATTGCCGGTGCAAATTTTACCCCAAATGGTAGACTGTTGAATTTGTACAGTCCTTTGTGCGTATTAATATATAGACTCTCTTGTACTTGGGTTTTTGTAGAGAAGCCTGGCTTAAATCTATTTTAGAAAATACCTTACCGCTGTTAAGCTTGGTAAATATTTCCTTCGGGCTTGGTAATGGGTAATGATGGTCTTTTTAGAATTATTGAACCCAGTCGAGAAATCTGTGCATACACGGCTTTCTCCTGATTTCTTTTTTATATAGACTACTGGTGCCACCCATTCACTAAACTCTATTTTTGAAAGGATCACAGTTTGTTCAAGTCTCTTATTCTTTGTCGATTTTTTTCTATAGTAGCAAAGGGCACGTTTCGCTTCTTTTTAAATAGTGGTTGGATGTTTTCTTTTAATTCAATTCTAGCTGCAAATTTGTTCCATTGTTCCAACCCACTCGAAAATACTTCTGGAAATTGATTATCTAATTCTTACTTTAGTTTCATAGCTTCTGATGTTTCGCACCTTATATTTTTACAAAAAGACCTGATAGTTAAATCCCATACGTCGAACTTTTGCATCCAGTCTGTGCCCACCAGATTTTCTGTATCTTTCATTACGAATATCTTGAAATTTTTAGTTTTGTCCGTGGAATGAAACCTTTAAGATCACTTCTCCTTTGAATTTTATACGCTTCCTTGTAACTGACTTAGCAATTTTCTGCGTATGTATCATGGTCGGTCTATTAAGCTTTCTTCATGTCTGTAGGTTAATTATCGTTAGATCCGAACCCGTGTCTAGTTGTAATGTTATCTTTTTATTTAAAACTTCAAGTTCCACGTATTTTCTTATGTTAATATTATCTTCGTCGTGCATTTTAGTAGCTCTTATCTTACTAGTAAATTTTCTCTTCCTACATTGGGGGGATGCCTTGTGACCCATTTTTCCACACGCTAGATATTTTTTTATATTTAAAACAACAATCCTTATTCCATTGTAATCCTCCACATCGAAAACATGCAGATGGAGGGAATTATCTGCTTAGATTTTTGTCCTTATCTATCCTATACGTTGTACTTTTTCCATTATTATAGAATTTTTGTTTTCTTTCCGGGGAGGGTGAAAATCTTTTTTCATTATTATAGGTTTTTTTGTTTTCTTTCCGGGGAGGGTGAAAAACGTAAACTTTTGTTCAATTTATGTATATGTGCTACTCCTGACTCCTCGATATTCTTCGAGTCTTTCTTTATACTCAGGCATTTTTGGCAGTCTTCTGATAATTTTTGTAGTTTTAATCTAGGCTCATTTTGCAGTTTTGAAAGCATTCTTTTGCGCATTTCACTATCCTTAGCTGAGACTAACACTTGTACAAACATAAGTCACTTGAAATTGTCCGGAGTTAATTCTGCACACTTGAAGTCATTGCAATGTTTATTCACGATTACGGCGAACGTGGAATAGTCTTGATTTTCGTCCTTTACGAGGTTAAGACATTTCCACCTTTTGGGAAATAGTGACGTCTTTGGACTAAAACGCTCTGGAAGGCATGTAACTGATTCGTCAAACATTAACTCATTTGTCTTTTTTGGCAAGATGTAATCAACAAAATTTGTGTATTCCTCTGTTCCTAATTTTCTGAGTAACAGACGTAGCTTCTTTGCTTCTATCCAGCTTTGACAATAGATATAGAAGATATCTTCATGACGTCTGAAAAAATCCTCGAAATTTTTATTCCCTTCCAGAGAGTAATTGAATGTTTCTATCGTATTCCACACGGCGTCTTGGGAAAAAGTCGCCTCTTTTTCAATATTTTGTTGTTCGTTAGCCGCTACCTTAAATATTAATTCCTGGAGTTGCATTTGTCTTTCTTCATTTTGCATTTGCCTTTCTTGATTTTCCATCTGCGCTGGTAGTAATTGTTTTTGCCACTTCTCTTCCATTCTTTCTTGGAGTTGTAATTGTTGTTTATTTTGGTATTTTACAAGTTCTACTAAAATACTTTTTAAATATTCCATGATAAGAGTCTTACCAAAAACTCGCTTAGTTGTATTTTTTTGTGTGTGGGCCGATGTTCTCGTCACCCAGTTGTTGTGGTCGACGAGAGAGAAAATTTTTCTTTCCTTTCGTGTAAGTTCGAATTCCTCGTCACCAAGTTGTTGTGGTCGACGAGGGAGAATTTTGTTTCTTTTTCCTTCCGTGTGAGTACGAATTCCTCGTCATCAAGTTGCTGTGGTCGACGAGAGAGAATTGTTGTTTTTTTTTCTTCCCATGTCAGTTGGAATTCTTCGTCGCCAAGTTGTTGTGGATTCCGGGATGAAATCCGGTAGCAAATAATAACAAACGCCAAGAATTAATATAGGAACTAAACGTATTAACGTAATAATACAAACTGGTAATACAGGTTAGTAGTTCCAGGAATGCGTGGTTAG
This sequence comes from Acanthosepion esculentum, assembly GCA_964036315.1. Classification (NCBI taxonomy): domain Eukaryota; kingdom Metazoa; phylum Mollusca; class Cephalopoda; order Sepiida; family Sepiidae; genus Acanthosepion; species Acanthosepion esculentum. The sequence goes on along the minus strand of OZ038481.1, from coordinate 128,275,627 downwards.
TAGACAAATATATATATATATATAGTCTTTGATATCGAAGTATTGCTGTATTACTACTTACTGAGTCTACGTGCTTGTTACTGTGACTCTTGCACCGTCTCTCTGTGTGACTCCTCTACTACTACTGTTGTTACTACTCGATCGATTCGACTCAACAGGTTTTCACTAGCAGTAGTATATGTATACCTTGGGTGAGTCCATTTGTGTAAAAATGGGGACACCCTTCAACAACAACTAAAGCTGTTACTAACATTCAACATTAATTTAGTTTTGTATTTGCTGACGTGTGTAGGCCGAGAATTGAGTAATGTGTATTCACTCAGAGAATATGTTTTACTAACGTTAACTGAATACAAAAGGCAAGAAGCATTGAAAACTGAGCCTTAAGATATGAGTTTTTAGTAAATGCGTACCGGGTAGCATGCAGTGTATATAATGGGGATATGTAGGTTAGATAACAGTTGGCCCTAGATTTGAGGATCGTACTGATATGGGAAGCATTCCCTCTGTTCCTCAATACAACAATTAGGAGGAAAAAAGCTTACTTACTTACCAATCGGATACAAAAGGAATGAGGTTAATTCTGCTCAGTGTACGCGGCCTGGTGGATTTTATTCGAGAAGGTCTGCAGTGGTGGAATCATTTAATATAATTCGCCTAAACATCTTCTCTGAAAATAGAGTAATAAAATTTAGTAACATTTCCTCTGGAGGAACATGGATTGTAGGGAGGAAAACAATCTATCACATACAAGGTCATGTAATCTCTTTCGAATTCTTGTCAAGGCTGGAGAGTGAGAATTGGACAGCTCCAGCGCAGACGTGGCAGACAAATTAGTTCAAAGCAAGTATGAATCAGAGGAAACTGCGGTGGACAAAACAGAAAGAAGGCGAATGTGTAAAAATGGCGGCGTTAGGCAGTTAACAGCGTTTGATGTTCAACAGCTAAGCGAGGGAAAACTTTCAGGAATATCTTCTGCGTAGAAAGTGTTACGAAAACCTGTATCTTTGATGTTTCACTAGCTTAGCTTTGCACGAAAATTTAACTGGATTCAAACAAAGATTAACTGTGCGAACATCTAACGGACAGCATCGGCAAATCACACGTAACATGAAGGAATAATAATTATTGGGAAACTCTCCGAACGAGTATAAAAATCTTAAGCCCTTTTCCGTCCTCCATATAAATATGGAAAGTAAAAATATATCTACTATATTAATTTCTTTCACAATTTTCTAATGAACTAAACTAAATTTCGTAAATATCTATCCGAATGTCTATATTTGTATACTCATATGCCCTTTTATCAATGGAGGAATGTCGATCGATATATTCAAGGAAGTTATGCATAATGATCAGAGACGTCTGACTACAGTCATAGCCACATGATTTGTTTGCCTTCTAGTTTCACGTGAAATATCAATATCAATCGATATACTGAGTTGAACTAATTATTGATGAAAGAAAGACATTACCACTGACCTCCACTAAAATTCAAAAAACGTGAAAGGTTTCAAATTTACCCTTTTTATTACATTACAATATAGACATGTTTTCGATTGAGAAGCCATACGTATTTAAAAAGAGATTAATATATATATATATATATATATATATATATATATATATATATATATATATATATATATATATATATATATATATATATATATATATATATAATTATTTATTCGAAACTTATAACATAAATATGTTATAAAATCAATACAAAAATAACCATTTAGTTTCAAAACCTCTGGTGTCTTATCAAGACTTGATGTTGAACCATCATCTCATGATAACACAGCAGAGGTATTGAATCAAAATGGCTATTTTTGTCGTGATTTTATAAAATATTTATGTTATAATTTTCGAATAAATAATTATATTTGCTCTACTCTGTATTGAGCACTCTTTGAAGAATAGTAATTTTTGGTTATTGGATTTTTCCGTATACACCAATCCTATACGTTGGTATATATATATATATATATATATATATATATATATATATATATATATATATATATATGTATATATATATATATATATATATATATATATATATATATATATATATATGTATATATACATATATATATATATATATATATATATATATATATATGTGTGTGTGTCTGTGTGTGTGTGTGTCTGTGTGTGTGTGTGTGTTAGTTTTATTTAAGTAGCAATCACTAATTCAGCCAGATTATATTGAAGACCAAAGAAAAGTATTTATTTAAGAGTTTTATTTCATTTTTCTAAGTTAAACTGTTTCGAATATGAAATGTGCATGGGGCCAGCATCACTTGACGGTGTTGAGTCGTTATGATTTACAAGAGATAATCAGGGATAAACCCCCAAAAAATAGTTATTTCGTTGTAGTGGCCCCTATGACAGAAGGATAAAGAAATTATAGGTCTCCAGGATGATCCTCCTTACACTAGCTGGCGCAATTGGTCGCAAGCTATTCCCTGTCATATATTGTGATATTTGCAAAATTCTATGATTCTTTCATGCTATCCATATAATGCTCTTTTGGCAAACCTTCCATACAAACGTTGGTTAGTAAACTTTCTCTCGATCATGCGAGCACTATAAACAGTCCAATGGAACCGTATGTTTGTGAATGTTTGCTTCGATCTGTCGGACTGATTTCTCGCAAGGAATTCCTATGCACTGAAAACATTTTCCAGTTGATTCCAAGTATTCGTTGCAAGCATTGCTGATTAACGTTCCCAATCCGTTTTAAGTGATAGCGAGAGATAACCTAAGTTTCAAATGAATGTAACAGTTTTATACTAGGATATTTGAGTTTCGCAATTACACGCTGTCTCCATAGTCGCCGCTGAAAATTAATGAAGACAACTCGTTTATTTTTTATTCTTCTGGTAAAGTCAAAATACAAAACCATCAAAATACAAAGCTTGTTGACTCTACTAAATTCATGTTCAAATTAAGAAAGAATTGATGCAGATATATTCGCTACTCCACGTTTTGTCTCTCGTTGTTTTACAGAAAATAATATATTATTGGTAAGCTGGCTTGTTCGAAAACATTAGGGGGAAGCACGTCGTTAGCATTATGATGAAGCAGTTGGTCGAACATTAACTTTTATAAGACTTTATCAACTACACAAACAAGGAAAATACGTTTTAAGTTATGATTAATGTCTTTTAATTAAATAACGCTACAATCATTGCATCATACAAATCGTCAAGAACATATTTTTTTAAAGTATTTTATAATGTAAAATGTAGACGTTTAGTGACATTTATGGCCATTTTAATATTAGAAGTTCTTTTATAACGGAACATCCAGTGGTCATTCACCCAGCAGGCAATAATTCTCTTGGTTGAAAAGTGAACATAGAAGTCAACACTTAGAGGCGACAGCCTGTTTCATGCTAGATGCAATCGTCAGGCCACCTGGCTGTCGCCTCTAAGTGTTGACTTCTATGTGTTCACTTTTATATTTGCACACGCTCTATCTCTTTTATTGAACACTTTATCCCATAAATATAGCACACTTTAAGACTATATTTCTTCATACATACATACATATATATATATATATATATATATATATATATATATATATATATATATATATATTTATATATATATATATATATACATAATGGGCTCTCCCTTCGTATTCGACGTATGAGTGTCAAACGGTTCATTTCCTAGGAACCGATAGCCTGACACCAGCACATCATTTGATTATAGTATTATAGTGGTGAAGATTTTTTGCAGAATACAGAGACCTGGTGCACCGTGTGCCACAAAGGTATCCGACCGACCCTCCTCAGGTTTTGAATTCAGACTCGTCCTACTCCTAGTCATTCGAGGCTATAGAACCCAGCCTTTCCTGCTATTTACCCACAACTGGGGGAGAAGAACAGGATTCATACCTTTTCTCGGATATGTATCCTCTTCTTTTTGTGATATATGCGAGTTGTTGTTAAAAAAAAAACGTCTGAACTCGGTCTAATTTCGAAAACAAAACCAAAAATAAAAGGATTTGATTTTTATTTAAAGTTTTCTTGTCGGGATGATGGCTTCCATCAAACTTGGTTTCTAATTAATTCCTAGTTCAATATCCAACATTATATTCAACATAAATAATGTACATAGGTGATTCTTTGATCTCACACGTAGACACGAGCATATACATTTCAGCAATTACTATTTGTGTATCTGTTCATTAAACTCCAGTAATTGTTGGTTGAATGTTTTGTTATCTAAAAGCTAGTTATATCATTTAAAATTATTTGACTAATTAATAATTTTTTAATTATTTCAAATGTAACTGATATCGAATTTCATTGAACTTTATTTATGCGCTATTACCTTTCATCAAATGCCGATCAGTAGAGTCAGTCTGAAAATTTGAAAGCCTGCCCGAATTCACCAAACATTGTCTATTATTCGAATTAATTTTTGGCACATTTAATCAGGAACCCTCTACAAACTGAGTCCAGATTAGCGCCATCGAGACGTAGCCAACCTGAACTGTATAGCCTGCAGAGTGCTAAGAATCCCACTTCAACAAAGAATCCCATATTCCTGGTGGATTCTTTTAAATTAAACATAGACCCAGAAATAATGTGTGCATAACCTCAGGCAGGAAACATCACCCTGCTGCATACGCCTGAACAATAGTTACCAATAGACACATAAAATTGATTAACTCTTCTGAAATGATTATTTATTACTTTTATTTATTTTAGTGATTTATTCTTCTGAAATGAGTATTTAATCGTTCAAAAGTTGCGTATGCACTTAAGCATAAACCCATGTACTTATATTCGTTATAATATAACACCAAAATGACTATGACGTTAAATTAACCAACTTAACTTAAGCAAGTTTAAATTTCCTTCAGTGTAATATTAAATACTAAATAACATTTTCAATGTATTCAGGTTATTTCACCAGCATAATGTTTCATAAAAAAGTAATACAACCGGAGAAGGCCGGTGAAATTCTATAATTGTCTAAATCAATGGAATATTCTGCGATATAAAACTTTAGTCTCTATCATGTGAGATGCTTTGTAAATATTTTCCTCAACTCAGGTTGAGAAAAGAAGTGAGAATTAAACTCAAGATTTATGGTATAAGACAAACATTGAAAACTGGTTGAGAGAATATTAGAATCGATTTCACTTCCCTAAAGAATTCCTCAAGACTGGGAATTTGCCAATCTTCACACTACCATGGAAGCATTATAAAGTAGAAAAATATCACACTAACAATTTCCTGAAGACTTTAGTAAATGCGGCTAGAATTCTGGCAGATTTATCCGGTTAAAATGATATTATACAAATATTTTAATAACAATAATAACCATATTATTCAAACAATAAAAAAGTAATTTCATTAATATTAGAGGCGCTTGAGAAAAGAGATTAATCGATATTAAATGAAAATCAAAAATCATTCTTCAATTCAGTAAATGGATTAAATACTAATTTGCAATTGCATTTTTCGCACCGGTAAAGATTACCATCTGTCAGTGTTTGCACACTGGCATGAGCAAGTCTGCAAAATATGCATTTTTCTTTTTCCATCCAGCAGTAAGCGAATTTGTTCAAATGTTATTAAAATTCTTCCATTGTGGTAAAATATTGTACTACAATGAATTTACAATATTAGTAGAGCAGTTAACGTCTGATTCGATTACCAGTTAAAATAATATCAATATATTTTTAATTCATCAATCAAAGATTTAGACATTTCTAAGACTGTCACCATTTGGCTATCTATGTTGGGGATTATGTCGCATTATTGTCAGGCAAACTGCATTCACTGATCAAGCGTTTATATTTAAAAGGAGATCGTGGAACACCTTTTCATCTATACATGGTTTGGAATAACTGTCATCAATTTTTTTATTATTTCACCCAAGACGCAAGGTGTTACTGTGAGTGAAGGACAATGCGAGGATTTTAGTGAGGAGAAGGAAAATAAAAGAACCGTTTCAGTAAAATCGAAGATTGCAATAAGGCCACCAAGGCGGAAGCTGCTGCTGGTAGTGAAGGACAATGCGAGGCCTTTAGTGAGGAGAAGGAAAATAAAAGAACCGTTTCAGTAAAATCGAAGATTGCAATAAGGCCACCAAGACGGAAGGTGCTGCTGGGAGTGAAGGAAATTGCGAGGACTTTAGTGAGGAGAAGGAAAATAAAAGAACCGTTTCAGTAAAATCGAAGATTGCAATAAGGCCACCAAGGCGGAAGGTGCTGCTGGGAGTGAAGGACAATGCGAGGACTTTAGTGAGGAGAAGGAAAATAAAAGAACCGTTTCAGTAAAATCGAAGATTGCAATAAGGACACCAAGACGGAAGGTGCTGCTGGGAGTGAAGGACATTGCGAGGACTTTAGTGAGGGGAAGGAAAATAAAAGAACCGTTTCAGTACAATCGAAGATTGCAATAAGGCCACCAAGACGGAAGGTGTTGCTGGGAGTGAAGGACAATGCGAGGACTTTAGTTAGAAGAAGGAAAATAAAAGAACCGTTTCAGTACAATCGAAGCTTGCAATAAGGCCACCAAGACGGAAGGTTTCTGCTGGGAGTGAAGGACAATGCGAGACTTTAGTGAGGAGAAGGAAAATAAAAGAACCGTTTCAGTAAAATCGAATATTGCAATAAGGCCACCAAGACGGAAGGTGCTGCTGGAAGTGAAGGACAATGCGAGGACTTTAGTGAGAAGAAGGAAAATAAAAGAACCGTTTCTGTAAAATCAAAGATTGCAATAAGGCCACCAAGACGGGGAGGTGCTGCTGGGAATTAAGGACAAAGCGAGGACTTTAATGAGGAGAAGGAAAATAAAAGAACCGTTTCAGTAATATCGAAGATTGCAATAAGGCCACCAAGACGGAAGGTGCTGCTGGGAGTGAAGGACAATGCGAGGACTTTAGTGAGGAGAAGGAAAATAAAAGAACCGTTTCAGTAAAATCGAAGATTGCAATAAGGCCACCAAGACGGAAGGTGTTGCTGGGAGTGAAGGACAATGCGAGGACTTTAGTGAGGAGAAGGAAAATAAAAGAACCGTTTCAGTAAAATCGAAGATTGCAATAAGGCCAACAAGACGGAAGGTGCGGCTGGGAGTGAAGGACAATGCGAGGACTTTAGTGAGGAGAAGGAAAATAAAAGAACCGTTTCTGTAAAATCAAAGATTGCAATAAGGCCACCAAGACGGGGAGGTGCTGCTGGGAATTAAGGACAAAGCGAGGACTTTAATGAGGAGAAGGAAAATAAAAGAACCGTTTCAGTAATATCGAAGATTGCAATAAGGCCACCACGACGGAAGGTGCTGCTGGGAGTGAAGGACAATGCGAGGACTTTAGTGAGGAGAAGGAAAATAAAAGAACCGTTTCAGTAAAATCGAAGATTGCAATAAGGCCACCAAGACGGAAGGTGCTGCTGGGAGTGAAGGACAATGCGAGGACTTTAGTGAGAAGAAGGAAAATAAAAGAACCGTTTCTGTAAAATCGAAGATTGCAATAAGGCCACCAAGACGGGGAGGTGCTGCTGGGAATTAAGGACAAAGCGAGGACTTTAATGAGGAGAAGGAAAATAAAAGAACCGTTTCAGTAATATCGAAGATTGCAATAAGGCCACCAAGACGGAAGGTGCTGCTGGGAGTGAAGGACAATGCGAGGACTTTAGTGAGGAGAAGGAAAATAAAAGAACCGTTTCAGAAAATCGAAGATTGCAATAAGGCCACCAAGACGGAAGGTGCTGCTGGGAGTGAAGGACAATGCGAGGACTTTAGTGAGAAGAAGGAAAATAAAAGAACCGTTTCTGTAAAATCGAAGATTGCAATAAGGCCACCAAGACGGGGAGGTGCTGCTGGGTATTAAGGACAAAGCGAGGACTTTAATGAGGAGAAGGAAAATAAAAGAACCGTTTCAGTAATATCGAAGATTGCAATAAGGCCACCAAGACGGAAGGTGCTGCTGGGAGTGAAGGACAATGCGAGGACTTTAGTGAGGAGAAGGAAAATAAAAGAACCGTTTCAGTAAAATCGAAGATTGCAATAAGGCCACCAAGACGGAAGGTGCTGCTGGGAGTGAAGGACAATGCGAGGACTTTAGTGAGGGGAAGGAAAATAAAAGAACCGTTTCATTACAATGGAAGATTGCAATAAGGCCACCAAGACGGAAGGTGTTGCTGGGAGTGAAGGACAATGCGAGGACTTTAGTGAGGAGAAGGAAAATAAAAGAACCGTTTCAGTAAAATCGAAGATTGCAATAAGGCCACCAAGACGGAAGGTGTTGCTGGGAGTGGAGGACAATGCGAGGACTTTAGTGAGAAGAAGGAAAATAAAAGAACCGTTTCAGTACAATCGAAGATTGCATTAAGGCCACCAAGACGGAAGGTGCTGCTGGGAGTGAAGGACAATGCGAGGACTTTAGTGAGGAGAAGGAAAATAAAAGAACCGTTTCAGTAAAATCGAAGATTGCAATAAGGCCACCAAGACGGAAGGTGCTGCTGGGAGTGAAGGACAATGCGAGGACTTTAGTGAGGGGAAGGAAAATAAAAGAACCGTTTCAGTAAAATCGAATATTGCAATAAGGCCACCAAGACGGAAGGTGCTGCTGGAAGTGAAGGACAATGCGAGGACTTTAGTGAGAAGAAGGAAAATAAAAGAACCGTTTCTGTAAAATCAAAGATTGCAATAAGGCCACCAAGACGGGGAGGTGCTGCTGGGAATTAAGGACAAAGCGAGGACTTTAATGAGGAGAAGGAAAATAAAAGAACCGTTTCAGTAATATCGAAGATTGCAATAAGGCCACCAAGACGGAAGGTGCTGCTGGGAGTGAAGGACAATGCGAGGACTTTAGTGAGGAGAAGGAAAATAAAAGAACCGTTTCAGTAAAATCGAAGATTGCAATAAGGCCACCAAGACGGAAGGTGTTGCTGGGAGTGAAGGACAATGCGAGGACTTTAGTGAGGAGAAGGAAAATAAAAGAACCGTTTCAGTAAAATCGAAGATTGCAATAAGGCCAACAAGACGGAAGGTGCGGCTGGGAGTGAAGGACAATGCGAGGACTTTAGTGAGGAGAAGGAAAATAAAAGAACCGTTTCTGTAAAATCAAAGATTGCAATAAGGCCACCAAGACGGGGAGGTGCTGCTGGGAATTAAGGACAAAGCGAGGACTTTAATGAGGAGAAGGAAAATAAAAGAACCGTTTCAGTAATATCGAAGATTGCAATAAGGCCACCACGACGGAAGGTGCTGCTGGGAGTGAAGGACAATGCGAGGACTTTAGTGAGGAGAAGGAAAATAAAAGAACCGTTTCAGTAAAATCGAAGATTGCAATAAGGCCACCAAGACGGAAGGTGCTGCTGGGAGTGAAGGACAATGCGAGGACTTTAGTGAGAAGAAGGAAAATAAAAGAACCGTTTCTGTAAAATCGAAGATTGCAATAAGGCCACCAAGACGGGGAGGTGCTGCTGGGAATTAAGGACAAAGCGAGGACTTTAATGAGGAGAAGGAAAATAAAAGAACCGTTTCAGTAATATCGAAGATTGCAATAAGGCCACCAAGACGGAAGGTGCTGCTGGGAGTGAAGGACAATGCGAGGACTTTAGTGAGGAGAAGGAAAATAAAAGAACCGTTTCAGAAAATCGAAGATTGCAATAAGGCCACCAAGACGGAAGGTGCTGCTGGGAGTGAAGGACAATGCGAGGACTTTAGTGAGAAGAAGGAAAATAAAAGAACCGTTTCTGTAAAATCGAAGATTGCAATAAGGCCACCAAGACGGGGAGGTGCTGCTGGGTATTAAGGACAAAGCGAGGACTTTAATGAGGAGAAGGAAAATAAAAGAACCGTTTCAGTAATATCGAAGATTGCAATAAGGCCACCAAGACGGAAGGTGCTGCTGGGAGTGAAGGACAATGCGAGGACTTTAGTGAGGAGAAGGAAAATAAAAGAACCGTTTCAGTAAAATCGAAGATTGCAATAAGGCCACCAAGACGGAAGGTGCTGCTGGGAGTGAAGGACAATGCGAGGACTTTAGTGAGGGGAAGGAAAATAAAAGAACCGTTTCATTACAATGGAAGATTGCAATAAGGCCACCAAGACGGAAGGTGTTGCTGGGAGTGAAGGACAATGCGAGGACTTTAGTGAGGAGAAGGAAAATAAAAGAACCGTTTCAGTAAAATCGAAGATTGCAATAAGGCCACCAAGACGGAAGGTGTTGCTGGGAGTGGAGGACAATGCGAGGACTTTAGTGAGAAGAAGGAAAATAAAAGAACCGTTTCAGTACAATCGAAGATTGCATTAAGGCCACCAAGACGGAAGGTGCTGCTGGGAGTGAAGGACAATGCGAGGACTTTAGTGAGGAGAAGGAAAATAAAAGAACCGTTTCAGTAAAATCGAAGATTGCAATAAGGCCACCAAGACGGAAGGTGCTGCTGGGAGTGAAGGACAATGCGAGGACTTTAGTGAGGGGAAGGAAAATAAAAGAACCGTTTCATTAAAATCGAAGATTGCAATAAGGCCACCAAGACGGAAGGTGCTGCTGGGAGTGAAGGACAATGCGAGGACTTTAGTGAGGAGAAGGAAAATAAAAGAACCGTTTCAGTAAAATCGAAGATTGCAATAAGGCCAACAAGAAGGAAGGTGTTGCTGGGAGTGAAGGACAATGCGAGGACTTTAGTGAGAAGAAGGAAAATAAAAGAACCGTTTCTGTAAAATCGAAGATTGCAATAAGGCCACCAAGACGGGGAGGTGCTGCTGGGAATTAAGGACAAGCGAGGACTTTAATGAGGAGAAGGAAAATAAAAGAACCGTTTCAGTAATATCGAAGATTGCAATAAGGCCACCAAGACGGAAGGTGCTGCTGGGAGTGAAGGACAATGCGAGGACTTTAGTGAGGAGAAGGAAAATAAAAGAACCGTTTCAGTAAAATCGAAGAATGCAATAAGGCCACCAAGACGGAAGGTGCTGCTGGGAGTGAAGGACAATGCGAGGACTTTAGTGAGAAGAAGGAAAATAAAAGAACCGTTTCTGTAAAAACGAAGATTGCAATAAGGCCACCAAGACGGGGAGGTGCTGCTGGGAATTAAGGACAAAGCGAGGACTTTAATGAGGAGAAGGAAAATAAAAGAACCGTTTCAGTAATATCGAAGATTGCAATAAGGCCACCAAGACGGAAGGTGCTGCTGGGAGTGAAGGACAATGCGAGGACTTTAGTGAGGAGAAGGAAAATAAAAGAACCGTTTTAGTAAAATCGAAGATTGCAATAAGGCCACCAAGACGGAAGATGCTGCTGGGAGTGAAGGACAATGCGAGGACTTTAGTGAGGGGAAGGAAAATAAAAGAACCGTTTCATTACAATCGAAGATTGCAATAAGGCCACCAAGACGGAAGGTGCTGCTGGGAGTGAAGGACAATGCGAGGACTTTAGTGAGGAGAAGGAAAATAAAAGAACCGTTTCAGTAAAATCGAAGATTGCAATAAGGCCACCAAGACGGAAGGTGTTGCTGGGAGTGGAGGACAATGCGAGGACTTTAGTGAGGAGAAGGAAAATAAAAGAACCGTTTCAGTACAATCGAAGATTGCAATAAGGCCACCAAGACGGAAGGTGCTGCTGGGAGTGAAGGACAATGCGAGGACTTTAGTGAGGAGAAGGAAAATAAAAGAACCGTTTCAGTAAAATCGAAGATTGCAATAAGGCCACCAAGACGGAAGGTGCTGCTGGGAGTGAAGGACAATGCGAGGACTTTAGTGAGGAGAAGGAAAATAAAAGAAGCGTTTCAGTACAATCGAAGATTGCAATAAGGCCACCAAGACGGAAGGTGCTGCTGGGAGTGAAGGACAATGCGAGGACTTTAGTGAGGAGAAGGAAAATAAAAGAACCGTTTCAGTAAAATCGAATATTGCAATAAGGCCACCAAGACGGAAGGTGCTGCTGGGAGTGAAGGACAATGCGAGGACTTTAGTGAGGAGAAGGAAAATAAAAGAAGCGTTTCAGTACAATCGAAGATTGCAATAAGGCCACCAAGACGGAAGGTGCTGCTGGGAGTGAAGGACAATGCGAGGACTTTAGTGAGGAGAAGGAAAATAAAAGAACCGTTTCAGTACAATCGAAGCTTGCAATAAGGCCACCAAGACGGAAGGTTTCTGCTGGGAGTGAAGGACAATGCGAGACTTTAGTGAGGAGAAGGAAAATAAAAGAACCGTTTCAGTAAAATCAAAGATTGCAATAAGGCCACCAAGAAGGAAGGTGTTGCTGGGAGTGAAGGACAATGCGAGGACTTTAGTGAGGAGAAGGAAAATAAAAGAACCGTTTCAGTACAATCGAAGATTGCAATAAGGCCACTAAGACGGAAGGTGATGCTGGGAGTGAAGGACAATGCGAGGACTTTAGTGAGAAGAAGGAAAATAAAAGAACCGTTTCTGTAAAATCGAAGATTGCAATAAGGCCACCAAGACGGGGAGGTGCTGCTGGGAATTAAGGACAAAGCGAGGACTTTAATGAGGAGAAGGAAAATAAAAGAACCGTTTCAGTAATATCGAAGATTGCAATAAGGCCACCAAGACGGAAGGTGCTGCTGGGAGTGAAGGACAATGCGAGGACTTTAGTGAGGAGAAGGAAAATAAAAGAACCGTTTCAGTAAAATCGAATATTGCAATAAGGCCACCAAGACGGAAGGTGCTGCTGGGAGTGAAGGACAATGAGAGGACTTTAGTGAGGACAAGGAAAATAAAAGAACCGTTACAGTAAAATCGAAGATTGCAATAAGCCCACCAAGACGGAAGGTGCTGCTGAGAGTGAAGGACAATGCGAGGACTTTAGTGAGGAGAAGGAAAATATAAGAACCGTTTCTGTAAACTCGAAAATTGCAATAAGGCCACCAAGACGGAAGGTGCTGCTGGGAGTGAAGGACAATGCGAGGACTTTAGTGAGGGGAAGGAAAATAAAAGAACCGTTTCAGTACAATCGAAGATTGCAATAAGGCCACCAAGACGGAAGGTGCTGCTGGGAGTGAAGGACAATGCGAGGACTTTAGTGAGGAGAAGGAAAATAAAAGAAGCGTTTCAGTACAATCGAAGATTGCAATAAGGCCACCAAGACGGAATGTGCTGCTGGGAGTGAAGGACAATGCGAGGACTTTAGTGAGGAGAAGGAAAATAAAAGAACCGTTTCAGTACAATCGAAGCTTGCAATAAGGCCACCAAGACGGAAGGTTTCTGCTGGGAGTGAAGGACAATGCGAGATTTAGTGAGGAGAAGGAAAATAAAAGAACCGTTTCAGTAAAATCGAAGATTGCAATAAGGCCACCAAGACGGAAGGTGCTGCTGGGAGTGAAGGACAATGCGAGGACTTTAGTGAGGAGAAGGAAAATAAAAGAACCGTTTCAGTAAAATCGAATATTGCAATAAGGCCACCAAGACGGAAGGTGCTGCTGGGAGTGAAGGACAATGCGAGGACTTTAGTGAGAAGAAGGAAAATAAAAGAACCGTTTCTGTAAAATCAAAGATTGCAATAAGGCCACCAAGACGGGGAGGTGCTGCTGGGAATTAAGGACAAAGCGAGGACTTTAATGAGGAGAAGGAAAATAAAAGAACCGTTTCAGTAATATCGAAGATTGCAATAAGGCCACCAAGACGGAAGGTGCTGCTGGGAGTGAAGGACAATGCGAGGACTTTAGTGAGGAGAAGGAAAATAAAAGAACCGTTTCAGTAAAATCGAAGATTGCAATAAGGCCACCAAGACGGAAGGTGTTGCTGGGAGTGAAGGACAATGCGAGGACTTTAGTGAGGAGAAGGAAAATAAAAGAACCGTTTCAGTAAAATCGAAGATTGCAATAAGGCCACCAAGACGGAAGGTGCTGCTGGGAGTGAAGGACAATGCGAGGACTTTAGTGAGGAGAAGGAAAATAAAAGAACCGTTTCTGTAAAAATCAAAGATTGCAATAAGGCCACCAAGACGGGGAGGTGCTGCTGGGAATTAAGGACAAAGCGAGGACTTTAATGAGGAGAAGGAAAATAAAAGAACCGTTTCAGTAATATCGAAGATTGCAATAAGGCCACCAAGACGGAAGGTGCTGCTGGGAGTGAAGGACAATGCGAGGACTTTAGTGAGAAGAAGGAAAATAAAAGAACCGTTTCTATAAATTCGAAGATTGCAATAAGGCCACCAAGACGGGGAGGTGCTGCTGGGAATTAAGGACAAAGCGAGGACTTTAATGAGGAGAAGGAAAATAAAAGAACCGTTTCAGTAATATCGAAGATTTCAATAAGGCCACCAAGACGGAAGGTGCTGCTGGGAGTGAAGGACAATGCGAGGACTTTAGTGAGGAGAAGGAAAATAAAAGAACCGTTTCAGTAAAATCGAAGATTGCAATAAGGCCACCAAGACGGAAGGTGCTACTGGGAGTGAAGGACAATGCGAGGACTTTAGTGAGAAGAAGGAAAATAAAAGAACCGTTTCTGTAAAATCGAAGATTGCAATAAGGCCACCAAGACGGGGAGGTGCTGCTGGGAATTAAGGACAAAGCGAGGACTTTAATGAGGAGAAGGAAAATAAAAGAACCGTTTCAGTAATATCGAAGATTGCAATAAGGCCACCAAGACGGAAGGTGCTGCTGGGAGTGAAGGACAATGCGAGGACTTTAGTGAGGAGAAGGAAAATAAAAGAACCGTTTCAGTAAAATCGAATATTGCAATAAGGCCACCAAGACGGAAGGTGCTGCTGGGAGTGAAGCACAATGCGAGGACTTTAGTGAGGGGAAGGAAAATAAAAGAACCGTTTCATTACAATCGAAGATTGCAATAAGGCCACCAAGACGGAAGGTGCTACTGGGAGTGAAGGACAATGCGAGGACTTTAGTGAGGAGAAGGAAAATAAAAGAACCGTTTCAGTAAAATCGAAGATTGCAATAAGGCCACCAAGACGGAAGGTGTTGCTGGGAGTGGAGGACAATGCGAGGACTTTAGTGAGAAGAAGGAAAATAAAAGAACCGTTTCAGTACAATCGAAGATTGCAATAAGGCCACCAAGACGGAAGGTGCTGCTGGGAGTGAAGGACAATGCGAGGACTTTAGTGAGGAGAAGGAAAATAAAAGAACCGTTTCAGTAAAATCGAAGATTGCAATAAGGCCACCAAGACGGAAGGTGCTGCTGGGAGTGAAGGACAATGCGAGGACTTTAGTGAGGAGAAGGAAAATAAAAGAAGCGTTTCAGTACAATCGAAGATTGCAATAAGGCCACCAAGACGGAAGGTGCTGCTGGGAGTGAAGGACAATGCGAGGACTTTAGTGAGGAGAAGGAAAATAAAAGAACCGTTTCAGTACAATCGAAGCTTGCAATAAGGCCACCAAGACGGAAGGTTTCTGCTGGGAGTGAAGGACAATGCGAGACTTTAGTGAGGAGAAGGAAAATAAAAGAACCGTTTCAGTAAAATCGAAGATTGCAATAAGGCCACCAAGAAGGAAGGTGTTGCTGGGAGTGAAGGACAATGCGAGGACTTTAGTGAGGAGAAGGAAAATAAAAGAACCGTTTCAGTACAATCGAAGATTGCAATAAGGCCACCAAGACGGAAGGTGTTGCTGGGAGTGGAGGACAATGCGAGGACTTTAGTGAGAAGAAGGAAAATAAAAGAACCGTTTCTGTAAAATCGAAGATTGCAATATGGCCACCAAGACGGGGAGGTGCTGCTGGGAATTAAGGACAAAGCGAGGACTTTAATGAGGAGAAGGAAAATAAAAGAACCGTTTCAGTAATATCGAAGATTGCAATAAGGCCACCAAGACGGAAGGTGCTGCTGGGAGTGAAGGACAATGCGAGGACTTTAGTGAGGAGAAGGAAAATAAAAGAACCGTTTCAGTAAAATCGAATATTGCAATAAGGCAACCAAGACGGAAGGTGCTGCTGGGAGTGAAGGACAATGAGAGGACTTTAGTGAGGACAAGGAAAATAAAAGAACCGTTTCAGTAAAATCGAAGATTGCAATAAGCCCACCAAGACGGAAGGTGCTGCTGAGAGTGAAGGACAATGCGAGGACTTTAGTGAGGAGAAGGAAAATATAAGAACCGTTTCTGTAAACTCGAAAATTGGAATAAGGCCACCAAGACGGAAGGTGCTGCTGGGAGTGAAGGACAATGCGAGGACTTTAGTGAGGGGAAGGAAAATAAAAGAACCGTTTCAGTACAATCGAAGATTGCAATAAGGCCACCAAGACGGAAGGTGCTGCTGGGAGTGAAGGACAATGCGAGGACTTTAGTGAGGGGAAGGAAAATAAAAGAACCGTTTCAGTAATATCGAAGATTGCAATAAGGCCACCAAGACGGAAGGTGCTGCTGGGAGTGAAGGACAATGCGAGGACTTTAGTGAGGAGAAGGAAAATAAAAGAACCGTTTCAGTAAAATCGAAGATTGCAATAAGGCCACCAAGACGGAAGGTGTTGCTGGGAGTGAAGGACAATGCGAGGACTTTAGTGAGGAGAAGGAAAATAAAAGAACCGTTTCAGTAAAATCGAAGATTGCAATAAGGCCACCAAGACGGAAGGTGCTGCTGGGAGTGAAGGACAATGCGAGGACTTTAGTGAGGAGAAGGAAAATAAAAGAACCGTTTCTGTAAAAATCAAAGATTGCAATAAGGCCACCAAGACGGGGAGGTGCTGCTGGGAATTAAGGACAAAGCGAGGACTTTAATGAGGAGAAGGAAAATAAAAGAACCGTTTCAGTAATATCGAAGATTGCAATAAGGCCACCAAGACGGAAGGTGCTGCTGGGAGTGAAGGACAATGCGAGGACTTTAGTGAGAAGAAGGAAAATAAAAGAACCGTTTCTATAAATTCGAAGATTGCAATAAGGCCACCAAGACGGGGAGGTGCTGCTGGGAATTAAGGACAAAGCGAGGACTTTAATGAGGAGAAGGAAAATAAAAGAACCGTTTCAGTAATATCGAAGATTTCAATAAGGCCACCAAGACGGAAGGTGCTGCTGGGAGTGAAGGACAATGCGAGGACTTTAGTGAGGAGAAGGAAAATAAAAGAACCGTTTCAGTAAAATCGAAGATTGCAATAAGGCCACCAAGACGGAAGGTGCTACTGGGAGTGAAGGACAATGCGAGGACTTTAGTGAGAAGAAGGAAAATAAAAGAACCGTTTCTGTAAAATCGAAGATTGCAATAAGGCCACCAAGACGGGGAGGTGCTGCTGGGAATTAAGGACAAAGCGAGGACTTTAATGAGGAGAAGGAAAATAAAAGAACCGTTTCAGTAATATCGAAGATTGCAATAAGGCCACCAAGACGGAAGGTGCTGCTGGGAGTGAAGGACAATGCGAGGACTTTAGTGAGGAGAAGGAAAATAAAAGAACCGTTTCAGTAAAATCGAATATTGCAATAAGGCCACCAAGACGGAAGGTGCTGCTGGGAGTGAAGCACAATGCGAGGACTTTAGTGAGGGGAAGGAAAATAAAAGAACCGTTTCATTACAATCGAAGATTGCAATAAGGCCACCAAGACGGAAGGTGCTACTGGGAGTGAAGGACAATGCGAGGACTTTAGTGAGGAGAAGGAAAATAAAAGAACCGTTTCAGTAAAATCGAAGATTGCAATAAGGCCACCAAGACGGAAGGTGTTGCTGGGAGTGGAGGACAATGCGAGGACTTTAGTGAGAAGAAGGAAAATAAAAGAACCGTTTCAGTACAATCGAAGATTGCAATAAGGCCACCAAGACGGAAGGTGCTGCTGGGAGTGAAGGACAATGCGAGGACTTTAGTGAGGAGAAGGAAAATAAAAGAACCGTTTCAGTAAAATCGAAGATTGCAATAAGGCCACCAAGACGGAAGGTGCTGCTGGGAGTGAAGGACAATGCGAGGACTTTAGTGAGGAGAAGGAAAATAAAAGAAGCGTTTCAGTACAATCGAAGATTGCAATAAGGCCACCAAGACGGAAGGTGCTGCTGGGAGTGAAGGACAATGCGAGGACTTTAGTGAGGAGAAGGAAAATAAAAGAACCGTTTCAGTACAATCGAAGCTTGCAATAAGGCCACCAAGACGGAAGGTTTCTGCTGGGAGTGAAGGACAATGCGAGACTTTAGTGAGGAGAAGGAAAATAAAAGAACCGTTTCATAAAATCGAAGATTGCAATAAGGCCACCAAGAAGGAAGGTGTTGCTGGGAGTGAAGGACAATGCGAGGACTTTAGTGAGGAGAAGGAAAATAAAAGAACCGTTTCAGTACAATCGAAGATTGCAATAAGGCCACCAAGACGGAAGGTGTTGCTGGGAGTGGAGGACAATGCGAGGACTTTAGTGAGAAGAAGGAAAATAAAAGAACCGTTTCTGTAAAATCGAAGATTGCAATATGGCCACCAAGACGGGGAGGTGCTGCTGGGAATTAAGGACAAAGCGAGGACTTTAATGAGGAGAAGGAAAATAAAAGAACCGTTTCAGTAATATCGAAGATTGCAATAAGGCCACCAAGACGGAAGGTGCTGCTGGGAGTGAAGGACAATGCGAGGACTTTAGTGAGGAGAAGGAAAATAAAAGAACCGTTTCAGTAAAATCGAATAGTGCAATAAGGCAACCAAGACGGAAGGTGCTGCTGGGAGTGAAGGACAATGAGAGGACTTTAGTGAGGACAAGGAAAATAAAAGAACCGTTTCAGTAAAATCGAAGATTGCAATAAGCCCACCAAGACGGAAGGTGCTGCTGAGAGTGAAGGACAATGCGAGGACTTTAGTGAGGAGAAGGAAAATATAAGAACCGTTTCTGTAAACTCGAAAATTGGAATAAGGCCACCAAGACGGAAGGTGCTGCTGGGAGTGAAGGACAATGCGAGGACTTTAGTGAGGGGAAGGAAAATAAAAGAACCGTTTCAGTACAATCGAAGATTGCAATAAGGCCACCAAGACGGAAGGTGCTGCTGGGAGTGAAGGACAATGCGAGGACTTTAGTGAGGGGAAGGAAAATAAAAGAACCGTTTCAGTACAATCGAAGATTGCAATAAGGCCACCAAGACGGAATGTGCTGCTGGGAGTGAAGGACAATGCGAGGACTTTAGTGAGGAGAAGGAAAATAAAAGAACCGTTTAAGTAAAATCGAAGATTGCAATAAGGCCACCAAGGCGGAAGGTGCTGCTGGGAGTGAAGGACAACGCGAGGACTTTAGTGAGGAGAAGGAAAATAAAAGAACCGTTTCAGTAAAATCGAAGATTGCAATAAGGCCACCAAGACGGAAGGTGCTGCTGGGAGTGAAGGACAATGCGAGGACTTTAGTGAGGAGAAGGAAAATAAAAGAACCGTTTCAGTAAAATCGAAGATTGCAATAAGGCCACCAAGACGGAAGTTGCTGCTGGGAGTGAAGGACAATGCGAGGACTTTAGTGAGGAGAAGGAAAATAAAAGAACCGTTTCAGTAAAATCGAAGATTGCAATAAGGCCACCAAGACGGAAGGTGCTGCTGGGAGTGAAGGACAATACGAGGACTTTAGTGAGGAGAAGGAAAATAAAAGAACCGTTTCAGTAAAATCGAAGATTGCAATAAGGCCACCAAGACGGAAGGTGCTGCTGGGAGTGAAGGACAATGCGAGGACTTTAGTGAGGAGAAGGAAAATAAAAGAACCGTTTCAGTAAAAACCAAGATTGCAATAAGGCCACCAAGACGGAAGGTGCTGCTGGGAGTGAATGACAATGCGAGGACTTTAGTGAGGTGAAGGAAAATAAAAGAACCGTTTCAGTAAAAACCAAGATTGCAATAATGCCACCAAGACGGAAGGTGCTGCTGGGAGTGAAGGACAATGCGAGGACTTTAGTGAGGAGAAGGAAAATAAAAGAACCGTTTCAGTAAAAACCAAGATTGCAATAAGGCCACCAAGACGGAAGGTGATGCTGGGAGTGAATGACAATGCGAGGACTTTAGTGAGGAGAAGGAAAATAAAAGAACCGTTTCAGTAAAAACCAAGATTGCAATAATGCCACCAAGACGGAAGGTGCTGCTGTGAGTGAAGGACAATGCGAGGACTTTAGTGAGGAGAAAGGAAAATAAAAGGTGCTGCTGGGAGTGAGAGAAAATGAGAAGTGTTTAGTGTCGTGAAAGGACAATAAACGGAAAAAACATGAGGAAGGTAGAAGTGGGCGATTGGTTTTGCTTTTGAATATTTGGAGAAACAGGAACACATCTCCGCAGGTGACAGCGGCATAAAATATATATTATAGAAGTATAGAAAATCTCCCTTCATCCATCTAACTCAACAGTAAGAGGTGAGATGTAATTTCCAGTCTAACAGGTTAAATTTATGTAGACGGCACACCAACGATGAAAGAACATCGAAACAATTGCCATGAAAATATTTATAGAAAGGACAGAGGGAAGCCACGTTACAGTAGAGGGAATTGGAATGAAGTCGAGATGCCTGATCCGGATCGATTACATTGCAGACACTTGTTTGGATTTATTCAAGAACCCCGAGATATAAAATAAGACCACCAGTCCAGATATGGCAGTACTATTCAATGCATGGACGAATGGTTGATTTATACATGTTCAAGAAGGATGCTGACGAGAACAAAACTGCCTGACATGACACGCCGGACTAAGTTTCCTATCATTAGAGCTATCATTTGATTCAATATAATCACTGGACTTCACATCAGTGGAAAATATATGCTCAAGAAGGTGTAAAGAGTTACTCTCCTGGACGTTAGCAACTACCATGCTGATAGAATACATAAAATATTATCTAATTAAATGATAGCAGCTTTGTTTTGGAGGCGTTAAAATCTACAAGCCATTCCTTGCCAAAGTTATTCACAGATAGGAAGTTATTTTCGAGATGTAATAGTGATTGCTTATTTGATTAATTATTTCTAAGTCCTAATGCTGGAGGATTACTTATCGATGAGTGTCTTTAGATGTAGTCAATATTTATAGTGTGAACTACTACAGTAAATCGGTTAATAGATTCCTCTCACGAACCATCTACATATTCTCTTAATATGGCCATTTTCGTATTGAGACAATTTATTCTTTTACCTACTGAGATGTGTTCCCTCCTCACCAGAGACACAACATTGTGTATTTGGATCCAGCTTGCAGCCTAGAAGGATGGTTAGGAAGTTGGTCTTCTTGATTTATTCTGAAATCCAATAAACATTAAGTATTAATGTGCAACTGAAATTTTCAAGTGCTATAGGTCCGGTTCTGTATTTCATAACCAACTGTACTTTCTTGTAAACATCTATTGCAAGTTAATTCTTTCGTGTCATGAGTTTGATCTTCACATCGAATATTAATTTGCCAGAAGAAATATTTGCCTACGAAAATAAAAACCTATAATATAATATAATCTTCCGTCCAAGAATTTATTCAAGAAATAAATAAATAGAAGATGCTTAACCTTTTGGTCATTTTTTTTTTAAGTAGGTCTGGTTGATAAATTACTAAGACATGAACATTTCTTCCTGATAAAATTGTTCAAGTTATTGGCCATTTTTATGTGTTTTATATAAATATGTACACTCGTGTGTCGAAAGATATTGCTCAAATATATGAACTTTGGATTATTTATTCTTAAAATTGATTCCGATGTAAAAAAAGAAGCTTTTTCGAAAATAAGAAAATTATAAAAGAATATTCAGCAACAGCATTTTCATGTGAAATTAACAGAAAAAGTTTCATTTAATTATATCTGCAGAATATGAACTACATACATACATATATATATATATATATATATATATATATATATATATATATATATATATATATATATATATATATATATATATATATATATATATATATATATATATATATATAGGGTATCCATAAAGTTCGTGTACTTTAAAAAAATTCAGGCATTACTGTAAATCACTTGGCAAATGTTTTCATTGAACTGCAAAATCGTTTTACCCTTTCTATTGCTAATTATGAAGGAAATGTGCAAACTTAAATAAAATTTCAATAAAACCTTAAAAAAATATAGATTTACTTCTTGCTAATTCTTTTTACCAATTATTTCTATCGCAAATACAAATAAAGTTATAAATTTTTAAAAGTGCACACGAACTTTATGGACACCCTATATATATATATATATATATATATATATATATATATATATATATATATATATATATATATATTAATAATAATAATAATAATAATAATAATAATAATAATAATAATAATAAATATACATTTTCCTCATCGGTAGCACAGTGATTCATGGTATAAAACTTTAGCTGCAATGCAAAAAATAATATCGGTAGAATCTTTCTTAATTACTAGATAAACATTTTTTTAAACTTTCAAAGTAAGGGAATATTTTTAACAAAAATAACATAAAGACCTGCTACATCTGCATTAGAAATATCCAAAATTCCATATCCCATCGCAACAATATCTTATTGAGTAAGTATATAACTGACAAAATGAACAATCATAAGAACCAAGAGTGGATAATAAATATGTATTTAATCGGTCTCCTAAACAGCCAATGTTTGATAAAGAATATTATATATAAGGCAAACATAAAATCTGCCAAGGAAAATAAATTTCACATAGGTTCAACTGAAACGTTTTGGAAAAATCGTTGTTATAATTTAAAA
This sequence comes from Acanthosepion esculentum, assembly GCA_964036315.1. Classification (NCBI taxonomy): domain Eukaryota; kingdom Metazoa; phylum Mollusca; class Cephalopoda; order Sepiida; family Sepiidae; genus Acanthosepion; species Acanthosepion esculentum. Next base: position 128,253,051 of record OZ038481.1, on the reverse strand, counting down.
ACTAAATCTAAGTAAAGGATAAATAATTAAAACACCGCTCTCTCTCTTTCTTTCTCTAAATAATACCGGCAGTTAAAGGATCATAGAAATATCCCTATTATGACGTTGTAAATAATAACAAGTAAATCTGACATTGATAAACTTGAAAGATTAAACCTCTTCCTTGTAAAAAATTAACTATTTAAAAAAAAATTAAATATCCCTGTTAGTTATAAGTACAATCCACCAGGTACAAAGGATCGCCTCTTCAGTGATCTTATGACAAGTTTCGGGTCTTTCAACATCATAAGTGTCCACCCAAGAGACCCTACTGAAACAATCTCTATTCCTACAGGCGATCCTGAAACAAATTACCACCAGGCACACAACAACGGACATATAAAGAACTGCCTCTGCTGGTCTTGAAATAGCAGGCGACTAATCCGAAAGGCCCTACGTCATTTCCTACTCTATCAAGACGAGGCAAATTCAATGCTCGTCTTTTCCCTCTTAGGTCCAACACACAGAAAGATACACACTCACAACGAACTCTGCTTGACACATCAATTAAGTAATTCCTAGTTGTCGTCAGAAAAATTATTTATCTCCTATGAAATGATATTTCATTAAAAAAACAAACAAAAAAATTCATAACATATTCGTTCGGCATACATTTCTTTTCTTTTCTTCTGCTTTATTTCTTCTTTCTTTTTCTTCTATTTTCCCACCCTCTTCCTTTCCTCTTCCTTTTCTTTCCTTACCTTTTCCATCTTTTAATGTATTAAACAAGAGACATGAATTAATGGCCACATGAGTACGTAGAAATACTTATTGAAATATAGAGAAATAATTGATTTCAATTCAAGTCTATATCTTCATCCTTTTGGTTATTAACTCAATTATTGACTTTTTATTGAAGTACAAATTTCTTGTGTACGATTGTATAATCAGTAGCTCGATTTAGTAATTTTCCATTTAACTGTATGTAAGTTTAAGTTTTTTATTAACATCATATTATATGAAAAATATATTAAATACAAATATAATATATAATATCTATTTTTTAGATTTTGCCTTTTCTTTTTTGTACGAAGGATGTGTATATTTATATGTATATTTGTATTATTTTTTATAATTACTTAGAAATGCATATTTGTATATGAATTAGTAGTTGGAGGTATATAAATTGTGTATATAGCGTTTGATTATTTTTTTATTTTTTTAACTTTATTTTTATTTATTTACACACTATTCTCTCTCTCTCCACACACACACACACATACACACACACACACACAAACACACACACACACACACACACACACACACATATATATATATATATATATATATATATATATATATATATATATATATATGAAGAAATATAGTCTTAAAGTGTGCTATATTTATGGGATAAAGTACTCAATATCAGAGATAGAGCGTGTGTAAATATAAAAGTGGACATGGAAGTCAGCACTTAGAAGCGACAGTCTGTTTCATGCTAGTTCAATCGCCTGACGATTGAACTAGCATGAAACAGACTGTCGCCTCTAAGTGCTGACTTCCATGTCCACTTTTATATATATATATATATATATATATATATATATATATATATATATATATATATATATAAAAATATATATATATATATACATACATATATATATATATGTTGGTCACCACACAAACTCGCTTTCACGACTCTTGGCTCTACATTTGAATGATGACTCCAACATTTTTAGACATTTAAAACAACATGCCTTGCCGCATACACAATTCCGGAAAATCCCCGTTGAAAATACAACTATATTTAAACATGAAAACAATAAACAAAAATTAAGCATTCTTGAAGCTATATACATAAAACAGTTGAAATCTAACCTGAACAAAATAAACTATGAAATCACCACAAATATTCTTAAATGCTTATAATTAATAACGGAAACCATTAGTTTATACCAACGGCTTCGCATACTTAATAATTATCGTTTTCACTTTCGCGTGGTCATGTCTGACGTCACGAGCGGCGGTGCTATTTTCGCTTCCGCATCTCGTATACAAGAGTGTGTCGTTGTTTGGAAATCTTTCATGCAACAAAAACAGACTATCATTATTGTTTTGTCCGTGTATTGTTTCATATATTGAAATCTAATTGTCATCTTTGATAATGGCTTATGTAAGCCGAAAGCTTAGATAGGATTAAAAAACATGTATCAATATAGTGATTTTCTTTCAACTTTTAATGATAATGTCATTAAGCTTATCAGACAATACCTTTTTCCTATACATTTTAGGAAATTACTTAAAATAAATAAACAAATCTTGTCTATATTATTTAATGAAACATGCATCAATATATATATATATATATATATATATATATATATATATATATATATATATATATTAATTTTTACATTTATCATTTTTAACCCACTCCGTAAATAATATGAACTGTAAAACTATCATTATAATTTTGTATATATATATATATATATATATATATATATATATATATATATATATATAAACATTTAAAATTATGTAACGATCAGTTATCAATCAGCACCTGAAGACTGCGTTGCGTACAGAACTTATAGTTGTGCCACTGGTGAGGAAAACGTATATTTATGACTAATATATAATTTATATCTCTGTTTTTCTACACCAAGCGCAAGTGTGAAAGACAGTGGCTCAGGAACTCACTCATCTGCCTTTGATGCCACATATGTGGCATATCATATCATCACTTCTAATGTACCTTTTCATATGGTTTGTCAGGTCCGAACTTGACTTGCATACCTTAGTCCAGGTCAAGCATTCAAAGCATGTCATTACGAAATCGTCATATACAATAGACTGTTGGAATTGATTTAATTTCTGTGCGGACCCGCCCTAGACAGACATATCCGATTGTATTAGGCACATGGCCAGGTTGGTACCTCATGTCAATTCAGGGATCCCTTCAGAACCCCTCTCTTCATTTCTGCATATTTTGTAATGCCTCATGGAAGATCTTCACGCCATCAGCAATAGCAGCTCACCAAGAAACCGGGTCTTCCGCTAGAGTCTCCCAGTTATCCAGACCAATATGGTACTTGTATAGTGACACTTTAAGACAATATTTGTAACGAAGTTTCGGCTTGTGCTGCAGTCTTTTTCACATTTCCAATAATATATATATATATATATATATATATATATATATATATATATATATATGAATTCACTATATCTGGAAAATCGTGGCTAATAAGTGAATGTAAAAAAAAATTTTGTCACGCGTTTCCTACGTCAAGATTACGCTTTCTGTTGCCTTGGATTATTACACCTTGGAATAGCGTTGGTTTGAAAGGTGATAGGTTGTATCAATTTGGTCGTAAATTTATCGTAGAAGATTCAGCCATTAGTTTATTTTCTATGCTCTTTCACCCAAGGGAATTAGTTACGCTTTTAATTCCGACTGCATTCTTTATGACGAAATAATGGGCAGAATTTTATACGCTGAGTGACTAAATTCATTGTGCTGTTTCGTAAATTATTTGACCCGAAGAAGACGATTTGAATGACGAAACACATCAAGAAGACGTTTTCCATCTCTCCCGCGCGTTCTCTGTGTCTCTGTCTGTCTCTCTGTATCTCTCTGTCTTTGTCTCTCTCTTTCTCGGTGTCTGTATATATATATATATATATATATATATATATATATATATATATATATATATATATATATATATATATAATAATAATAATATTTTTAGTTTTTAAAAATATGATTCCTCCGCTACATAAGAGTTCTCATGTTTCAAAAGCGAGAGCCGAGACCCCTAACATAATTTTTTAAGTTATGAAGAGTTAAGGTGTCCGCACCCGCTTCCTTGTCAAGCGAGAATTTGGGAATAAGCTATCTTTTGGTTAGCTAGTGTTTATAAATACGGTATCGTTGGAACATTTGTTGCTATGGAAACGGCTAGTTTCGGCCGTTGAAGTTAGGTGGTTTAAGGGGCTAAGAATTAAGAATTAATTTTTATCTACAGGCCAGACCCTTTCTAAAAAAGCGTATCAAGTTACAATGGTGATTCTATGTCCAGAGTGGTTTTGGCTTATGCTAGTCAGACGGCGTCTTTTTTATTTATGGGTTTGCCTTGAGTCGTTCAGTGACTAGAAGGTTATGTTTCATTATTATCTATTTGATCTGTTTGTTTATTTGTTTATTTACATGGCTGTTTTTATCAAAGGGTTTTTCTCAATAATTATTGGGTTGAGTTTTTTAAGGCTTTTAAATTATGTACTTAATTTGTTTAAATCTATTTATTAATTATTTAATGCGAAAATCATTTGATGACAACAGAACACCGTTAACTCATGTCTATGGTTTAGTAACTTTTCACTATTTAGAAATCTAATGATATGCAGTTTTTCGTGTAGGCACAGAGGGCATGGGTCATCCCAGGTTTTACATGTTCTAGTTCTATTTATTATTTTCCATTTTGCTTTCGATGTTTTGTTCGTTTCCTTTAAATGCCAGTAGTATTGAGATAGAGATGTCTGACTTCTATTTTGGATGTTGTTGAAGGAGCTTTTGTGTTGTCTCCATCTAATTTTAAAATTATTCTTAGTTGACCCTATGTATAACTTTTCAGTGTTAGGATTCTCTGTAGATGAGATGGTACATTGGTTTACCACGGATTTAGTAAGGCATCTATTTTCTAACGGGCAGTCATTAGGGTTTCTACAATCACATGATTTTTCATTTTTTCTGTCTAGTTGCAGTTTAGGAGTTTTATTGGCACTGTTTTGGCCTGGGTGTTTTCCTAAGATTTTACTATTATGCCTTTTTATTATTCTTTCTAGGTTTTCAGTGCAGTTGTAACTTAACTTTAGGCTATTCTTATTAAAGATTTGGCTTAGTTTCCTATTTTTGGGGAAGTGTTTACCTATTAAAGCTAGGAACTTATGGCCAAGTTTAGTGCTGACCATTTGGTTGAACGGAGGTGTATACCATATGACATTTCTTTTCCTATTCTTCTTACTATTAGTGCTATTGTTTGTATAGCTTATGTCAGCGTTTCTGTATCCGCTATTTTTCAAGGCCGTGTTATAAAACTTACTATGTGCTTGGAATATTTCCTTATTTGCAGAGTTCATGCTTATTCATTTCTCTACTGATGTGGGTATATGCTTAATTATAGATGGGGGGTGGTTTGACTTAGGGTGTACATACAGGGGGTTGGTATTAGGTTTTCTGTAGGGTGTGTAATTTTTGTTTACTAAGTCTAGAATTAAGTCGAGGAAGTGTACCCTTTTTAATTTGGTGTTTACTATAGTTTTTAGATCTATTTTTCTGAATTCACTATAAATTATCTTTCTAATCTTATCTGTTTTGAAATTTGTGGAGCTCCTCACAACCAAATGGTCAGCACTAAACTTGGCCATAAGTTCCTAGCTTTAATAGGAAACTAAGCCAAATCTTTAATAAGAATAGCCTAAAGTTAAGTTACAGCTGCACTGAAAACCTAGAAAGAATAATAAAAAGGCATAATAGTAAAATCTTAGGAAAACACCCAGGCCAAAACAGTGCCAATAAAACTCCTAAACTGCAACTAGACAGAAAAAATGAAAAATCATGTGATTGTAGAAACCCTAATGACTGCCCGTTAGAAAATAGATGCCTTACTAAATCCGTGGTAAACCAATGTACCATCTCATCTACAGAGAATCCTAACACTGAAAAGTTATACATAGGGTCAACTAAGAATAATTTTAAAATTAGATGGAGACAACACAAAAGCTCCTTCAACAACATCCAAAATAGAAGTCAGACATCTCTATCTCAACACTACTGGCATTTAAAGGAAACGAACAAAACACCGAAAGTAAAATGGAAAATAATAAATAGAACTAGAACATGTAAAACCTGGGATGACCCATGCCCTCTGTGCCTACACGAAAAACTGCATATCATTAGATTTCTAAATAGTGAAAAGTTACTAAACCATAGTCATGAGTTAACGGTGTTCTGTCGTCATCAAATGATTTTCGCATTAAATAATTAATAAATAGATTTAAACAAATTAAGTACATAATTTAAAAGCCTTAAAAAACTCAGCCCAATAATTATTGAGAAAAACCCTTTGATAAAAACAGCCATGTAAATAAACAAATAAACAAACAGATCAAATAGATAATAATGAAACATAACCTTCTAGTCACTGAACGACTCAAGGCAAACCCATAAATAAAAAAGACGCCGTCTGACTAGCATAAGCCAAAACCACTCTGGACATAGAATCACCATTGTAACATGATACGCTTTTTTAGAAAGGGACTGACCTGTAGATAAAAGTTAATTCTTAATTCTTAGCCCCTTAAACCACCTAACTTCAACGGCCGAAACTAGCCGTTTCCATAGCAACAAATGTTCCAACGATACCGTATTTATAAACACTAGCTAACCAACAGATAGCTTATTCCCAAATTCTCGCTTGACAAGGAAGCGGGTGCGGACACCTTAACTCTTCATAACTTAAAAAATTATGTTAGGGGTCTCGGCTCTCGCTTTTGAAACATGAGAACTCTTATGTAGCGGATAAATCATATTTTTAAAAACTAAAAATATTATTATAATATAAGCTCTACTTCTGTATGGAGCACTGTCCTTTTGAAAATAAAGCTAAATATTAAGGAACACCGGATTATCTACCTAACGTGTTCTTTCCTATTTCAATGCACACCTGCATACATATATATATATATATATATATATATATATATATATATATATATATATGTGTGTGTGTGTGTGTGCGTGTGTGTGTGTGTGTGTGGGTGTGTGTGTGTGTGTGTGCAGATATGTAGAAAAATAGGAGAGAACAGGTTAGTTATTTATTATTTTTGTTTTTATTTTTAAAAAGCAGAGCTCCATGCAGAAGTAGAGCTTAAATTATAATTATTTTAAAAATAATAAAACAGGGCTACATACTTTAATTCAATTTAATTTTAATAATTATATTGAGGTTTTCGGCTCTCGTTTTTGAAACATGAAGCAACATATAACGAAGGAATCATATTTTTTAAAATAATTATATATATATATATATATATATATATATATATATATATATATATATATATATATATATATATATATATAATATGTTAAAGTTCGTTGGTAATTCGTAGTGCCAGGGAGGATATATATCTGGAGAACTTAATGTAGTAAACAGTGCAAGTAATAATTAATTAATAAATAAATAGGAGAAAGCCATGGTAATATTTTATTTTCGCGCGACTGATAAAATTCGGTTTTGCTTCGTCAGACCTTGCAGTTTAATAACAATGAATGGATACAAAAATTCTACCAGGAATCAAGCGAAAAACGAAATATAAAACAAGATTAGCGGAAGTTATGTTTTGGTTTCTTCCTTCGTCTCTTCTGTTCTTCACCTCTCCGTCTCTCTTTATTCCTTTCTCATATCCGGTGAATGAGAGGTCAACGCGACAACCATCGTATTTCCTAGAGAGATATACCTCCTTCCTTCCCGCCCAACTCTGTGTAACTATCTTAAAACACATATTCCGCTAACCTTGTTTTCATTTTCTTTTTTCGGTGGAATCCTGGAAGAATTTAAAATCCATTTATTGTTTTGAAACCACAAAGTCTGACGAAACGAAAGCGAATTCTATCGGTATCGCGAAATATAAAATATTATCATGGCTTTCTGAAGTTGCCGATTTACTAATTATATATATATATATATAACAGAGTCTGTCTATATTTCTGAGATGAGGTATTACGTACAGTATTTACATTAGTCGGACTATTGTCCTCATCTTTGTCGCCATATTTGTTACAACGTTTCGGCCGTTGTACGCTCCGGCCTTCTTCAGGTGGTTGGAATTTCGAACTGGGGTAGACTGTTCTAGTTCCACGAGCCATGTTTGATGGATGTCAGTTATCAGTTATCTCCTGTTAATTTTCCCTCAAGGACACATGGCACAGTGGATAAAGGCGTTGGTTAGATCCAGTGACAGACCCAAAGTGTGTGAGTTCAATACCCGGTTAAGGCAGTGGAGAACTTTCAGAGGGAAAATTAGCAGGAGATAACTGATAAGTGACATCCATCAAACATGGCTCGTGGAACTAGAACAGTCTACCCCAGTGATCGAAATAAAGGGTTCAGTTCGAAATTCCAACCACCTGAAGAAGGCCGGATCGTACAACGGCCGAAACGTTGTGACAAATATGGCGACAAAGATTAGTCCGACTAATGTAAATATATATAACAGTTATTGATCAGAGTTGAATTAGATCAGGATTCATTCGTATTAAAAAGTGCTCGATACACATATAAAGAAATACATATTTAACATGCAGAGCCTTTAAATGTTTTAAAATTAAGAGATCAGCCAATCACTCTACCTCGTTTTCTGTTCTGCTGTAATTCCATACTCATTGTAAACTAAATTTTTCAACTTAGCATAAAGCTTAGTTGACAATTTAACACAATCTCGTTGATGGACCCAGCCCCAAAACCTACAGAACCTGACCCAATCGAAAAAGGAAATTGAGTTCCCATAAGGGCGCAACAATCTCTCAAAATCCTGCTTTAGTACCATGCTTCTGGTTGAAATCTGTTGAATCCTATCCTTAATGAATATGGATTCAATCTTCCAACCTTGTTGTAATTTAGCTTTCCTTATTCTAAACTGAATAAAAGACGGTTTATCTAAGATTGCCCTGGATTGGAACCAAATGTGAAAGTATGGTTAGACAAATTTCATCAAGGGTCCGTCGCTGTTTTTCCTCTGCTGAAGTCCGGATAGTTTTTCAAACCCGGCCCATGGTTCGTCCAGTGTGTAAAGACTTCCTCCCTCCTCATCAAATTAATTCTATAATTTATAAATATGGTTGTAGTCAAGCGGGGCTAACTACATGGGAAGGACGACACAACGCTTGGACATGAGAATTAAACAGCACGTTCCTACCAAAATCAGGAACCACACATTGCCGTTGAATGGACTCGTCCCAAACACCTACGGGTCCGCCATATGTGAGCACTTATTAAAGAGCAGATCGTGTGCAGCTAATTTTAGTGTTGACCGGTTCACCGTGTTGTCCGGGTCACACTCGTTATTTCACCATAAGGTGTTGGAGGCACTTTACATCGGGTCCCGCAAGCCTTCCTTGTGTAAACAACGTGAGTGTTTGTTGGGTCTCGCTATCATTTGCCTCTAGCTCCTTTTGCTCATTTTCCCCCTCCTCCTCCACATTTTCTTTTATTGTACATTTTCTGTGTTTTTAATTTAAATTAAATCTCCCATTGAAAGCCTGATGAGCGGGAGCGAAACCGGTTGCTTCGCCCGTTTTTAATATGTCTAGTAATATCAAACTGCATACGTTTATTACTGTGATAAAATTTTGTACCTTCAAAAATATCTTTAAATATATATATATATATATGCATTGTTTGTAATTTTTTTATATCTCTTTCCTTGTGAATTTTGGTATGGTCATATCGAATGTTATTTGAAAATACGTTAGAATAAGTAAGGTTTCGAGTAATCAGATTCAGTTAAAGAATAACGCTTGAAGAAACACTCCAGGCCTTTTGTATTGAACGATATCAAATTTAGAATATCCAGTTTTTGATGCTATGAATTCTAGAACGATTGCTGTTCTCTATTTCTATACTCAAAATTATTGGCATTAATATAATTTGTTTTAGCAATGACAATTTCCAGCAGAACAGAAAAGCCCGAATATCTACAGCAAAGATGAAAGCATTTTAAGACGCCAAGGCAATCGGTGCCAAATTGACATAGTGTAATGATCATGGAAATGGAATTTGTTTTTATATTGACCTCGTAAGACAGTGCAAGTCCGCGGACAGCATAGGATGACACTAATAGATCATACCAGAAGGAATATATATAATTTGTGTTTGTCTAGTATTTGAGCTGCAAGAGTTTTTTTCTCGTATTTTTGTCAAATGTATCTAGGTTTTGAAATGTATTTGCGAAAATAGATAATAATTTATAGAAAAAAGGAAACCTAAAATGACTTCATGATATTACTGCCATTTTTTTAACTAAGGCGTATTCCAAATAACTTTAGAGAGCAGCGAAATGTTTCATCAGTAATGTATATTCCTGGTGTCACTGAGTCAATCATACCTCTAAAATAATCAGAAACACATCTCCCTTGTGAGTCAGGGGGCGATTAACTCCTAGCCACGTTCACGATATCTGAAAATGGGCTGAGACATTGATTACTTGAATTTTTTGCTTTTCAGCCAATATTTTTCTGCGATTTCATACCTCTGTTTCCCCCGTCATTTAGGGTAGTGTGTGTGTGTGTGTGTGTGTGTGTGTGTGTGTGTGTGTGTGTGTGTGTGTGTGTGTGTGTGTGTGTGGAAGGAATGCATGGCCGCAATTTTCGACGGATTTGCACCAAAATTTACATGCACATGCTCCAAGTTAGTGAAAAGGCCAAAGCCGACTTTGTATTTCCCAACTCCCATCGATAATGGAAATAATCGATTTGTTTATGCTTCTACGGCAGTTTTCATGTAGTTTGCAGCCATTTTCTACTGGCTAGAGTGACAGCCTATAGCTGGCTGCCACGAATAGGCAGGAAGATTCTATTGACCAGCGTGAGAGCCAACAGCTGCGAGACACGAATGTTAACTAGCATGCTAGTATGCAAAAAAATCGTCACAAGTGGGAAAGATTTTAATCTGCATGACACTTTACTCCAATTGGCTCATTCGCTTGCTTAAACTCAACATTGATTCTGATAATAATAATAATACCACTTTCGATGGGAGGTCGGAAATGCAAAGTCGGTCTTGGCTAACTTGGAGCATGTGCACGTAAATTTTGGTGCAAATCCGTCGAAAATTGCGGCCTTGCATTCGTTACACACACACACAGACAGACAGACACACACACACACACACACACGCACACACATCCTGACTTTTATAGATAGAGATTCATATGAAAGCAGAAATGGGGCATTTTAGGATAATTAGCTTCCTGGGGCAACTTTAAACTAAGACGTTGAGAAAGACTAAGTAATTTATATTGAAATGATGTCTAAATACACGACCGTACATTTACACCCATGATCATATGACAAAACGGATGCTTATACAACGTTGAATACATACAAATAATAGCGATAAAAAGAGTAATAAGAAAATCATAAGCGATAGGAAAATGGATTAAGTCGATATATTCTATAGGCGAAGAGAGTGTAAATTAAAAACTTAGCGTTCCTATATGTGGTAAACGATGAAGATTTAAGGACAATGGAAACAAAAAGAACCATTATATTTAGAATAATAAAGATACAATTGACATTTCTAGAATTCCTAATGAGGTATCACGGATTGGAAAATTTGACACTCATAGGATATATTAAAAAGAACTGTGACAGAGGATATGACCAAGTAACCTTCGTTAAAAACCTTTTGGAACAGGATAGCACTACAAAGACTGAGCGTGGAGGTTACAATTCAAGCCTTAATAAAAACTACAAAGGATAGGAAGTGGTGGAGAGCCAAGATGGCCCATGTCCTGAAAGGACATGAACGGAGAAGAAATGAAGGAAAAGGAAACATCAAGAAAACCGCACTTTAAATTACCATACAGGCTTTAACCTTGAGGAAATATGGAGATATATTGAAACCCTTTCCATAAGCTATTCAGAAAACTACAAAACATACGATTGTCAACATATGTCTGCAAGCTTCATATATATATATATATATATATATATATATATATATATATATATATATATATATATATATATAATATGATATATATATATATAATATGATATATATATATATAATATAATATAATATATATATATATATATATATATATATATATATATATATATATATATATAATATAGAATAAACAACTGAAAAGTTGCAAATTAAAAAAATTGAATGTTTTTTTGTGAAAGTATTTATTTATATTTTTATATATATATATATTTGACATTTCAGATCAGCCCCATCTTTCTTCAGAAATGGCTATTTTAAAATAGCCATTTCAAAGGAAGATCGGGAGTCTACTGGAATGTTTTCCATTCAATCCGAGGGCTCCAACTACAAATGAAATTGTTGATGCCCTCATGAACCATATATATGAAATTTATATTTCAGAAGTCCTTGTATTTTGGTAGTTTTTGGAAGAGCTTCAAAGATACAATACAGCTTGTCAATAAGAAGCACATTCTGTTTTGGGGCTCTCTGATCACGATGTCTGGGCAATTATCTGTGATTATCCTGTCTTTGTGTATTGTAAAATCACATTACATTGTTATAGGTCCTATGCGTGTAACAGGGTATTGGTGGAGTTCAGACAAGTACTTAGAGTTTCTTTTCTTAGTTGTAGATTTTCAAGTGCGGATATTGGAGCACTCTATCATGCCGCGTTTTATATTCTGTTGTTTCTGTTGGGGATCAATAAGACATCCTTCTTTGGCACTGTTGGGATCAATAAAACATACTTCCTCGCCACTGTTGAGATGTTGAGTGTTTCCACGTGAGTATATGGTAATAACGAACAAACACAGTCGTAGGGAAAATACTGGTATATTCAGAGAGGTATTTACATCAGAGAGATTAGTAGTAGAACGAACGTAGGTTAGTAGTAACAATAAGTAATAGTAATAAAGTCCAACGGTATCTTCCGGTCGAGAAACAGAAGTATAACTGATCACTACAGAAGTCTCACTCTGCACTGCACTACACTGCTACACTACTCACAGTCTCTAGAACTACTGTTCTATTTATAATAATAGGATCAGTCTATTGTGGTTGTAAAGGTGGGTGCGCCCCAACAGATTCCAATAGCGTGCAACCTGATACAATATCGACAATTGTTTCTAGATATTTATCACAGATTTTGCATTTGAGACCAGAAATCTTTCACTATGCGTACTTGGTAATTTCTATTTAGAAAGCTTAGTTCCCGGGTAGCGAGAATAAAATCTTCGGTTTCAGATTTTTACGCAGCACTATGTAAACATTGATGGGTACGTGGTTTGTCTACATGAAATTCGTTACGGGAAGAGTATTGACCATGAACGGTCTATCCTGACATAGATTTTGCATTTGGTACATTGCATTTGCTTTTAATGCTTTTTGTAGGTGCAGTAGTTGTCTGCACTTCTTATATGCACTTCTTAACCCACTTGAAATTCATTTTTTCAAATTGTTGGCTTCGTTTATTACTAAATAAATGTTCACATTTCTTTGCGGTTCTTTGACACAGATCATCACCCAGTCTTATGTAGTTGCCAGATGTCTTCAAAGACCGATTGTATTGGTTTTGGGAGACAGAGACGAACTGACTTGAAATTAAAGTAATCTATTGGGGGTGTCGCAATATTTAACGATCATTCTGTCACATTTATCATTCTATCTCAGAGTAATAGCTAAAAATTCACCCCACATGTAAGTCGAGTAAGTTATCTTTTTGAATAACGGAGAAACCACCAGGATGATTGACTGCTTAAGTCTAAATTGCAGTCATTTCTGAATTTAAGAAAAATGCTTTCCCCGATCTGGTCGAAAAATTGATAAGCAAGTATTTCAAAAATTACAAGCCTAATTTTCAATGAAAAAATGTAAATATTTTGCCGCTTTACAAAATTTAAATCACCACACTTGAATCTAAATTTAATTTTGATGTGATTATAATGTAATCACGAATAAACATTTTGATAAAAATATTTATGCAAATGTCTCTTTTAACCCTTATCATACTAAACCTAGTTCGTCAATGTTGTTTACCAAGCTAGGCTCAAAGGTGGAGCCCATGATTTTTCTTTTATTTCTCAGTGTTTGTTGCGATAACATAAAAGAACACCTATATAATCTCACTAAAATAAATAGTACAGATTCATTTTTGCGATCACTAGAGTTCATCGCATATGTCACAGTAATGCTGGACTTCCTATATGTCTCAAAGGCGAAACTTCTTTCATTTACAGCAGACTGTGTTGACATTCCGAAGCGTTGTAATAAATATGGCGACATAGATGAGGACAATAATCCGAATAATGTAAATAGTGTACATTCATCGGAATCGCCATCAGAATTTTCGCTGGCAATGTCACTTTCTTCAGAATTCTCTTCAAGATTGTTTTCCGCTTCAGACGTATCTCCCTGTGGAAAAGAAATTCTTCATCAGACTCGCTCAATACATCACCCGGGTCACATACACAGCAGTCAATCAGCATTTGAACAATATCATCATCTAAGATTTAATGACGGGACATTTTTCTAATTTTACAATGTTCAAAACTAGCAAAATTACAAAAATTGAAAATTCAAATGTGTAAGGTAGTATACCAAAGGTTTTTTATTTATTTTTTTATCTTTTTACGTTTTGATTAAAGATTGTTCTATAAGTCTAATGATAGTCCTTTTTATCTGAAACGGATGCATACAAAAATCAAGAAAGCACTAGTTTTTAGAGTTACAGCAGAATTACTAAAAATGTGATTTTGGTGAACCCGGAGCACTACATCCCATTTTGGTATTTAAAGGTTCATATTCTCTGTAGACGGTAATTAGATTTATGGTCAAGATGAAATGATTCTGACAAATATCTATTTTTGCTTTCCAAATAATAGTGAATTAATTTTTCCTGAAGCAACATCAAGAAAGTAACTGAAGCCGTGTCAATAACTCTGGACCAATGAAAGTACCGATTCGTTACTGGATTTTGTCAAGTATCTCTATATATGAAGTAGAATCTCCAGGCCAGATGTGGTTGCAATATACGATCCACGGACGAATGGTAGACTTATAAATATACAATATTCATTTTGACGAGAAAAAATTGTCCAGCACGTCATAGAGACACGACATTTAGCAACTGATTTTATTAACTCATTCCATTTCATGTCATTGGAAAATATTTGAACAGTGAGACACAAGCTTACTCTGCTGGATGATAGCATCAAACATAGTGATGAAAGAAAGAAAGAAATCTTTCAGATGTTTAATAGAGATCAGTTCCGTTTTGTTTAGTAGAGAATAGGTTGTTTAATGCGAGATATGTTTCAAATTCGTGGTAAAAATATTTCGTGCTAAAATGATCAGGAAAATGTCTCAGTGATATAGACAAGATTTGTCAGTTTCTTAAAAGTCTACAAACCTCTCACAGTACCTCGTCTTACTACAACTCTAACCAGATTAGTATTGAGCACTTTCGTCTCTATTTGTTTCTTGTCTAGAATTGGATTTCCGGTTCTTTCTAAAGTCTACTTCAATTCTATGCCTTTAACGTTTTCAGCCTAAAACACAGGACATTCTTTTTAATATTGAATTATTTTTATTATGTAATATTTTATTATAGAAGTAGATTGGGTCACCGATCGTCCGGATCACACTTCTAACCGATGTTTTGAAAAAGCAGAGTGTTTTTTTTCTTTAGGATTGAGGTCCCGGTTCCTTCTATCGCCTTTTACTTATGTAACCCGCTATCTCCAGTGACTTTTGGGGCTTGTACAGGTTAGGTTGAATATCATTATAAAATAAATAACACTCATTTGGTAAGAGCAAAAGAGACATTTAACCACGCTTTATAAAGGCAAAAAGGTGTGAGTTCCAATAAATCACATTAATATCAGTTAGAATTGCCCGCGGTGTTGACACATTTCTGTCGACAACTTGAATATAATTTCCCTCAAATAACCAAGTAAATATAACAACGAAAAATAATAATAGTCCAGTTTAATAATAATTAAAAAAACAAAAAAACTTGTTTTTATATTAAATGTATTTGTATCATTTCAACCTAAATCAAGTAATTAAAAATAAATTGAAATAAAGTATCGTTTTACCAAAATTTAAATTTTGATGATCTTTATTGGGTTCAAAAACTTTACTACTAGTGTTTTTATTTTGGATACCTTATTGGTAGTAAAAATGTAATAAATTCTATAAGAACGGACAAGAGAAGAATTTTGGGAAAAGGAAACAGAATTTCAACCAGCCTAAATGGCAGCAGTATGAAAAGAAAAGAAAAAATCTTATAAACTACTGGCAGATTTTCATTTCTATCTCATCAAAACGCGACCATGGAAAGAAAACACTGTGCATAACTATTTGGACACACACACACACACACACACACACACACACACACACACACACACACACACACACACACACACACACACACACACACACACACACGCACACACACACGCCCGCACGCACGCACGCGCATATATATATATATATATATATATATATATATATATATATATATATATATAGATAGATAGATAGATAGATAGATAGACAGAAAATAAATGGATAAATCCTAATGAGCCAAATACTAACTAGCTAGTTTTCACAACATAGAATCCTGAGAGTGAACTGGCCAGTTCTAACCGATGATCTCATGTGGTGAAATCTATGGAGGTAGTACCTGGATCATGAGGATTTATTGATTTTACTTTTGCTCTACTTTGTGTATTGAGCACTCTTCGTTTTAACTTATTACTCGCTGTTTTTGCTTCTTCGTCCCAGTGACTTAAAGTACTGGACGATTTCTTTTGCACTCTTTAGAGGGTTCTGGTGCTTTCTTTTTTTCTCACTTTCCCTTGGATACCAATTTATTTGAAAATTGTGGTATTCAGCTTTTTTTACCCACCGAGTTTAATTAGATTCACACACACACACACACACACACACACACACACACACACACACACACACACACACACATATATATATATATACAGGGTGTTCCAAAATGGTTGACCCCATTCTAAATGCCCATATCTCGGAAACTACTTGATGGATCTTAATGAAACTGAATACACTTTATCTTGACGGTAATAAGTTTTATTGGTTAAATTTACAAAGAAAAGTACAAATATTTGTTGGTTCTGTGACAGATTTTCATAAATGTTCAATATGAGCGCCGCCTGTGACTCTGCACACGTCGAGTCGAGTGGCTTCATCACTAAAAACTAGCCGATCATCGAAATCGTCTTCTTCGAGTTTATCTAGCATTTCAACACAAAATTCTTTACGTTTTCGCTTATCACCTTCCTTCAAGGCCTGAACGAGCTGCAGCTTGTAAGGTTTAAATCGCAATCGTTTCCTCAGAATCCGCCAAACTGTTGTTTGTGGAATGTGGGTTTCCACACTTGCTCTTCTAACACTCTTCCGAGGACTACGCAGGAAGGCTTCACGAACCTGCCCAACTGTCTCTGCTGATGTTGATCGCCGTCCTGGCGATTTAGGTATGCATAAGCAGCCCTTTTCTTGAAATTTCTGGTGCCAAGTCCTAATTTGTTTTGTAGTTGGTGCCTTCTTTGTAAAATTTGTGAAGAAGGCACGCTGCACTGTCTTCGGTGACTGAGTCCGAGCATACTCTAACACGCAAAATGCCTTTTCTTTTGAAGTGAATGGCATTTCTTAACCTGAACACATAGAAATGCCAAACGTTACACTCAAAAACTTGAAACGTTTCTACACAAGCCGTGAAAATTTGAGGTCATTCCAACGAAAATTGTCAAAATTATTGGCCTACGAAATGAGGTCAAACATTTTGGAACACCCTGTATATATATATATATATATATATATATATATATATATATATATATATATATATATATATATATATATCATTGTGCTGCAAACGGATAATATTCAGACTCCATTGCCCATTTTTTGGCTTACATAGAGGAAGCTGTCTGATTTGAATAAATCTCACTCAACTCGAAGCTCAATACAGAAAATGTATCCTCCAGACGATTGGTTCGATGTGCATTGCTGACTGTGCTCAGAGATTCTTCAAGAACATTTATTCATATTTTGACATCGACCTGTCTAATGAATACAGGCACACGCTGTTCAAAATCTTACTCAATTTCTTTATTTTATTTCAAAATTTAACAGTAATCCACAGTTGGATCCTGCATGGAAAAAAAGAAAAAACCTTAAACTGACTTCTATTTTTCTACACTTCATTTACGTGCTTCACGCTATCTTTTCTTTGATTTCGTAGAACGAGAAACATTGTAGTGATTTTCCAAGCGTAGCTTAGATGTAGCACAAAGCCGAAAGTATGGGGCATATAGTGAGTATCAAACTCACTGTGTACTCACGTAATTGTTCTAGCGAGACAATCTTGCTATCCATTATACCGCCTCGGGGTGCCCAACGAGAACCATTCGATGTCACATATTTGATTCATTACTATAACAGAAGACAAAGTTTTAATTCTGAGGGGAAAGATCGCGTTGCGCAAACCGAGTGTAGTATTCTAATTATTGACAGAAATATTGATAGTCCTACAGGAATCATTAGTATTTAGAAAAATCATAACATCATAAGATATGCAGAAAAGATCGTGTACAGTCACAGAACAAAAACTGTAGGAACTCCTAGAAAATGTAGGAATTGAAAGCATGAAGTAAGCTTTAACTATCAACTGTAAGAAGACAGAATGTATTGTTATCAGAAGACGGAGCAGGCCATGAATCGAGATTAAAAATATTGATGTAGAAATGAAGCAAGTAGAAAGATTTATCTATCCAGGAAATCTTTTAACAGAAAAGGAAGAAGATGGCAGTAAAATTGGAGGTATTGTAATAGTAAGGACCACAGAAATATATTTAAGATTAATCCTCCTATTTAACAGCGACGGTGTTATCATTTCATCACAAAGGAAGTGGAAGAAAGAGGCAAAAGAAATGTGATTCCACAGAAGCATAATTAGAAGACAATGAACTGAACATGTGAGCAACTCTAACACTTTCGCCCCAGCCCCTCAACCTCCGACGTCTTACTCTCTGGGTTGAGGTGTCTACTGAGTCTTAACCGAACTTAAGAGGGTGACTGTAGGTCCCCTGAGCATCCGTAGATCATTTGACCGGTCCACTGGTTTAATCCTGATTCCTGCCCACGTCGTGTTTGGTCTGATCCAGAAAGCAGAAGTGATGTCCATCCATTCACGGTCGACTGAAGATGTAGACACGGCTGGAGAGTCTGTGCTAAGAAATTTAGAATGCACCAATATATATATATATATATATATATATATATATATATATATATATATATATATATATATGCAGAAAGCTGGGAAAACAACTATTCAATTGTTGAATTGTTAATGTCTTTTATATAGCAGAAAATAATAGTATAGAAAAGAAACGGGTTACAGAAAAGGAAATAATTGACGTGAATTCTAATACACTGGATTCTAGAGAGAGATAGAGAAGGAGAGAGAGAGAGAGAGTGGGTTGTGATTAGCTTGTTGTGAAATTGTCTCAGAACAATATACGACTCTTGCGATGGAGAGATAAAGATTTCTGTGTGCGGCTTAAAGTTTATAGTTACGTTCCTCCTCGGCGGTAGTAACAGTAGTAGTAATCTCCGTGGTAGCAGAAGCATCGGTACTTATAATAACAGTACATGTTAGCTGGGCTTTGTTCCAATCTCTGACGTCACCTTCGTACTTCTTCGAGCCTTCAATTCAACTCTGCTCACTTTCAATCTCTGATATCTCTCCACCTAGCTGGACTGCACTCGACAACAGACGAGCCAACCACTCTCCTTGATTATTGTAGCGTGTTCGACATTTCCGTTTCAAGTGATAGTAATAATACTAGCAGTAGCAGTCTTAGATTTTTGGAGGAGTAATTCGCTTCTTCGTACTTATATCAACAAAATATGTTAGCGGGCGTTTGATTCCAATCTCTGACGTCGCTTTCAATCTCCGAGTTCTCTCCACCCAGCTCGACTGCACTCAAGCTAACCACTCTCAACATATTTCCGTGCACGTTTATATAGATAAACCTGGCTGATCATATATCGACCCTTGGTCCGCACCCGTTATCAGGGGTAACTTTTTCAACACAAAACCATGTGAATTTCAAAGTTCTTCATAGTTCTAGTAAGCCCTATTTCAAATTTTAACCGATACAAAATATTTTGATCATTTTCATTGTCTTTGTAATGACCCAATTCCAAATGAGCGAGATCAGATCTCCCATCGGTAAACAAAATTGCTCTGATCTAATTTCGCTGTCTAGATTCACTCCAATTTCAATTAAAAAATATGTGTGTGTGTTTTCCAAACTCACTCTGTCACACAACAAATTCATAATTAAATTGGACAAAAAGACAATTATACCTCGATTCAGAAAGAGACGAAACTTTAGGTCAATATAATGAGAAAAGAAGGCTTGGAGAATTTCTTACGCACAGAATCTATTGAAAAAATGAGGTCTGTAGTAGACATCGAGGATCTTACTTAACAACCTTGTGTACATCGATGGCATAGAAGGGAATGGGAAAGGGAGTAAAAATACAAACATTGCTTGGAGCTGCAAAGGATGGGAATTTGTTGAGAATGGCGAATGCCTTCATCCTAAAGGAAAAAGATAAATAAAATATGAAATATGAAAAAAAAACAAAATCATAGCGATATAACAGAATGATGTTTGTTGCTAGTTAGAAATCTCTTATCATAGACCAATCTACAAATATGTCGTTCGTAATCTCTACCCGTAAACCAATTAAAGATGTTCTACACAACTGGATATTCCACTGGCGTGGATTTAATCCAAACTAAGCTTACTAAATACATTATTTTGCGTAAGGCAAACTACATTCAATAAATAGCAAACACAGCAATGTTTCATAACACTTTTTTATTAATAGCTTATGTGGTCTTACACCAGATGTAATAGATGTAAGCCTATTCTAATCGAAGCTTCTGATGCGAAGTAGGATCACTTCAGATAAAATTTTCCGATTCTGAAAAGCAAGAATGATTTTGTTTTTAATAATGACTTTAATTTCACGTTTTCTGGTAAACGAAGATTTTATTTCTCAGAAAATGTGATAGAGAAAAGCGATGAAAATAATGGAAAACCGGAAGTTCATACAATAAACCAAATTGAATCATCACAATTTGACAGATAAGGATAATAATCATCTTGTCAGGAAATGAACTTCATTATAATAATGATTTTGTGAATTGTAATTGTTGAAGATGAGGGAGGTCGCCGTGTTATCAGCTCCCATTTTCTTTTGTGTCGCACTCACACAACATAAAAAAGTAAACATTCCAAGAGTCATATTTCGGCAGCCATCTTAGCTTTATTGTTTTGAAATCACGCCGACAGTTCGAATAAAATGTAGCATACATGCTTTCCCTCATGGAATATTTAAATATGAATGAATATAAACAAACTCCCTTTGTCGTTTCATAGCGAGACGATTGTAATGACAAAAGTACGCAGGCGTAAGCTTTAAGAAAGCTTTATTCAACTGAGAATAAAAGGTTTGCGTATAGTGTCCTTTTCTAGTCCCACTAAACAGAAATAGCCCTCTCAAAAAGGAGAGTAACATAACAAAGGGAGACCACTCAATACCAACGATATTTTAAAAAAATCATGATCATTTATATTCTTCGATATGACAGCAAGACTACTGAAGAATTTGTGTGTCGAATGTTGATTGACGTTTTAAAATTCATTTTAAGCGGGGAATGGTTATTCTGTTAAAAAAAGTTCTAATCGATATTAATAATTATATCACTACTGAGTATTGTGTAAATAGGGGAATTAGTGAATTTTGGTTAGAATAATTATCAAGTACAAATGAAATGTGAGCGAAAATGTCAGCAACCTGTAAATGAAAGCTTCCATTTTGGCTTCATTCATGATCCTCAAGAAAACGTTGCTGCTGACTCAGTTGGTTGAAAACATATCACTAAAATTATAAACATATCAGCTGTCACCTACACAGCCTGTCAACCGTTCTGAAATTTATGTTAGTTTACCTTACGTTTGTACCCGGTATGTAACTCCATCGCTGGCCTTAGCATTATCATGCAGTGGATAATGTTCATACTTACTCATATTGCCTATGCACCCAATGACAATGTTTTTATTGCATATCTTTTTTAAATTGAAGTTTAACGGCGAAATATATGTATATCAATTCCAAACATATTTTAACAATACTTTTTCTTACGCTTCTATACTATATTGGCTAAATCAGATCATTTTTCCGTCAAATACTGCTATGTCTATTTTCAATGTTTCTCTATAGTAACTAATCATTATTTTGGCTCTACGCCAATGTTGCCATGTAATATTCTTAGCTTCATCAAACAGTTTATGGATTTGGCAAATAAGCGCGCTCGGTTGCACAGAATTGTTGATGCGCCGTAGGATAACTGTGAGCATGTCGTATCTTTGACTACATACATTGATTTACTTGCATTTTTGTTATACGTCCAATGACTTCCTCTTTTCAAAGTGAACGACTGATCAAGAACGTACTGTCAGGCCATTTTTATCAGGCTTATAACATCCTGTTTGCGAATTGTACAAGACATCTTGGAAGTTGACTTATTTTTTTCTATTGTTATATTTACGCTCAAGCCATAATATTTGGAGAAATATAGGCCAAAAGGAGCAAAAATAATTTGCCATTGATGTGTATGCATTTGACGCGGCTGAAGCGTGTAAAATCCTAGGGATTTTTTTCTACGGTAAGTAAAGTATATTTACGAACCTCGAAACACGGGGCTCTACTTAGATAACGGTTTGATTGTATCCCGTGGAAAAAAAAATTAAAGTGATGAAGAGAGCAAGAAAGGATATGATAATCTTCTTCGGATTGACATTTCAGGGGTAAAATAAAACATGCTGATGAATACCTGCGTCACTCTCTCACTAAAAGATGTATTTATTTGCTAATTTCGCCAGCAGTAAGATTGTTATAGGACATTACCTATAACGACAGCGAACCCTTCCTGACACTATAAATACTGCGCCTCTCAAGAGGGGAGGGGGAATCGAGTCGAGCCAATAGTAGTTCGTCACTAGTCCACTAAGGTACCCGTTTGACTGTGTAGTTTTTGTTACAGCAAACTTGCTAAACAGATTTTAAGTCCTTTATTTTCTACTTAAGTTAAGTCCTTTATTTTCTACTTAATTTTGAGCCTTTTTTGTATTTGATTTTCAGTTTGTTTTCCTTTGTATATTTGCAACTTTAAGTTTATTGCATTTTCTTTTGTGTTACCCCCTCCCCTTTTAATTTAATTTTATTCTTTTATTTTTTGGTTGTCTTGTGATTTTGCAAGCCTAGTATATTAATTGCGTTTTTGTGTTTTGTTTCTTCACACCGGAGACTAGTCCGGGTTTTAGTCTTTCGTTTAAATATTATTTAAGTTTGTTTTTTTAATTAGCACAAGTTATTTTAAAAATACTGTAAAAAGGAAAAAGATAAACTGTTTTCCATCGTAATAGGGCTTAGCACTATTATAGCGGAGTCAACACCACCGGCGGTGATGACTGAAAAAGTCTCTCCCGTAAAAACGGCCTGGACGGAAACCAGGCCAAAAAAAGTAATGAATTTTACAAAGAATTACAATAACATTACCTGGACTTCACGAATGTTAGCGAGCTTCTTACCATCAAGGAAGCATTCGACGCGGTTAATACAAGGACAATTTCCCTGCTGACATCCGACATTAAAATCAGAATCTACTCGGTGTCAGCAGGGAAACTATGGCGGAAGCATTGAAGAGTTTAAAATTGAGCCATAGATTTTGGCTAGAGGCTCTGGAGCAATGTGGGACCTGCTTTTGACGTCCGAACACGAGGCCAAAAAACTATCAGGCAATGTTCTGACGTCGAAGACACTTCTTTTACAGGCGGTATGCATGGGCACCCGTAGAACGAAAGTAACGGTTAATGGGTTGCCCATAGACATTTCGGAAGATAGACTGGGAACCTATTTTTGTCAATATGGAATGATAGAAGAGGTTTCCAGTGTAATCAGTAAGGCGGGCATCGCGACTGGCGATATTGTTCTGGAAATTACCCTGACACGTCAGGGTTTTGGACATATCCCTAACGTTCTTTCATGCAGAGATAAGAGGATGCTGGTGGTGGTAGAAGGTAGAAAGCCCTACTGTTGGTCGTGTGGGCTCTTGGGGCACATGGCAAGGCGTGCCCCAGAAAGAAAGCGCTGCCACAAGCGAAGCCTACAGCAGCAACCACATCAACAACAGCGACATCAGCAAAGACTTCGGCTGCAACCACAACAGTGGAGTCAGAGACTCGCAAGGCTCCTGGTGATGGCTGGAAGGAGCTTGTAGCGAAGGGACGGAAATCAAAAGCAGGATCCCGGTCCCCGCTGAAGGAGGCCTCATCAAAGAAGCAGCAGCAATCACCCAAGGAGTAGCCAGAGGAGCAGCGCAAAGAAGGGATTCAGCAAAAACAGGAACAGCAACAGAATCCTAAACAAAAGAGGAAAGTGGAGAAACAGCAGCAACAACCAAAAGCTGGTGGAGATGGATGTGGAAGAATTACCTCCAATGCGGTCCTCCTCTTTAAAGAAGAACAGAGAAGAGCAGAAAGAAGAAACACCAACAAAAAAAGATACATCACAAAGCAGGACGGGGAGGAGCTCGGAAAAATCCAGGCGCAAATCCGTCCCTGCTTCACCAGAGAAAATAGTGGCGGCTCCTATACCTAGGAGTCCCCCCTTCACACTCTCGTTTCCCACTCACCCACTCCCACACCTTCTGACTCTTCTCCTCCCCAGTCTGCCAATTCTACACCTACCCTCCCGTCCACTTCCACCCCGTCACGCTCAGACAATGTTAAAAAGAGAAAAAAAAGTAACTATTTAGAAAGACTGAGGACATATGTAGAGTGGACAGGGGGGAACTTGAGAGTAACCTCTATACGCGTAAAACATCTATCCTATGTTCACTTTTTAAACTCTCCTCCATTGATAACAAGTCAGTGGAGGACCTGCAAAGTTTTCCTGGGGCCCCAGGGGTTATTGCCCTCATTAGCGACACTGGAAAGTACCTTAGTGTTTGGACCCATATTTTCGAGTCAAGGGAAGCCTTCCCGGAAATAAGGATGGTGGAGTTGGGTTCACCTGATCTAATTAAGCTGCATACTTTCTGTGCAGGGAGGGTCACGGCATAGGATTTTAAGTTTAACATACCCTAAGGATGTCGGCGGGATTGTCCGGGCTAGTCGTATGTCGACGGAATTAGGAACGGGGAGCCTTGGACAATCCGTCGGGACCTTTTCAGCTGCGGATTTCCGCCCCGTATATGAATAGGTTTTTGCCTTTATTCTCCTTTTGTTTTTGCAGGCTTAGAAGATGTCAATGAAGATAGACAGTGTGAATGCGAAGGGCTTTAGGGATCGGAGTAAGTCTGCCCGCATGCTCCGGGATCTGTTGTCCTTAGGTGTGGAAGTAGCCGCAATCCAAGAGACTCATTTGTTTGCAGCGTCGATGCGTGTGTGCTGGAGGACGACTTTGTCGTCTGTTCAGCATACGGGGACCGGCTTGCCAGAGTAGTTTATTTGCTGGTTAGACGTACTCTTGATGCGAAGGTGGACCTTGTGTATACCGATGCCGAGGGTCGGTTCATCGTGGGCGATATTGCCAGGAAAAGTGGTTCGTTTCGGATCGTTGCTGTTTATGCGCCCAATGACCGGGAGGAGCGGATTTCGTTTTTTCGGCGGTTGGGGCCGTACCTAGTGGATTCAACGCGCCTAGTCTTAGTGAAGGACTGGAATGCCGGCCTAGGCCCCAAGATAGATCGGGGGCGGGCTGCTAGAGGGAGAAGGTGCGATCGTAGCTTGGTTGATCTGATCGACGATTTTCGTCCTGTCGATAGGTACCGGGTCGATCACCCTGAGGGAAAATGTGGACGTCGGCTCATAATTGGCCTTTTGACAAGATAGTTAGCTACCTTGACAGAATGTTAGAATATCCGACATAGAACTGTTAGATTGTCGCACGTTTGTGCCCGGGTGGCGTTAGATCATAGGCCTAGAATGGCTGGTTACTGGAAGTTCAATCTGTCCTTACTGGACAGGCGCGACTCCCAGGAGCAGCTAACTAGCTTAGTGCAGCAGGAGCTAGTAGGGGCGGTTTTCGGGAATAAGTGGTGACAGAGACTTAAGAATAGGATTAGATCCTTCACCACTAATTTCAGCAAACGGCTCGCCCTAGATAGAGCTGAAAAGGTGAAGACACTTAATGCCAGTTTTTCTTGGGCGGTGGCAGGGGGTATCCCCTAAAGATATCCTTAGCCAGGTAAGCCCTGGAGCGTTCAAATAGCGAGCGCTACATGAGCCAGGTAATTATCCATAGGCTAAGCACGATCTTCTGGAGCTGTGAATGTGGCCGCAGATCTGCGCAGGGAATAGATTCGTCTAGGTTCCGATCGTTACATTTGTCAGGTCGATACTCCGGAGGGACGCACTCTTCGGGCCAACGACGGCATGTGCGATACATTTTGGCGGTATTTCGAGAACCGGTTTACCAAGGAGCCTGGTCCTCGTGAGGACGAGTTTCGCAGCTATATGTCTGACTTTCCTCGGCTTTCGCCGACTGAAGCAACTAGCTGTGAGGGAGAGATCACGGAAGGCGAGGTCTACACGGCACTGAAGAAGGTCGGCAGAGACAAGTCGCACGGTCTGGATGGTTTGCCCTATGAAGTGTACTTGAGGCTGTCGCACATCTTTGTCCCGATTTTTACTGTGGTGTTCAATAACTGATTTCGGTCGCGGTCCATCCCCAACCGGATTTCCAGGGCCGTAATCACTCTGTTGAAAAAGGGAAAGGATGTTGTAGGGAAACTAGACGATTACAGTCCCATAACTCTGCTAAACACAGAGTCAAAACTTTCCTGCATGAACGTTTGCAGTCAGTTGCCGAGTCTCTGTTGGGTCCTGAGCAGACTTGTTCTGTGAGGGGCCGAACAATTCAGAGCAACCTGCATCTGATCCGCACGATCATAGAGGGTGTACAAGACGACGATGGGGTCGTGCTGATCAATTTGTATCAGTCCAAGGCATTTGATATCCATCGTTACCTTGCCAATTTCCAAGCAACCCGCCGGATTCGCACCCGACTTCTACCGCTGGATTATCCCCCAGTGCTGTGGTGCAGGTGAAATAAGGCTGTCAGATGCTTTTGTGCTGTCTAGGTTGGTTCGTCAGGGTTGTCTACTGTCTACAGTGGCCTCTCTGTTTTGTGGGTTGGACGGGCCCTACTAGCATCAGTTTTGTTTAGTTTGTTTTTGTTAATACTTAGTTTGTTATTGTTTTCATTGCCCCTCCCTCTCATTTTATTCATCCATAGAATTTTAATTACATATATATAATCATTATATTTTTATGATGTGGGTGCGTTGTGTAGGTCCCCCTTTTGAGGATGCGATATTATGGTGTATGGAAGACTGAATGGTGACGGACGAGTTCTTTTGGTGAATGTGGAAATTGTAATGTATGAAAGAGTCGTGAATCCGATTAGATAGGTATAAGATAGATAGTGAAGACCAGCCTCTACCCCTCCCCTTATCCGGCTTTTTGCCACAATTATGTACTTTACATAATAAATACCCGAGCCAATAGTAGTACACTCCAAACCAGACTGACAGTCATACTAACACCTTTCAAATCTTGTATTATTATTCTGTTTAATATACGTATGTTATTTCTACTCTTGTGTTCGTGTTGTTCTTCCTTGTTCCTAACCTTGGATCATAAGAATGGCGACGAGGATATTGGACCATAAAAGTGGCGACGAGGATATTGAAGAAACGAAGTTCTACGTGGAGATTCTATGAAAAAAATCTTTTTTACTGTCGATCGTCCATAACAGAGGCGACGGAGGTAAAAAAAAACATTTGGACACCAACCAAAAGAGTGGTAACGAAAACAAGAAATTGAATTCTACGCAGGAAAAACTTTTCGTACTAAGGTTCCAGAACAACAGGTGACAAAGACCTGAAGAAAACATAGTTACACAAAATTACGGTGTAAACATGGCAGCCTTTAAAGTAACCATATTGGAACTAATGAAAATGCAATTCGAGCGGCAACAAAAAGATTAGTGAAGACAGACTAGACTCGAGGAAAAACAATTAGAAATGCAACAGAAAAATGAAGAGAAACAACTCGAATGACAAGAATTACTACTAGGGACAGTAACAAATAAAGGGCAAAAATTCCGGAAATGAGGTGCCATTCTCGCAAATGCTATATGAAACTCTATCAAAGACTTCACTTATGCACCGGACGAAGACAAAACCTTCGCAGCATACTTCAGAAGATATGAAGATTCATATGAGTTTAATTGCGGGAATTGGTCAGACGCGAATAAAGTACGTCTACTACTGAGGAAACTAAGGTCAAGCGAATACACTAAATTCGTAGACTACATCCTACCGAGGAAAACGAATGAGTTGACTTTCAAGGAAGCCGTGAAACTTTTAACGGAATTATTTAGTCCGAACACTTCACTATTCCACAAAAGATGGAAATGTTTAAATCTAACGAAAAAGGATAACGAAGACTACATAACATTCACTTCTATAGTAAACAAACACTGTGATAACTTTAAGTTATCTGAACTCAGCCTGGACAATTTTAAATGTTTGATATTCGTCCAAGGCCTTGTTTCGACTAAAGATGCGGAGATCAGACGGATATTTCTAACAAAACTTGAGAGCGAACCAGAATTGACGCTACAAAAATTGGCTGAGGACTGTCAGAGATGTATAAGCGTAAAAAAGGACTCGACAGATATCGAAGAGTCTGGCGTCGCGCACATACGAGATGTATAAGGACAAACACGTTTTTCGCCCTCCTCAAAAACAAACGAAACAAATTATTCTACTACAAAAAGTCAAATGAAATTTCAGAAGAAACTAGCACCCAGTCCATGGTAACGCCGTGGGGCTTTGCAGTGGTACAAATATTGTCCATACCGTTATAAGACGTGTCTGTCGTGCAATAAAGTGGGACCTAAAAGTTCTCAATTTATAACTAAGAAAGCAAAAGCCGAGTAAGACTTACTAGAACTGACCAAGCGGACGAGATAAATATACAAAAATACGTAAAAGTTTAAATGTTAAACAAAATAATCAGACTACAATTGGATTCCCGTTCAGATTTAATCATTATTAACTTACAGACGTGGAAGAAATTAAACAAACCGACCATGATGAGAACAGATATAATAGACAGGTCGATAACAGGAAGAAAAATAAAATTCGTGGGGGAAATTATTACAAATGTGACATTCAACGGAATGACCCAGAAATTAAAAGTGTATGTCCTAAAAATACAGAAAATCTATTTGGAACTGACTGGATGCAGAAATTTTACCTCTGTGATTTACCGATAAATACGTTCTGCAAAAAAGTGGAAAGCTTATCGACCGAGGCAGAGAAATTAAAGGAGATTTTCCCCGAAGTATTTTCATCCGGCCTCGTGAGGTGTAAAAAAATGTCGGAAAAACCGAAATAAAGAAAATGTACAACGCATTTTCAAGAAGAAGAGAAATGTACCTTTCGCATCATTAGAAAAATAGACGAAAATTTGAATAGACTCGTGAAAACCGGTATATTGACAAAGGTGGAATATAGTCATTAGGCCGCACCTACGGTTTACGTCAAAAAGAAATCAGATGAGATACGAGTATGCGCTGATTTCTCGACGGGATTGCATGCAGCGATTACGGATTATCACTATCCTCTCGCTAGTCGTAAAAATTGACTGGAGGAAATTTTTTCTCAAAAAATAGATTTGAGCGAAGCGTACCTACAAGTACCAGTAGATGAGGAGAGCTCGAGCTTGTTGTGCATAAACACACATAAAGAGTTATATAAGTTACAGAGATTACCATTCGGGATCAAGGTCGCGCCGGCGATATTTCAGCAAATAATGGACACTATTCTAGGCGGACTGGATTTCACGATCGCATCGCTGGATGACATTCTGATTTTTCACTTTACATACGGACTACAAGCCGTTATTGAGAATATTTAGATCAAAGAAAGGTCTACCGGTCTAAACTGCTAATAGATTGCTAAGATAGGGTACTATTTTATTGAACTATAACTTTAAATTGGAGTATCTTCCATAAAAAAAAATCG
>OZ038481.1:128208060-128218060 GCA_964036315.1 Acanthosepion esculentum | reverse complement strand
GAAGGGTATGTTTGTACCACTTAGTCTTAAAAAAATTCCTAGTATTACCAATATAAAATTTTTCAACAGTCGGATTCTCTCTTGTAGAAAAAGTACATAGATATACAAGAGAGTTAGCCAAACATTTGTTTCGAAATGATCCTTCGTTAGAATTCTTGCAATGACATCAGTTATTATTATCAGATGTATTAATCTTGGAATGTGGATATTATCATTTTTTAAAAATTGGTTTAAAATTTTATTATTGTGTTTCTTTGTAATCTTCTTAAGATCATCGATGCAGCTATAGCTTAGTTTTATTGTGTTTCTGTTAAGTATTTTACTAAGTGGATTTCTATAAAAAGGTTTATCAATTAAATGACATATATATAAGCACACATACACATATATATATATACACACATATAAATGTCTGTGTGTGTGTGTGTATACATGCGCGTACGTGTGTGTCTGCATGTATATATGTTTTATTGGTGTATATAATATATGGACGATTTTGTCAGAAATCTGCCCGGTTAATGGATATCTCACCATGTGATTTTTTTAATTATTTATCATTAGAGTACACCAATAATGTGAATTTATTTAACATCTAGGGTAAAAGGGTCCTAAGAGAATTAGAATACATGATTGGTGGAGTTAACTTTAACAGCCCATGCTATCAGATGAGACTTTGCCGCAGAAGGAAGCTGAGACTGACTAGTAGAGAAATACGATAGAAACGAATGGTAGTATCTGTCTATATTTCTGAGATGACGTATTATGTACATTATTTACTTTATTCGGACTATTGTCCTCATCTTTGTCGACATATTTATTACTACGTTTCGGC
This sequence comes from Acanthosepion esculentum, assembly GCA_964036315.1. Lineage (NCBI taxonomy): Eukaryota > Metazoa > Mollusca > Cephalopoda > Sepiida > Sepiidae > Acanthosepion > Acanthosepion esculentum. Next base: position 128,217,228 of record OZ038481.1, on the reverse strand, counting down.
CGTTGTACGCTCCGGCCTTCTTCAGGTGGTTGGAATGTCGAACTAAACCCTTTATTTCGCTCACTGAGGTAGACTGTTCTAATTTCACGTGCCATGTTTAAGGACACATGGAATAATGAATACAGTCGTTTGTTAGATCCAGTGACAGGACCCAAAGAGTGTGAGTTAAATACCCGGCTAAGGCAGTGGTAACTTTCAGAGGGAAATTAACAAGAGATAACTGATAACTGACATCCATTAACCATGGCACGTGGACAAGAGCAGTCTACCCCAGTGAGTGAAATAAATGGTTAAGTTCGACATTCCAGCCACCTGAAGAAGGCCGGAGCGTACAACGCCCGAAACGTTGTAATAAATATGGTGACAAAGAATGGGACATTAGTCCAAATAATGTAAATAATGTAAACGAATGGCAGTACATTGTATGACGTAATGCTTGTTATTGCGTCAAAAAAGTACTCATTTTCGACGTAATCGAAGTAATCTTATCACAGACGACGGAAATTGTGGCACAGAAAATACACGGAGCACAGTGTTATCGAATTAAATAGAAATGTTTACTAGGCTGAGCTTAGATGCGACACAAAGCAACAATCTGGTAGTCCCCAATGAGGATCAAACTCAGTATTCGGTCGTAACTGATATAGCAATACAATAACCATTAAACCGCGGCAAATTGTCCCGAAAAGAACCGAATAATGTACTTAGAGATCAAAGAATAATATTACAGAAACGAATAGATGATATTTACCGACATCAGTGTTATTTATCTGTGCAATTCGAATACAACGTCACCCGAGCTTCAGACACTTTTTTAATAACAAATATTACCTGGCTTCCCTCTATAGTTTCTACAAATATTTTCATGGCAACAGTTCCGACGACCTTTTTTTTCTTGGTGCCTCGACTGCATGAATTTAAGTGTGACACTAGATTGGCATCTAGGTCTCACCTGTTTAGTGTTGAAATAACTAAATTCAACCGCCTCTTCTACTTCCAAACTTTCTTTTCCCGCACTTCTCGCCTGTGGAACTCTCTTCTGTTTACTCACTTGTCCGATAACCACAATCTTCAAAAGTTTAAATGCAAACCTCACACGCCATCTCTTTTCTTCAGTGCCATTTGTATATTTATCCTTTCCTCAATCCTCCCTAAACTCAGACTTTTCTTTCATTTTCATTCCCCCTGCGTGATGAAGGGTTCAGTTCGACATTCCAAACACCTGAAGAAGGCCGGGGCATACAACGGCCGAAACGTTGTAATAATTATGGCGATTATGCGTAATAGTGGCATACGCGCTTTGTTTGGTGTGAAATAATTTTAAAAAAGAAATGTTGTTTTATTTTTCATGCGGCTAAAAAGGAATACACCTTGTATTCTATCCTGTATCTGAAGTAATAGAGTAAGAATCGTACTCACTTCTTGCTATCTCTGGGATCCACTTGATAACAAATGGGCTAAAAAATAATGAAGCATATTTCATTTTTAAATTTGATTTTTCCATTTGATTCACGGAGCTGATTAATACGATTAAATAATGTGGCATTTTCTTTGTAATACTTTATTTTTTTCTCATTAAAAATGTCAGTTTATTATAATAACACGTCATTTTCAAATAAGATACGCAAAAATGATTTCGTTGCTTCTACTGACGTGGGCGAGATTAAAAATTGCGTTTTGCGGATATTTAAATCCAAGCTTTTACAGAATTCTTGGTATTTATGTGTGGGGTGGGCGTGCATTTATATTTTAGAACTGCTCGTTTATAATTCAGCGGACGTGGGTGTGCTGCTGGTTTTCTTATAATTAATGAATTGAAATGTTATTTCTCATTTGGTGTGCCAGTTTAATATATCGTTTACAAAGCTTCAGTAAACAGCTTAATAAATTATTTAAAAGATTATTTAAGAAAAATAAGTACTCCCGGGTGCCTATGTCAAGGTGGTATTTAATAATTGGGGTATTCGTTTTTTTTTTGTTTTTTTTTAAATATGCAGTAAACGAGCTTTTTAATAATTTGGGTGGTGTGGTCGGAGATCGTTGAAGCTCACAAAATATGAAAAATTATTAAACGGGTAGCCTTAATTAGCTCATGGGAAGTTGGAACATTCCATCAAAACACAACACTACTGCCTGTCTATTAAGCGTATAAGAGTATGCAGGTAAAAATTTATAGAAGACAAATTCATTTCTTATTTACATTATTCGGACTATTGCCCTCATCTGTGTCGCCATAATTATTACAACGTTTCGGCCTTTGTACGCCCCGGCCTTCTTCAGGTGGTTGGAATGTCGAACTGAACCGTTTATTTCGCTCAATGGAGTAGATTTTTCTAGTTCAACGTGCCATGTTTAATTGATGTCGGTTATTAGTTATCTCTTGCTAATTTATCTCTGAAAGTTCTGTCTTAGCCGGGGATTGAACTCACTCTCTTTGGGTCCTGTCACTGGATCTAACTAACGCCTTTATCCATTGTGCCATGTGGCCGAAACGTTGTAATAATTATGGCGACAAAGTTAAGGACAATAGATCGAATAAAGTAAATAATGTACATTATACGTCATCACAGAAATATAGACACATTCACATCTCGGATTTTTATTTCGTATAGAAAAAAATGTAATAGATTTAAATCATTATCTGATGATTATAAACTATTTTTTTCATTAATATCAGTCTAGTATATCTTTAATTTTATATTCGTTGCTTTTTATCACTACGCGAACTTCCTCTACATTCTAAAAGGGATAAGCAAACCATAAGAAAGATAATTCTTTTCTTTTTATAATTTACAATACCAAAGTGCTTACGTTCATGCCCGTAACTAATGCCGTGTTACGGAGTTACAGCGTTTTTTTAATTTATTTGTTTACACATTATTTTAATAGATACACAGGATTATTCGAGAAAACTTTTCTAAAAAACATGCCCCCTCCGGCATAATTTGAACTTGGAGAAAACACATTATCACATGCGGATGCGAGATCGATAGACACAAGATGTTTGGGATCGAAACGAACCGTCAACTCGACAGGATTCCAGAACGGGTGTACCTGAAGATATTGGTAGAAGGTGTGCGCAGACGTTTCTTCTAAACCGAGGTCACACCGATGGCAATCGGGCTTATCTGCCCAGCCTAATCTGAAACGCACGTCATTGAGAGATAGGCCGTTCTTGATCAAATGCCACGTAAGCGAAAACTTAAGGTTGATGAGGTCATTCGACGCTGGTGCCCAGAACGTGAAATAGCGCAACTCAGTCGCCGAAAAGCCGAGCCACACAAAGAGTGGGTCCGACGCAACAGCCTTCACTATTTCGCGATACAATGCCCTGCTAGGCAATGACAGGTCCTTGAACTGAGCAGTAGCACGCAATTCAGATTGCTTCTAGTGTTAACGACAGTCCGCAAAGCAAGAATTGGGAGGAGTCATAGTAAGGCTAGAGAATTCGGCTATAACACTTCTCGCTCACAGCGAATCAATGCGCAGCTTAGGAAAACCAACATCGCAGTAACTCACGAATTATGCCATTCCTATCACCCATAACACGGACGCTAGACACAGACGTCTCTGCGTAACTTCGGCTTGTGTCCATGGCAAAAGTGCGAGAAAAGCAAGCTCTCGATCGGCTTCCTACGGACATCGCTGAGAGGGAGTACTGACAACCGGCAAAGGATGAGAGGAAAGGTGTACATTGAGCACACCTCCGCCTTACAATTTAAAGACAACCGCCTTCGGATCCAAATCCGGACCGCCGCTCTTACTTTTGCCTGTACATCCCACCAATTTTTCTTCAGCTAAATATCCGGCCACATTCCAGTAATGCGGACGGGACAGCACGTCCAACTGAAGGGTCCCGCAAGAGCAACACAATTCCAAGCATCTAACCACAAATCAGAAGTCCTATTGCGGTTAATCTTCGCCCCCGAGACCTTCTCGAACCGTTCAACCGCCAAATTATACCAACTCAATATCACTGTGGCTCCCATGTTCACAGCTTCGTTGGACATCTATGCTTAAAAGCTGACACTTGTAGCGCTCGCTAGCCACACGCTCCAGAGTCTTCTCAGCTAGACATTTTTCTAGGGAATCTGAAATGTGAATGGCCATGGTTCAATGTAAATAAATGGCAGAACTGCCCAACAAACGGAACTGACAAAGTTTGCAATAAACAACAACAAAAAAAAGAAAGGACATTGCAAAAAATAATATAAATCAAGTAAAAATGTATGCAAGTCAAATTAACAGTAATAAAGGAAAGCAATAATAATATAGCAAAAATTTCACAAACTAAGAATTGGCATATGTCTATATCAAGGACACATGGAACAGTGAATAAAGGCATGGTTAGATCCAGTGACAGGTCCCAAGGAGTGTGAGTTCAATACCCGGTTAAGGCAGTGGAGAACTTTCAGAGGGAAAAATTAACAGAAGATAACTGATAACTGACATCCATTAAACATTGCACGTGGAACTAGAACAGTCTACACCAGTGAGAGAAATAAAGGGTTCAATTTAAGATTGCACCCACCTAAAGAAGGCCGGAGCTCACAACAGCCGAAACGTTGCGTTAAATATGGCGACAAAGATGAATACAATAATCCGAATAATGTAAATAGTGTACATAATACCTCATCTCAGAAATATAGACAGATTCTGAACCTTGATGATAAATAAATGGCAGAATTAACCAAGAAACGGAACTGACAATGTTTGCAATAAACAAAGTAAAACAAGAATTTAATAATGTAAAGCAAGCAAAGAATATATGCAAAGCAGATTAAAAGTAATACAGCAAAATAAAAATAATATAGCAAAATTTCATAAACTATGAATTGGGGTTGACACACAAGAGAAAATTCAGATAAACGTACACAGCGTTCTGACTTCAAGGCAAGACAGACCAGGACTGAGCCAAGGACACCGACAAGTGGCCTATCTTATTGGATATGAAGAATTCCCTGCATGTATTTGTGTGTTTCTGATTATAAACTGCGCAGGGGAATGTATTTTGCAATCATTCCCAATGAAATAGGAACATAATCCCCCCAACGCAATCTCAGTCCAGACGAGATTATCCATAAGCGCCTTCACCTTTTTACCCATATCTAGAGCGAGTCGTTGACTATATCCGGTAGTGATAAACCTAATCCTATCCTTAAGACTCAATCAATAGTTATTTCCAATAAATGCCCTACTAACTCCCACTGAACTAATCTAGTCAGTTGTTGCCGGAAGTCTCTCCTGCCCAGTAGGAACAAGATGAACAAGTGTTCAACCATTCTTAGCCTAGAGTATAACGCCAACCGACACAGACGAATCTGTTGTCCGAATAGCCTTACTAGTGGAACGTGAGACAATCTAGAAAATATAGATCGACCCCTCTCACTAACATTCTATACAGGTAGCTGGGTAACTGGGTAACTGGGTAGACGGCTCCCTGGTTCCCTGACTGCATGAATTTAAGTGAGCTATTTGGTTTGGCATCTCGGTTCCACCTTTTCATTGTCGAAACGGTTAAATGTAACCGTCTCTTCTACTGAAACAGCTTCTTCTACCGCACTTCCCGTCTGTGGAACTCCCTTCCCCTTACTTGTTTTCCCGATTAATATAATCTTCAAATATAATCTCAATCGAAATCTTCTGAGAGCTTGATCTTGTTCCCTGTCCTTCTCTTTATCCTCTCCCCACCATCTCAAACCTCTTGCGTGCTTGTAGCACTTGCTTAGGGTGAAACGCCTAATATATATATATATATATATATATATATATATATATGAACAAAAAAAAATATTTTGAATGAGTGTATCCATAATTAATCTCAAGTGAAAATTAAACCTCAAGTGCACATCTCGTTAAGTTATATTTTTTCTATAATTTTAGCAATGATTTTACAAACATTTACGGTTTTTTTTACCATACGTGTCTGTATAATCTTTAAGTAGTTTCAGGTTACTCGGTTTTCTCCTTCTTGCGTGTCTTTTCAATTGCATCCATATATTTCTAAGACACAAAGATTTCTAAAAGGAAAAACGTGAAAGTTAAACCAACAATATTAAAACAATCTCTGTTCCCCATTTTGAAATTGAGTCTTTGTGTTTCTGTTATTAGAGGAACAATTCAAAATCCTGATACTTACCCTGTCACCCCAATCAACTTTCTTGTCATAACGACCCAAAGTTCGTAGATTTTTCCCACTAAAATTTCAACTTATGTTCATTATCAAATAACAATGAGGATTTCAAATTATAAGACTCTTAGTCGTCTGCTCTGTGCAAGGATATTTTGTTATTTTCAAACAAGTGTCTTTTGAAATTATTCCTATGAGTTGTATTATTTTGCGTTATTTTCCACAGGTCTCAAAATAAATCACAAGATAGAATTCAAAAGCAAGGATTCGGTTCATTAGAACGCCCACGCAGACGTAATAGAAATGATTCCAAATTTAATTTATGCTATAGACAAAAATTACTCAAACTTCTCGGTTTTTCCATCCTTAGATGCTTCAGGCACTTGCTATTAATGAACCTTACACATTCAAGGAACAGAAGCCTCTGGTGCTCAATGTTAATTTTAAATTGGCTGAAAATATTCAATTTCAAATTAAATCGTAATATACTTAATTAGAGTTTAATTATTGGCGCAGGATATTAATGAGAAATTAACTGTTTCTGATAAAAGATTGTAAACATTACGAAGAGAATTAAAACGATATAAATCATCAAATTTAATTCACGAGGGAATATACGAGGGTCATTCAATAAATAAGGTAAATTTTTCGGTATAAGGACTTCTAATACAGATAGAAGCTTACTTTTTCTTTTTTTTTTCATGTAGTCTTCCAGCACTGTCCCACACTTTTCCCATCAGCGCACAAGCTTCCGTATTCCCTCAGCGTAAAAATCTTTGGACTGATGTCTCAGCAAGTCGCTCACAACACTTCATCGTCACTTTTAAACTTCGTGCCTCCCGTGAACGCTTTCAAGGGACCAAACAGGTGAAAGTCTGAAGGGGCAAGTCCTGGGCTGTAAGGGGGATGAGGGAGCGGTTACCAGCCCAGCTCGTTGATGGTCTGTACCGTTTGGGCTGCTGTGTGAGGCCTTGCGTTGTCATGATGCAAGATGACTCCTTCTGACTGATTTGTCCCAACAGATAAACTCAAAGTCCTTGCAATGTCATCCACTGTCACCCTTCTGTCAGACTGAATGAGGTCATTGACTGATTCGATCACCTCAGGAGACCTCACTTCTGTAGACCTCTCAGGACTGTCTTCATGCTCAACACTGCTCCGTCCTTCTTTAAATAATTTAACCCACTTGTAGACATTTCTTAGCTGAAACATGTGGCACCATACACAGTTGATATTCTCCTATGAATTTCAACTGGTTTGAACCCTTCAGAAACCAAAAACTTGATAACTGACCGCTGTTCAATCCTGGAGAATGCTTCTTGGTCGGCCATCTTTGTTAATCGCCAAAACTCTCAAAGTTTTTCTTTTAATCTGCAAAAGAAATTAAATCCATGTGAAAGAGAAGTAAAACAAAATAAAAAAACACGAGTAAGCTTCGATCTCTATTAGAAGTCCGTATACCGAAAAATTCGCCTTATTTATTGAATGACCCTCGTATGTTCATATTTTAATATCTATTAAATCATATTCATCACTTATGCATGAAAGACAGTATATTTTTCCTGTTCATTTATTTATAAAGTCATTAATTTTGAACATATATTTGTTTTATGTTTCCTTTTATTAAATTCTTATGTCACGGACTAGTGGTATCACGTAGTCCAGGGCCATTTGCATTATAGTCTGGCCATCGCAGACGGAACCTGTTCTTCTGCAAGGCTTTTCTAGGGAGAGGAGGGTGGTTAAACACTTATCAAGATCAAAGATTAGACGTCTCAAAAGGTTGATGGTATTCTTCCAGAATAAACGGTTATCTGAAAAAATGAGATCAACTAAGCTCTATAGCTTTATATAAAATTTGCTAGTGTATGGCATGGCCCTGCTGGGCGGCGAACCTCTAGACTGAGTAGCAAGGGAAGCGGTTGGTTGCGCCAATAAAATCAACGGTCACATCGTAACCAAGGTGACAATTCAAGTTTGAGTATATCGAATGTGGTTTGACATAGAAAGAAGTAAGCTCCGCCAGGTTTCCTAGCGCTAGACACGATGCTTATGAATAAATAGTTCTGCAATTTGGTCCTATTTAAAGGTAAGATGCAAATATTACAAAAAATATATTCCCTATAAAATCAATGAACAAACGTGCCAATAACTTTAATCAAAAGTAATTATATAACAGCATGCTGGGACGCGGTTTCGAACCATACCGAAGTGTACTCATTTATTAAATTTTTATTAAAGGCATACGTAAGTCGCATTCCGGTTGAAGAGCATTATACTCTTTTACAAAGAGATGTCAGCGCCAACAGGTCTATACACTAACTCTAACCGATATAGTTAAAAGAAATAATGTTGGAACTTATATAAAAAATGTATTAATTCTCAAGAAAGTATTGTGTTTATGTTTCAGATACGAACAAATATATTAGATACAGGCTTCTTGATATTATAATGACAGTCAGTAATTTCCTTCATTAGGATAAATGATGGTTACTTTCACATGAGATCATTTGTGGCTGAGAGGCCTAAGAGCATACTATGCTAGACGGTAGTTTGACCCACAAAGGGTTAAATGTCCGTAAATGTCAGGTATGCGCATATCTTGAATATGGCTCACGAATGCACAGGCCGATAGACGTAAGTTTACTCATATAAAAAAAGATATATCTACTACGTATAATTCATACATATATATATATATATATATATATATATATATATACTAATATATATATATATATATATATACTAATGCATGTTTCATTAAATAATATAGACAAGTTGTGTCTATTTATTTTAAGTAAATTCCTTTTATATTGCCTGATAAGCTTAATAATATTATCATTGAAAGACGAAAGGAAATCGCCATATTGATAAATGTTTATATCCCATCTAAGGTTTCGGCTTACATAAGCCATTATCAAAGATGACATTTAGATTTCAATATATCAAACGACACACGGACGAAACAATAATGATAGCAGCGACAAACACGTTTATACGAGACGCGGAAGCGAAAATCAGAACGCAGCTTGTGA
>OZ038481.1:128125560-128205560 GCA_964036315.1 Acanthosepion esculentum | reverse complement strand
ATAGATAGATAGATAGATAGATAGATAGATATAAACAGACCAATATCCATTTCTATAGCCGTGATCCAACACAGGAGGTGGTTTTACTTTCGAAAAAAAAACTTATTTAAATATCATTTAATATTTTTGGGAATTCCTTGTGTATTCTGTGATATGAAAATCAAAATTACAACTTTCTATTTCAATCGAATTTAATGTGAACGTTAATTATACTATATATATTTTTTTTAATATCGAACAAGAAATAATAAAAATAGCATCTCTTATATATGATGTACAACCACAATTCTCTTCCGTATATCCATTTATAAATGATCAGACATTAACGCATTCTTGGTTTGGTTTGTTTTACGGCATATCAACCACAACGGGTAATTTTATCTATCTATCTATCTATCTATCTATCTATCTATCTGAGTATATCTTTACTTGGTTTGTTTTATTTTACGGCATATCAACCACAACGGGTTATTTAATGCCACACAAAATTCTTATTTCTGGTAAATTTTCTTTTTCAAAAAGGTATTGCTGGTAATATTTTTTTGTGTCAAAAATCTATTTCTGTTAATATTTTTGTTCAAAAATGTATTGTTGGTAATAATTTTTTACAAAGTATTTCTGGTATCAAACTATTAAACTATTTGACCATAGTTGGGACCCGTAACAGGTGCTACCACCCCGGGGCAGGGTGGACCTGGGAACATCAGCAAATAAGAGGTGGTTCCATGCTCCTCAAAACCTCCTGATCAGAGGCCTTGCTGTTGGACGTAGTTTGTCGTCATACCCAGTACGCATTCTAATCAGTTCACGTGTGCACAAATACATAGTAGGCGGGAGTCTAGGGTAATATAACCTGACGGGAGCCATTGTCTCTTCAGATTGGTTTTGAATTAAATTCAGTTCTAATTGGCTGACTAATATCTAGAAGAAGAGATAAAAATCGCTCCTATTATTTAAACCATAACTGGTGGCAGAATGCAGTAGAGCTGGATTCCGACATTTTCCAAAGTTATATGTGCAAAAGACAACAAAACAAAGCCAGTGGGAATTTGAACACGGCCCATCGATTCCTCATTATGTTTTGGTCACCGTTAAAATACATAAGCATTCAACGCAAGACAGAAAATTTGGATTGGAATTTTAATGTTTCTTCAAGACATGTGAAATCCGTCGATCCCGAAAGACCAAGAGTCTGTGCCAAAAGATTTATGCTTCATCTGTTGATGACAGCGCTCGCTATGGCTCTACATGTCCGCACGGGAGTGACTGTCTCGATTGCAACGAATGCATAGGAAGACGCTCTAGCTCGATGTCTCCGGGTTTTCTTTCTATCGAACACGCTTCGCTCCGGAAAAAAGCATTAGTCTCTTCTCTCTTTGCTCCAGCCCTCGGTTTAAATCGCGTCTCCAGCATGACAACGTTGGCGGCGTTTTCCCACCTCTCTGTAGCAATCACCATCGTTCTCAAGTCCCGACGTCCTTGATGAGACGATGAGGTCGACTTCGTTCGGTGTTCAGTTCCCCGTACAGAAGGACTGTAGGTATCCTCCTATTGGGTATACGGTATTCATGTCCAAGCCAGCGGAGCCGGCGCTGTTGAAGGCCATATATGCGGAGTAACTTCGACATTCCTGGCCAACCGATGCTCAAGATGCATCTCAGATGCGAAAATGAAAGGGGCTGAGGTGACGCTACTGTTTGAAGTGTATGCTCCTATTCTCGCTGTCATATTTCTATACATTTCACTTCTAGTAGTGATATGTGTAAATACAGTAAGTTAGCTCATATAGAAGACAAACAACAAACATGATTGATGGGAAATATGACGTCATTGGAATTTATCATTTGGAACAATGATAGATGCGAAAAAATAAATTGTCTTAGGAAAACGACAAGCATACATGGAATTTAGTTGTTTGGACGTATGATGCAATACAGTCAAGAAACTCAATATTGTCATCCTAAACAGAAAAAAATAATTTCTCTCGTTTGGTTAGCACTTTTCTCACAGAACGTCGAGAAAAATCGGAAAGTTAAAAGCTGGAAAAAATATCTAAACATTGGAATAGATTTGAAAAGATTGTGTATTCTATTTGTAACTTTCATATTTTTGCATAAATCTCGAAAACCTTTTAAAAACATCTAAATGGAATGGAAAAATGAAAAAAGACAATTCAAAATAAATCATTACTTAAATAGTGAGCACATTGTGTGATGAGCTGTAATATTTTATGTAATTTCTGACATTTTCCCTTTTGTAATATTAATGATAATATTGTCCATTATGAGGAAATATTTAGCATTCATTGATCGGGAGGCCAGGACAACTGTATATTGAATTTTATAAAACCTATCTCTTACAACGGGTTTTAAGGAAAATAGGTTTATCAAATCCATTAAATGCTATCGCTCTTTCCAGAAATGATTGGATTTTCTTTAAATTGAAGTACTTTGGAAGGTCAGTATCTTGATTATGACTTTATCTTTTCTTCGAGACAGACGTGGCATCTCTTCTCCTAGTTACTTTTGTATAACATCCTGATGTAATTTGGTTTCTCTTATTTGACATAAATCTTTGTTTATAAATTGGTAGCGCCAGTTCGCAATATTCGAAACGTGTCGTCTTCGCCAAGACCCATAGACTTCACATACACAAAGCAATTATTAATCAATGATTTGAGGAGTCCCTTGTATACGGTGAGCAGTTCAGATTGACCTGAAGTAGTTCGGATCAATGAAGATCATCTGCATGAATGCATCGATCTGAGGAGGCTATTTAAGGACATAAGTTAGATTTTCAGAATAATGTTTTGATTTTGCAGAAATTGCATTGATGGCAAAACTACCTGTAGTGCACCCTATTTGATGTTGCATTTCGTTATCTCCCATGCTAAATATGTTAACTCTGATCTATACAAGTATGGCGGACCATGAATTATAAATATGTAACACGTAGGATTGAGGATACTTGCAACAATTTGATCGTTATTGAAAATTCAATAATGATATAAATAATAATAACCCATCAATGACTCTGGTGTTAAATCAGAAACAAAAAACATTTATAACGTCTGACCAGGATGAGTGCATTTCAATCTGGGACTACCAATGTGATATCTTCCTAGTGTAACACGTATGTGGAGAACATTCGGAGACAAATGACCCGTCATGTTTGGATGTGGCCGACTTGTGCCAGCAACTGACTTGCAACTGTATTATAGCCCTGTTCAATGTATATATTGCCCAATCTGTCACGCATTCAACGTCCTTCACAAAGACCGTCCTGGGAATGACGATAAGCCTCATCCGTGTCCTGGGTAAGACAATAAACTACATCCGCATACTGGGTAAGAAGATAAGCTACATCCAACAGCAAGGCCTCTGATCAGGAGGTTTTGAGGAGCGTAGAACCACCTCTTAATTATTGCTGTCGACCCTGACCCGGAGTGGTAGGACCTGTTAGGGTCCCAGTTATGGGCAAATCTCTGGTCGGAACACTATGAAAGCGTAAAAATAGGTTTTGCTACGAAAAATACTTTGTAAAAAATATAACTAACAATATATTTTTGAAAAACAAATATTACCAGCAAAACATTTTTTGAAGAAAAATATAACCAATGAAGGAAAATTCTTACCAGAAATAGATTTTTGAAGGAAAAAATATTACCAAAAATAGATATTTGAAAAAAGAAATGTTACCAACAATGAACATTTTGTCGGCATTAAATAATCCATTGAGGTTGAGATGCCGTAAACCAAACCAAACCAAACCAAACCAAACCAAATCAAATCAAACCAAACCAAACCAAACCAAACCAAACCAAACCAAATCAAACCAAATCCTTCACAAAGAAAAATGATGAGAGAATAAGCCATTACAATTTGTAGAATATGATGCAGTTACCATCCTCTGAAAATTTTGGTGTTCTCAGTGAGAGTGAAATCCAGGCAATCGATCAGATATTTGTGAAAAAGCATATAAAAAACACGTCTTCTCACCGATGGTGCATCCACTGCCAACATCAAGCAACTTGGAAAATGGTTGATAATTTTATATAAGGTGCTCGTCATCGTAATCATTACAATATGGCATCGGAAGACAAAAACATTATCAGTTGTTATTTGGACGCTTGGTATCCTATGAAAAGGACCAGACAAACATGTGGGTCAAATCCCTGGTAGCCATAGAATATACGAAAAAATACTAACTAAAATCTCAAAATTAGCTTTCAAAACTTCTATAGATTTCCCTTAAAAAATTACATTTTTTTCTTTTTTCTTCTTGCATAACACACCATCTGCTTGCATTTTCAGATTGCAAAAAATTATTTCTCTTCAAATTTTCAGGCAATATGTACAAGTAAAGTAAATGATTTGGGAGTTGAAGAATATGATAATTATACGAGTTGTCACTGTTCTACTTGGTACGCTGACTGGCAGAATAAATACATGGATAAAGAAAATACTGGCGATGATTACTCAATGGAACTATTACAGAAAGGAAACCTATTTCTGAAGAAAGATCGGGGCCGATCTGAAATATCATATATATATATATATATATATATATATATATATATATATATATATATATATATATATATATATATATATATATATATATATAAATGCTTTCACTAAAAAAATCAATTTTTTTAATTTGCATCTTTTCAGTTGATTTTTCTATATCATATATATATATATATATATATATATATATATATGTATATATATATATATATACATTTATATATATATATATATATATATATATATATATATATATATATATATATATATATATATATATATATATATTCAAAATCTTTCGGTGAATAATATAGATATATTGTGTATACTTATTTCAATAATAAACTGGAAAAATTGTGTAAGTCAGAAGACAAGTGCAATGGTACCAACAGATTCTGGTTACCAGAAGTTATTGATGCACTAATTACTAGATATTGTGATCTTACCTGAAACAATAATGCACAATGGTAATAATAATAATAATAATAATAATAATAATAATAATAATAATAATAATAAGAAGAAGAAGAAGAAGAAGAAGAAGATGAAGAAGAAGAAGAGGAACAAGTCTTAATAAATCTTCGTTGCTTGGTTCTGCAAATACACTCCGACATGTGCAATCAGTTTGAGATCGTACGGCTTCATGGAGAACACCAAAAATGTAAGACAAGAAAAGATAGAAAGAGATAGTACTACTGCTGCTAAAATTACTCCGACTACTCCTACTACTAATAACAACAACAACAACAGCAACAAAAGTAATACTAATAATACTACGACTAATAATAAGAATTGCTTGTTCTTTAAGGTTTATATATTTTTTGTTATGCTTCCTTTCTCTCACGAAGTAACGCTCATTTGCTTTTATGTGGTCACGAACACTTAAAAAAACTAAACAAAGATATTTCATCTGCGTAACGTAAAACTATGAAGAATTATTGATTAAAATATCGGTTGGGTGGCTGAGTCTGCTCTAAGACGGTTTCTCGGTTATTTTTCTATATGCTGAATATTTTTTTCTTCATCCAAAGATAAATGCAAAGCCGTCTTTCCTTTCTTTAGCATTATTGTGTCTTAGTCTAAAACATTTATAGATGCCGATTCTAGTTGCGGTTTTCGTTGCGCGTAAAGTTCACTTCATTAATTTCCACATTCTATTTAAAGGCAAACAATTATTTCCTCAAGAAATATAGTCAGCATCACATAAGAAACCCAGGGGAACAAAACAAAGAATGTTTCACCATGACATTACTGTAAAATAAAGATAACATCATGGGGTAAAGTTGCCTTCCCGACCAACAGAACACTATATTTCTATGTACAAATTTAAATAAACCGGGCAATATATATATATATATATATATATATATATATATATATATATATATATATATATATATATATATATACGTGGCTTCTCATTATGCTATATATATATATATATATATATATATATATATATATATATATATATATATATATATATATATATATATATATATACATATAGCATAATGAGAAGCCACGTATACTTTCTTAATATGTATATAATATAGAAAAAACAACTGAAAAGTTGCAAATTAAAAAAAACATTGAATGTAATTTTTGTGAAAGTATTTATTTATATTTTTATATATATATATATATTTTTGATATTTCAGATCGGCCCATATCTTTTTTCAGAAATGGCTGTTTTCAGAAGCTTGTTTACATTAAGTAGCGTCCGTCGCGAGACACGGACGTCACGTGATATGGAATGCAACTGTGTTTGAATATTTCTAACGTAAATCTAACTGTAGTAATATTTTGTTTAAAATTTTTTTTAACTATATCTAACAAAAATTTTTTGTTTAACTATTGAAATATTTATAAAGATTTAAAATACCCAAGAGCGTACATTTAACGCTAGTTTATATGTATTCAGTTTTAAAATCCAGTATTTTTCTTTTTTTTTCTGCGTGTGTATGTGTATGTGGGACTGATATCAGAATCTATCAATACACATTTACAGTTTTCTAATGAGTGTCATGGTTGATGAAAACAGCCATTTCTGAAGAAAGATCGGGGCCGATCTGAAATATCATATAAATATATATATATATATATATATATATATATATATATATATATATATATATATATATATATATATAAATAAATGCTTTCACTAAAAAAAAATCAATTTTTTTTAATTTGCATCTTTTAAGTTGATTTTCTATATCATATATATATATATATATATATATATATATATATATTTATATATATATAAATATATATATATATATATATATATATATATATATATATATATATATTCAAAATCTTTCGTTGAATAATATAGATATATTGTGTATACTTATTTCTATACTGATCCTTTCCATTTGTCTAAACAGGTTCTTGATATTTAAATGAAATCAATTAAGTTAGTTCCCGTATATTTTTTAACGCGAGTAATTCAGGGTTAAAATATTAAGACAAACTACGACTGAATATGCGATAAATATGGTGCGATAAATGTATTGCTTATACACACACACACACACACACACACACACACACACACAGATATATATATATATATATATATATATATATATATATATATATATATTTAAATAGTGCAGTATATATATTATAAAGAGATAATCATACAAAGAATTAATCAGTAAATTTAATGTAATTAATGCCGAAATCTCTTTGCTAACCAATTGACTAAACCATTAACCTAATAACCATTTGTTGAATGCCTCAATCCCTATTTCTAAAAATGTAAGAAGGATCTTCTGGAGGAAATAGTAAGATATTAATCTAAAAAATTCTCCATTTTGTCCATGTCACGTTAACTGAAAAAGACTTAGGAAATAATCGTGGAATTAACATATGACTATCTTTAAAAAAATGTTCTCACTTGAAATATTTCAAATACAACTCTAGCGTTCTGACAATGCACGCCCAAAAATTTTGTAACCGTGAATAAATAACACACTCTTAAAAAAAACACCTTTCGCTCTACAATACATTTATTTCCCCTTCGAGTTACCTGAAATGCAAAAAAAAAAAAATTAAAACCTGATAATGAAAATGTGTAAATTTTCGATAGTATTAGCGGAACGGAACATCAAATCCATCTTACAATTTTAAACCTAAGGATCGCGTCATTCAACGAATGGTGAGTAAGTTAATGCATTATTAAGTTTGTTAGCGAAGAGGTTTCGCAATTGATTACATTAACTTTACTGATTAGTTCTTTGTATGAAAACCTCTTTATAATATAATGTAATATATATATATATATATATATATATATACATATATATAGTTAAAATATATATTTTAATGTATTTATGGGTTAAATTATTCAACATTAGATATAAAGCGTATGTAAATATAAAAGTGGACATTGAGGGGGACACACAACGGTTACCGTCTGTTTCCTGCTTAAATACATGTCCTGAAGATTGAGTTTATGTGTGTGTGTGTGTGTGTGTTGAAATTAAGTAAACAGAATTTTTCTAAATAATACAATGATATAAGGTACACAATGATATAAGGCACATGAGCACATCCTCTCGTTAAGAAATAAGCCTTTTCCTTCTAGATTGGCTACCAAACAAGGATAAATGGCCAAGTCTTCCCTACCGTTTAACACGTAGCTGGGCGACAAAATATGGATTCTTATTTACCCAAGTTTATTTGCGGTTAGTGTAATCGTTAGTCGGCCGGCCTGAGAAGTCGGAGACCGGAGTTCAAATTCTTGCTGATTTATTTAAATTCAATTATGCGCATATACCCTTAAGAAATGTATGAACACTATCTTTTCGTCAGTTCCTAGATACGGGTTAAATATCAGGTTAGAATTGGTTCTTTAGCCTTTGTTGCCAAACAGTCACGGAGGATAATTCTGAATTGAAAACGGGATGTGGTTTATTTGGAGAGCGTGAAACATACTGGGTGTAGCAGTTACCTTTGCTGTCCTGTCGGCTGGGGCTTCAGAATACACCCCTGCAGAGAGGTAAGATCCTCACCCAAAAATGAGGCATCCTGGGTAAGAGAAAAACTACATCCGCGTCCTAGGTAAGACGATAAACTAAATACGACAGAAGGTCTCTGATCAGGAGGTTGTGAGGAGCATGGAACCGCCTATTAATTACTGGTGTTCCCAGGTCCACCCTAGTTATTTTCATGAGAATAGCTTAAAAGCATTTTTATGTTATTATTATTTGTAATTTTTTAAATTTTTACTTTTTTAGGATCTGTTAAATTATTTGGGCGAGGATTTCCTTTTGCGAGGCATACTTCTGCCGTATGATATCGGCAACAATAACCTGCAGAAGAACTCAAAATTGATCGCTGCTTTTGAGTATTGCATTAGCATTTAAGCTTACCTTTTAAAAGTTAAAAAATAATTCTTCTACTGCCACTAAATTTGAAGACAATTTGATGTGCGTAGGTCCTTACTTTCCGTACAAACAATTATTTTTAATTATAGGTGTCTTTTGCAATTAATTTCAATTATTTCCAAAGTTATATCCAAGTTATAAAAATTGTTATTGTACAAAAAATCATCGCAAAACATGTAAGTAATCACCGAAAACAATCGTAGTAATGAAAAATTTGTACCCAAAATTTCTGTGACATGAGCCATTGAAATTTAGAGTTGTGACACACTGACATTGGCATTTATTATATAGAAGAAGAAGAAAAAGAAGATGAGCTGTTGAGAGATATGCCCCTTTAATTGAATAAGTCTGACGCATTCACATTGCTATTTATTTTCTAGTAGAAGGAAATGAGCTAATGAGAGTTTTGTCCCTTTAACTTAAAAAGCTTTAGGCACTGATATTGACATTTATTATAGAGAAGAAGATGGCGTTTTGAGAATTGTGTCCATTTACTTGAAAAGTTGTGACACACAGACATTGGCATTTATCATATGCAGGAAGGAGATCAGTTAATGAGTGTTGTGTCTTTTTAATGGAAAAAGTGTGATACACTGACACACTAACAATGGCATTTATAATATAGAAAAAAAGAGATGAGATATTGAGAGTTGCATCCCTTTAATTGAAAAAGAAATTGCCACAATGTCATTAGCATTTATTGTATAGACTTTTGAAATGTTTATTTGTAAAGTTCCAACAAGAACATAGAGCTTATTTTCGATTTCTTTAGTACATTTACAGTTCAGCATATTACACTACTGCATAACCGTCCTGGGTATGAGGTTAAACTGCATCCGAGTCCTGGGTATGACGATAAACTACATCCAACAGCAAGGCCTCTGATCAGGATGTTTTGAGGAGCGTGGAACCACCTCTTAATTACTGATGTTCCCAGGTCCACCCTGACCCGGAGTGTTAGCACCCGTTAGGGTCCCAGCTATGGGGAAATAGTGAAATCCCAAGGTGTGTCCACGTCCTGGGTATGACGATAAACTACATCCGCGTCCTGGGTATGACGATAAACTACATCCGCGTCCTGGGTAAGACGATAAACTACATCCGCGTCCTGGGTATGACGATAAACTACATCCGCGTCCTGGGTATAACGATAGACTACATACGCGTCCTGGGTATGACGATAAACTACGTTCAACCAAAAGGCCGTCAATCCGATCAATCGGCTGATCATGTCATGCCCCATCACATCTAACCCATCCCAAAACAACTACAACTTACAATTAACTTTCCCTCCCAAACCCTACACTAAATATACTAACACCTTACCCCTAAAATGTGATGGGAAACAATGATGTTGCCAGCTATACGTTTTTGAAACGATGCTGTTGCCAGCTATACGCTTTTGAAACAATGATGTTGTCAGCTATACGCTTTTGAAACAATGATGTTACCAGCTATACATTTTTTTGAAACAATGATATTTCCAGCTATAGGTTTTTTTATACAATGATGTTGACAGCTATACGTTTTTTTGAAACAATTATGTTGCCAGGGATACATTTTTTTGAAACAATGATGTTGCCAGTTATACGTTTTTGAAACAATGATGTTGCCAGTGATACATTTTTTGAAACAATGATGTTGCCAACTATATGTTTTTGATATATCTAGTAAATACTGGATCTGGCATTAAATAACCCATAGTGGTTGATATGCCATAAAACCCCAAACAAACAAACTACTGCATAAACATATATAAATAAAGTAGAAATTTTACAAATGCGAAGTAACAGTTAAACTATTTGAAGCTGGTCGATGCAAATCCATTACAGGTGTAATATGACTGAAGAAGCGTTCACATCATTTCCAGCTCGTTTTCTGACCAGGTCGTCGGAACCGTATACGGTCATTAAGTGTAGAATAGCTAAATGTAAGTTAATTGTCATGCCTTAACAGATTATATATTTCAATGAAATATAGCGTTCTATAGTTGTCATGTACATAGAAAAGATGTAAGCAAATGGTAGAGATAATTTCCAATACATGGAAGCCTCACCTCGGAAAAAAATTGTATAATTCCCAAGGGCGATTGTGAGAAGTTTAAATCCAAAGGGAAAAAGAAGATCGTTTCCGATGACATTAAGAATACTGAAGCAACATTTTCTTTGATACTTTGTTAGACTGTTAATGAAGTTAAGGTTTGTAAACAATAAAACAACGCATCACTGATATTCACAATTTCATACATTTTTAATAATAAAATTGCATTGTAATTTTTTAAAAAAATCCTAGTCGTCTATGTTTGCCACGAACATTGTGCATGTTACTGAAAAGTTGTGGCCGGATATTATAGCCTCGTCATCACCTGTTATATTTATTTCATTTTGCTTTAGACGAACATTTTCTTGCAGACGAACATGTTGCCTATATTAATTACATTAATCGGACTGTTATCCTCATCAGGCGTATCTGACCACATATATAGGGAAAAGGGTTTTCAACACTCCCTGTAGGATGAGATTGAAATAATGGATAAATTATAAATAGAATCACGGGATAATACGAAAACTTAAGGAATAAGCTCATATGCTAGGCCACAGGAATCTCATGAGCCGATCAAGCATAGAAATGAATACAATATGGGAACCAGTAATAAGGAATACTAGAGAAAAGCAATGAATAAAACATAAAAAAACGCAGTCTGTCTATATTTCTGAGATGAGGTATTATGTACAGTATTTACATTAGTCGGACTATTGTCCTCATCTTTGTCGCCATATTTGTCACAACGTTTCGGCCGTTGTACGCTCCGGCCTTCTTCAGGTGGTTGGAATTTCGAACTGAACCCTTTATTTCGATCACTGGTGTAGACTGTTCTAGTTCCACGACCCATGTTTGATGGATGTCAGTTATCTCCTGCTAATTTTGCTTCTGAAAGTTCTCTACTGCCTTAACCGGGTATTGAACTCACACTCTTTGGGTCTGTCACTGGATCTAACCAATGCCTTTATTCACTATGCCACTGTAAAAAACGCAATATAAACTCATGGTAAAAAAACAATAATAATAACGGAAAAATTGCAATATGAGAACTAATAAAAATGTTCCTGAGAGATTAGGTCTATAAGTCCTAGAAAATAATACACAGGATATCTCCTCAAGGTCACATGGCGCAGAAAGATGATTGTTAGATCCAGTGACTGGACCATCAGATTTGTGAGATCATACCAGACCACCTCAGCGGTGAACCGAACATGGAAATTTGAGTTAAATGGAAATAACTGAGACATCAGGGAGAGGCATGACACGTGAAAATGGGAAAATATTTCGGTTTGAAATTCCAATCACCTGAAGAAGGCCGGAGAGTACAACGAGTGAAACGTTGTGAATATAGCAATAAAGATGGGGGTAACAGTTCAAATAATATACATAATGTAAGTAATCATAATACCTCATCTCAGAGATATAGACAGAATATTTTGCCTTTCGGATGGTTTCTCTATATGTTTAATCTCTTTATAATCCAGCGTGTGTACTTGTCGTTGACACCCGCACGCATCCGTATCGCCATCCTCTCTTCAGATTCCTTTTCTATCTACAAAAGGCGGTGATGGCTGTGAAGCAAAGAGACTTTGACAAGGCCATTTACTTGAATTTGATTTTGATCGACAACTCTGCACGACGGAGAATCCCACATACTTGGCCAGAAACCCCTCCTTTGCGTTTCAAAGATAGTTGAGAGAGGCGAGATGTGACACAACTGGCTGCATCAGGCTGTCGCATGCTTTGCCTGTCAAGTTCCGTCCTGGTTACACCAGCCAGATTGGCGCTTTCTTCTTCCACCGGTTTGCCCGTTGAGATCTTCTTCCATGACAGTGAGTATTTTATTGACGATTTGTGTATTTATATCTTTCCCAAGATTATTCGCACATAAGTGAATATAACGAAGCCGTTCCGATTCATTTTATGCCACTTACATCAGATGAATATCAAAGTTGAAATCCCTTGGGATTGCCGAGCGTTCACCCATCTAGGTACTGACTAGGTTCGGCGATGCTTAACTTTGCTGATCGGAATAGAAGAGATGTTTCAATGTGATATTTGCCGTAAGACCAACACTATCATGAAAGACGCTTAATTCAAGTTAGATGCATAGCTCTGCTTAAGATATTGATCTACCGTTATTTTTATACACAATAAGATGATGCCAAACGCAGAACAAAAAATGGTAGTATATTTCGCCACCTACTAAAATTCAGATTTTTCTAATGCAAACAGGATAACAAATTTGGTGAAAGCAAAAACGTTATTATATTTAATATTTAATAAATCTAATCACAGACAGATCCGCAAAATCATTGTGTCCTTCGGTACGAGTAATGAGGAAATTAGTTTTCATTGACCAAAGAAGAGCTGAGTTCGAATTCCAGTCAAATCCATTACATTCACTTACGTGCTAATAACCTTGGAGAAGGTATGAATCCTCTTCTCCCCCCAGCTATGGGTAAATTGCAACACAGACCGAGTTATATAGCCTTAGATGGCAGAAAGAAATGACAACCTACTGCGGGCAAAAAATATGTCTCTTTGGTTATGTATCGAAAGATACATGATCGCCTAACCGTGTATCACGCATGTAACATAACTGACTGATCAAAGAGTTAACGTTATTGCCGGTTGAAGATTTTAAATCTTTCGCTTAAAACAGTTATTTTAAACGAAAGAAAGAAAGAAAGAAAGACAGAAAACTTTATTGAAATGCACTACCCACCATTGCTACATATAGTTTTTCTTAATCATTTCACCCAAAGCTGATAAAACCACTATGATGCAAGGGGTTACTGAGTGTTAAAGAACATCGAATAATATGATATTAAGAAAAGAAATTAAAATAACAAAAATAAAAGAAAAAAATATAAATTAATTTTTGAAGATCAAAAGTGAGTGGGAAGCAAGAAGTCAGAACAGTGAAATGATGAGACTTTACCGTCAATCTAGTACTATTCATAAAATGTAGGTACCATAGAAGAATGTTTATCCAAACAATTACCATAAAAGTATTTAAAGAAAAGATACAAAGAAACAACGTTACAGCGGTGGATAAGTGATTGAAGCCGAGATGCCAGATCAGGACCAATAATATTTCAGATTCTTTGGATTTTATCAAGAATTTCTCGATATATATCAGGAGTACAACACCAGATGTGTCAACAATATTCAAAGCAATGATGAAAGGCAGACGTATAAATATGTAAGATAAACCCTGGCGCGAAAAAACTGTTTAGCACAACACAGGGATCCAAATTTGTTTGCTGCACACTTAGCATTAGATGAAATATACTATTTATATCAGTGGAAATCCTTAGTCTGAGAAGACGCAAGGAGTCACTCTCCTGGGGATTAGCATTAGTCATGTTGATGGAAGGTAAAAAAACGTTATCTCAGACAATTAAAAGAGAACACATTTGTTTTGGCCGCGTTAAAATATTGAACAAGCCACTCCTGAAAATTTTGTTTGACGTAGGGTGGAATATCAGTATAACGATTATGTCATCATTTTCTCTTCGAGGCATATGTGCTAATAATTTGTTGTTGCTATTTATCAAGTGATGTATTTTTTTGTTATTCGGTAAAATTCTTACAAATGTTGTAACACAAATCCACGATATTCGATGAAGGATGGTTCTCCTTATGACATCCAACATTCATTTGCTCGAAAATATTTTCATTATTTATCTAAAAAACGGTCGTTTACAGCGGATGATCTAGGCGTTTTTGCACGGCTTGGACGCTTTTGATGTCATGTATATTAGAGATTTGATCTGACGAGGCTATTTTAGCATATAACTCGAATTCTTATGGTAATGTTTTGGATTTTTTGCATCTTAAGGTGTTCAACAAAACTAACCATTCTACATGCCGTTTTCTAATCTCGTATACAATATTTATTATAACTGATCCATACACCGAGGTATTTCAAGTGATTAACTTTATTACTGCAATATTCTGAATTGTTTGACAGATTCTAAACCGGCATCCTTTCAATCGAATTCAAGATCATAATGTCTTCTTTGGAATGTTATATCTTGAAAGTAAAGGAAAAGCAATCAGTAACATTGCTTTGTAGGGTACGACATTCATTTATTCTGTTTTTAAGATCTGATTTTTTATGTCCTCCTTCATCCGTGCAATAGGATTTATGATTAAATCATTAATATTTCATGAAACAGTCGTTCGTTTTTCATCCAGGGTTTCGGCGAGCGAATATCAGCATCATATATCAGTCATCAACGTCGGAGAGCAAACAGAGATTTCTTTGTCCTTCATCGTCACTTCACCTATTTTCATTTCACGTTTTGAAGAGGAAAAATAAACTAAAGGAACAAGAATGGTACAATAATGTAAATCATCGATCAGCAGCAATGGCTTCTTGGACCTTTAACAGCAATGGATTATATTTGCCCGAAGACCTGATAAATAAAGTCATCACAGTTATTTTCTGTTCAAATTAAAATGTTCAACTTCAATCAGTGAAAGATATTCATGTTTTTAATTTATGATATCCAGTAGGATTATAAATGAGACATGTAATATATATGTAACAAAAACTCACATAGAAATCTTTGTAGGTGTAATAAGCAAAAAGCCAAAGCAGCTATTCAGATTAATATAGAAATATATATAAAGAAAATGCTTCTTCTTCTTCTTACTATAATAATAATAATAATAATAATAATAATAATAATAATAATACTTGAAATAAAAATCTCATAAATGTGGCCCCATGGAACATCAACAATCCCCGTTGTAGTTGGAGCCCTCGGATCGGTTGGAAAATATTCCAGTAGACTAATTGAAGGGCTCCCTGGAAACCCATGCCTTAAAGAAATACAAAAAAATGTTCTCACGAGTACAGTCGACACGTTACAAAGGGCTTTGTCAATGTATTTTTTCCGAGTGGAAAAGGTCATGATGCCATTCCCAAGCTTAGGTTCCTGGGCGGGACCCGGGAAGAAATGAGTACACATCAGAAATCAAAGGAAATAAAATAATAATAATAATAATAATAATAATAATAATAATAATAATAATATCATCATCATCATCATCATCATCATCATCATCATCATCATCATCATCATCATCATCATCATCATGTAGGCTTTTAATTATTTTAATCATTTCATCCCAAGCAAGACAATAAAGGTAAGGGTTTAAAGATTTCGAAGGAATAAAAAAATAAAAGCAAAACATTTTCAGGAGAGAGAACATTAAATGAAAAGAAATTAAGAAAGAATATAACACTTTCATTTTCATTTTTGAAGATCAATGTTGACTAGAAATCAAGAAGGCTGGAGAGACTTCCACAAACGTGAAGTACGAAAGAAGAAATAATTAGCATAAAACGTTCCATTTAATTTTTACAAAAGTAAAATGATGAAACCTAGCTGCCAATTTAATACTTCGTAAAGTCGAGGCACAAAATAGGAAAGCTCATCAGAACATTTCCTATGTAGATATTTATAGAATATGCATAGGGAAGCCAATTTATCGTGGTGGGAAAGTTACTGAAGTCTAGATGCCAGATCAGTCTTCAATAACTTTGTAGATTCCTCCTTGTGTTTTATCAAGAATCTGTAAATACAGAGCAGAAAACTCCGCCCAGGTGTGTCAGCAATATTCTAGGAATAGACGAATGGTAGACTTATAAATATGTAAGACAGATTCTGGCGAGAAAAATTGTCTCGTACGACAAAGTTAACAAGCTTTTTCCGAAAGAAATTCAAAAGAAAATAAAAATATGTTTTGAAATCATTTGATTCTATTTTTTTTCCTTAACGAAAGAACATTACGTCTTTAGTTTAACATGTTCGACTTATTTCAATGTTTCTATTCTTTGAAATTATTTTATTTAAAATACAAGAACTGTTGTCCGTAGATATTGGATATTTCTCGGTTAAATCGCGGATCTTTCCTTATTTCCCAGTACTTGCAATCTGAGAGAATGCAAACTTGGCATTTTCCATCACGGTTCCATTCATCTTCCGTTAGTTTGACAAGACAGAACGCGCCTTTCATCAGATATCATTCTCCTGGTAAAAATGCCGCGTACAGGAAAATTAATTTAGATAAAGCAAGCAATGATGACAGTGATAGGATTTATCGTTGACGCGAGAGATTCTTTTCAAAAATATTTAAAAGAATTGCATATTTATAACAATTTCGCGAGTAGTCGGAACAAATTCCTTGATCCGCTTATCTGAGGAAGCAATGCTAGTGGGCTGCCAGCACTATGTCATTTACAGACTCTTCATTTCTGCACTCGTTCGGTGGCTTCCCCGTTTCAAAAGCTGTCTGTAGATTTATTGATTTTCATTTGCCAATGATTTCGATTTGTCATTGCGTTCGACTTTGTACAAGAATTTGAGAACGTTTGCATCAAGCGTTTTATTTATTCACGTATTTTGCTTTACAATTTTAATCACTGAAAAAGCATTTAATACACATCAGTTAACTTGTAGAAATTCAGTATAAAGATGTATTGTCAGGTGAGAATCGATTGCGTATACGGAAATCGACATGTACTCCACTATAACCTACAAAGTTTCAGAAGATGCGAGCTGCAATGATAGATAATTATTTCAAATATTAAAACGATTTAACAGAAATGTATTTAAAATGTATCCAGCTTAAAAGATTGAATTAATAAAAATTATTAGAAATGATTAAATAGTGCATTATTGCTATAGTGAAAGACACCTAGTCTATAGATAATAGACTCTCCCATCTATTATAAGTAGGAGTCAGTAGGTAGTCGAGGAAGGAGAAGTGTTCAGCGACCACAACTCGATTACTCTGCGTAACACTTTATTATAAGTTCCTAACGTTTCTGTACGTTTAACCTATTTAGGACGCATTTAGTCCGAATACAGTTTCTATTGTGGAAATAACTCCACAACAATTATGCAATTTCTTATCAATTATTAGTTATATATTAGAAATCAGGATGGAGATTTCAAAACAATCAAGTTGAATAATAATGATATTGCAGAATGACTTATTTCAGCTTTCTTTACGAATAGGTCTTCTAGAAAAAATTCCCGCATTTACAAGAGGATTCTATCATCGAATGTTTTATTACCCACAAAATGATCCCAACAGATGTCAAATAGGCGGCTTCATTTCACGCCTGAATGTGTTTTTCATTGCTCATCCGAACAACGACTTCATTCTCTATTAGAGGGATCGGTGTAGTAGAATTTTTGCCTCATACAGAACTGCGCACAATCACTGCCAGAGAGTCCTGTAAAATACAAAGTGCCACAATGCTCAGACAGTTCAAGGCATGGATCACTAGATTCCTGGAAAATCGCAAAATCTATTCCCGTTATCACTTTCCCTATAAATACCCCTGGGATTATCTTATAATCGTCAGATAAGGTTAATATCTTTCAATGGATTTTGACTAACTTCATATTAGACGACAAGTGTTAGTCATTAACTGATTTCCTTCGCATAAGGGAAATATGCTATATGATATTTCAGCTTAAAGGTTATCCAATCAAAATCCTAAAATCTACGAAGGTTACTTATCGGGATAATATCTCTGCTCTTACTCTCAAGAACCTTGGCCCATAAATATCTCTAGTCTTGGAATACTGTTTAACCATTGCCTGAAGAATAAATGCTTCTCAAACCCAGGCGTGGAAACTAATGCACGCTCTGGGTATAGCAAAATTGGAAAGCCCTTGTTCACGTTACAATATTGCCCCATAGGCCGCCTTATTCACATCAGCAAAAGTTTAAAATCTATCATTATAAAGATAATTGTTGGCAACCACAACAGAAACAGCCTTCTAAGCAACAAACACGATGATATCCTTTCCTCGAAATTCATTGCAGATTTCTTAAATATTTTCACGCGTAGATTAAGTGAAGTGCTTGATAATAAACAAAACATGTTGAACGCGATCACCTTAGATATCTTGAAAGTTTAGAGATGGTGTAGTATGGTTGATTGCTGCACACACTCGCCAGCTATGGAATCGATGGGAGAGTCTTATCAGTCATCATATCTTTCCTATCAGGTAGGTCTATGAAGGTTGTTTTTAATCGCCAGTTTACTGAGCCACATAATATTAAAGTTGGCGTTTCCCAATAATCTCTGCCCGGTTCTACTTTGTTTCTGCATTATATTAATGATCTAAAATATTATCAGATCCTTTCTAAATATATACAGTAGCGGCCATTATATAAGGAACGGGAACAACAAAGACATAAATAAGTGTATTACTTAAAAAGCAATGCATGCTTAGCAATGAAATTTTTACCGAATAAAGATTAGGGTGTAATGCATAAATATTATAAAAAGTTACAAAAATTAAAAGTTTATGCAAATTATTAACATCGTTCCTTAACTTGTGTCCACTAGCTTATTTCCTTTGTTCCATTTAATATTTATTTAAAACCAAAAATATTATGTAAATGTTTGTAACTTTGTATAATATTTATGCATTACACCCTAATCTTTATTCGGTAAAATTTTCATTGCTAATCATGCATTACTTTCAAAGTAATACACATATTTATGTATTTGTTGTTTCCGTTCCTTATATTATGGCCGCTACCATATAAAGATTGTACCTCTCTATATGGGGCACCTCCAAATATCTGGATGGTCAGGTCCTGGTAACCTAGCTCAAACGGGGTAAAACAATCTTGGATCATTCAATACCTCAAACACAAAGCATGAAAAGTAGACACTAAATCACCTTCAACCCGTATTAATGAGGCTCTTTTCCTCAAAAGCTTATTTGTTTAATTCATCAAATGGATATCATATATATATGACATCGCTAAAGATGGTGGAAGAATGGTCAGCGATGTATGGCAATTTTCTGCTGCTCAATATCATGCTGTCAAGGCGTTGAACCCACGTGTGTCACCCTGTCCCTCTAACTACGGCATTGGCAGAGCGTAGGAACATTCCTCAATGCCAATTTAATCCACTGGGTGGGTGATAGGGTGGTCATCATGTGGTCCCAGGACATGACCGAGCCAGCACTCACAGCGGGGGCTGAGCGTTTGTGCGGAGTATGCCGATATACCGGTGGAGATCGTTATTGGACACAAGTTCGGACAAGTTCACGCATTGATGATCCTGAGAGTGCGGGATAATTTTAAGCTAAATATTTTCAGCATTCTCAGGTAACGTGAAAAGTCGACAACATTCTAATTTAGATTCTTGTGGAAATCGAGATGAATGTAAATCGAAAGATTAAGTTTCGCCAATCACTGAAGTTGTTAATTTGGTGAACTTTGTGAATAAACATTTGAAGTATGGCTTTTAATTCTGTTCCATCTCAGAATTATTTCACTGACCAGACAAATGTTTTTGACAACTGTTGTGGTGTCTTCCCTCTAATGATGGTATTCGAGTAATTATAAAATAGTAGGAAAGTGAGCCTCTGGGGAACAGTTATATAGATTGAACGCTGGTCAACCGACACACACTCCCAAGTCGTGTAACACTTTTCTGTTGTATTTTCTGTTCAAATACACTATTTATCTGCAACCTCTTGTTTTGTTATTTCTTAACCAATTACTTGGTCACGATTAGACGAATGTATTTACAATTCTTTTTATTTAGTGAAATTAATTATATCCAACTAAAAACAAATGCACTGATGAGGCCGACAAAATTTTCTTTCTGCTGCGTCATTTAAGGACGTTAGTGACCATGGATTTCTACAATTTACTCATAATAAATATTGTTTTTTTTTCTCGCCATCCCCTTACTCATGCTCGCTACGTAATTTATCTGTTGTTTTCCTCTGTCCGTCTTGCATTCAATCGGTGATCTGAGTATCAAATTTTCCAAGTTGTCTTTCCTCAATGTGCCATAGACATGTCAAAAGTCTCTTCCTGATATTAAATATAAGTCTTTGTTTTGTTCCCATTTTCTCTAAAACTTCTTCATTGTACACATGTTCGGTCTATGACATTCTCAACATCTTTCTGTATGACCACATTTCTGTTGCTTCAATCTCCTTTTCATATGTGAAGATTTTTTAAGAAAAATCTCTGCCATGTAGGTGAACGTATGATATAACAGTTCAGAGTGTTTTTTTTTGTTTCTATCAAAAATTATTTTGTTTCTTAATGATTTGCTTAGCATTCCGAAAGCATCTTTTGCTATCCAAAACTCGCCTTCCGATTTCAGTGTCGCACTTTACGTTACCAGATATTTAAGACTTATTTGATTTTTGTATCTCCAATTTGTAATGTACATGTTAAGTTGTTCTTTATACTAACAAAGATTGCATTTTGATTTCTTGCAGTTGATGCCTCGAACTTTCCTTTACTATCTTCTTTAGGAGTTATACCTTCTTTATAAAACAGAATTCGTGGCTATGGTGATTTTTTTACCACAGATTCCAAGGGAAAATATCAAAGATTAAAATTATATTTATTATATTTTAAATTAAAAGAGAAATACATCATCGATGTACTGCGTTGAGACATATCCAATCATGACTCTCCGGAACATTCTATTTTGTGTGGCACTTAGTAGCTATTTTCTATTTGCTAAGGCTCTGCTCACCATTCTGCCATCTGTTTACACAGTCTCGTCAGGAAAGTGGCTCACTGCCTAGCCTTATCTCTCAATATGCCCGATGAGGGTATAAGTTTGCCGAGTACTCATTCCTAATTATGTGGCAAGTAATTTCTACGTTATTTCAATGAGAAAAAGAAACTTAATATTTATGTATATTCACGTCATCAATTCCAGCTAAAAACATGGACATTTGTGGTCTTAAATCAAATGTAATCAATTTTCTAATTGGATGCATCAATGCGGTTTCCGTTTCTACCGTTGACTTAATAATTAGATCTTGTGACAACTACGTCATCATATCGTGACCGAGTGTAAAATCTGACAGTTCTAATTTCAAGGAAGACACCGGATCGACAGAAAGGAAATAAGACAAATAATATAATTCCACAGGATTAAATAAAATGACCCACTCAAAATTCTTTGATGATCACCTCTTGCAGCATTGATTTAAGGAAGACATCAGATTTTAGCGCAATGGATGTTCTAATATTAACATTACATGATCCTGTTCTGAAATAAATATTATTTTAAGCGCCTAAATATGTAGCCCCACCATATGTAAGTTTAGAATGAAATAAGTTGGAAATATAAAACCAAAGCAAATTTAATCCAACCACTCTGGCAAGATTCATTATTTCCAATCGCGACTATTACCGTATAGACAACAGAATCCTGGACAGGTTTGTAGCAACTGTTAGGGTCCTAGCTGTGAAAAAGTAGTGACCTCACCAAACAAAAAAAAATATAAAACCAAAGCAAATTTTATCCAACCACTCTGGCAAGATTCATAATTTCCAATCGCGACTATTACCGTATAGACAACAGAATCCTGGACTGGTTTGTAGCAACTGTTAGGGTCCTAGCTATGAAAAAGTAGTGACCTCACCAAACAAAAACAAACCAATATGAAACTATAATTATACATTTTTATAGTAAAAATACCAGCATAATATGTTAATATAAATCATTACCACCAATATATGTTTATAGTAGAATTACTAACAATACATATTTATTGTAGACTAACAACACATATTTATAGTATACTAACTAACAATACATATTTATAGTTGAATTACTAAAAATATATATTCATAGTAAATTTACCAACAATAAAATTCTAAAGCAAAATGACCAACAATATATGCTATTAGTGGTTAAAATCATACGATTGGGTTAAAAATATTTAGTTAAAGACATAGAATTGTTCGAAATATTTAGATTTCGGCATTAAATTAACCCATAGAGTATAATATGCATCAAAAAATAAAACACCATATTTGCTCGTATATAATGTACACATTTTAAACAAACAAATAAATTTTCCAAAAATTACGATTTATTCAATATACTTGTTTTATGACGCAATAATCCAATAAAGGACAATTTGTCGTGTAAATATATACAATCGCTTCATCGGTTTAATGGTGAAAAAAGGGGTTGAGCGAGTAAAGACTGAGGGTCTTTGTAATGATTATCCTTCTTTGAACATTAGGGAATCGTTCTAGAGAATCCCAAAGAACTGTACCAAATAACAGAAAAACACATCACTTGAGGACTACCGACAAAGGCAACAACTAAAATGCCTAGCATATGTAACACGGTGAGAATATAATGATATCATCAAGATGATAACGTTTTACACCATGTCAATAATAGAAAGAGCGATAGCAGCTACTGAACACTAGGAACCTGTTTTTCTAAAGTGTTGTTTTTAAGAGAAAGATTTTATAAATTTCAACCGAAAGCAGTACTTGCTGTTCGGTCAATGAATATCAAATATTTCCTTATCAGGAAACGACTATTATTACCATTACCGTCCCCATTTTGTTGTCATTACAAAGTTTCGGCTGTTGTACTCATACTTCTTGTCGATGGGCGTAATCTTCAGAGGAAGTTTGACTCCTAGGTACTTGATTACTTCATACCCCACCTTTGTCATTGTAATTTTTCAATTTTTCACTATTCTTCTTGTAACGAAATTTCTTGACTAATTCGCTAGCTAGATTCCTTGCATTAAATATGAAATTGGTGCCCTGAACACTAGGAATACCCAGGTTTAGAATCACTGATCGAAATGTTTTAGCGATGCGATAGTGTTGCCGTTAAAATACTGGAAAGCAAGGCATAATCTTGATGAAACAGACTGGCGGTCCTTGTCATACATGTGTTGAAGTTTCAAATGCGTCGGTATTGAGATCTTAGTCAAACTTGCACGGCATTGTGCACCGATATAGTTCCTCTATCAGATCAAGATATTCACTTGAGTTAGAACATGGAAGGCAGTCGCTGATGGAGGAAAAGAAGCTGTCGCAATTGCTGTCTTTATGCTGGTGCGAATTCAACCTAGCTGGTAAATACTTTTATAATTGAGTGTTATACAATTTCCTGGTGTTGTGGGATGCCATATATACTATCATTACGCCTCTTACCTGGACGAAAATCAAACTTTCCATGAATATGACCCCATCGAGAGTGCACGATGGTCGAAACAAAGATGAGTGTATTAGTGCCCATTTAAATAATGTAAATACGGATACTACAAAATAAACTTCTGAGTTGCGTTCCAAGCAAATTCACTGATTCAATAATCTGCAGATATGAAAAATATAGTTATATATATTGGTCAATGTACCATATTTTTTCATATATAACACGCATTTTTTCTAAAAAAGAAATGAATATGTAAAATTAGGGGTGCGTATTATGCACAGATATAAAAGATCTTTAAAGAATTGCCTTTTCATAGGTTGATTTCAGTGGTGAAATGACTACTCACCACAAATATACCACAATTTGACATTAACATTCGGCGATTGCGACCCCATAAGGATGTCAAATACAATCCTATGTACCTAACAAAGCTTACAAATGTAAAATAAGAATTATCAGAAAAATAAATTAGAATAATATCTATGTTTAAAACCATTTTTAATTAAGAGTAGGAAACGCTGACCGTAATGAATTTGTAGAGGTACAATATATAGGATTTGAGTACGAAACAACGGGTGAGTATTATGCATGAGTAGAAGCATTTCAGCATAATTGTAGGGTGCGTATTATGAATGGAGACGTATTATACATGGATAATTACGTTAAATGACATCGATTTCGAAGCCTTTAGTCAGTGAAACAAATTGTGAAAATGTCAACGTGAACAGGACAGCTTTTATTCGATTATTTTCCTTTTAATTCATGTACAGCATTTACCTTTGTTCTGAGAGATGTCGTATTGCGCTTTGAGAAGTTTATTTTAAACAATCCAATAATCTTGGCCCAAGTTGATTCTTACTTCTGGGACACTTTGAATAAACATAACATATAATGATTTGTATAAATATTAACTAATATTCATTGCACTGATTTGATGTACAAATGCAATACACTATGATTTAAGTAGATTAACTTAGGGTCGACCATTGATACACTGATTCTTGTACAATCAATTATGCTACGAGGAAATGGTATTAACCCACTTCTTCTCTCTCCAGTTATGGGTTAATTAGTAGAAACTGTTTCAGTAAATTATTATTCTCACCGAAAAATTCTTACCGCGTGTCAGGGTGGACGTGAGAACACAAGGAATTAAGAGGTGATTCCACGCTCCTCAAAAACCCTGATAAGAGGCATTGCTGATGGAATTAGTTTATCGTTTTATCCAGGAGGCTAGCAATTGTTATTTGATAATTGACTTGTTTCGCAAACTTGAACCGTTTAAGTTTTAATATGATTTTACTGTTGTATACTTTACATATTTAGAGAATATATTTTAAAAAAGCAGCGTCAAAAACATGAAGACTCTGAATGAAGGGAATCCATGAAAGAAAGTATAAAGCGAAGAATATAAAAAGAAAAAAAAAACAAATAATGAAGAAAATCCCTGAAAGAAAGTACAAAGGGAAGGATATAAAAGGAAAAAATAAACAATGAATTAAAATAATCCCTGAAAGAAAATACAAATTGAAGGATATAAAAATAAAATACAATGAATGAAGAAAATCCCTGAAAGAAAGTACAAAGTGAAGAACATAAAAAGAAAAATACAATAAATGGAGAAAATCCCTGAAAGAAAGTACAAAGGGAAGGATATAAAATGAAAAAAAAACACTGAATTAAAATAATCCCTTAAAGAAAGTACAAAGGGAAGGATATAAAAGGAAAAGAAAAAAAATGAATGAATAAAATCCCTGAATTAAAGTACAAATTCAAGGACATAAAAAGAAAAAAAAACAATGAATTAAAAAAATCCCTGAAAGAAAGTACAAAGTGAAAGATATAAAAGAAACAACGACGAGGATGAAGGCGTTACGTAAGAAATGTAATCCTCGCAACAACTAAAAAATGTATGGATGTAATGGAAGTTAATTTAACCTGAAAAGAACGATAGCTAAAGTAATAAAATCATTAAAAATATATTAAATTCATAAATATTTCCGCCATGAAAAAAGCCATAAATCTAATTAAAGCGTTAAAAAATCGGCAAACAAAAAAATAAGTAGAAATTCGAAAGTGTAAGAAACAGTGAACGAACAAATTAACTGAGGACAGAAGACAAAAATAGCGGGAAAATTACTAAAAAATAAGTTTTAATTATATTCCTTTCGATTTCTATGTTATTTTTGTCTTTCAATACATTAATTAAAAAATAAACCTTTCATTTGAAGAGGAAATAAAAGAGGTTAAAATTCTAATCATTCAGACTAGAGTGACGAACGACATATAAAGAGGAAATCAAAGAAGAAAATGTACAGCAAAGAAAGAGTAATCAGTATGAGACCGAACAAAACAAGGAGGATGAATAGTAAATTGAATTAAAAGCGAAAATCGGTGTCGGAATGAAAATGGAATGACAAAGAATAAAAGGACAAACAATTAAATAGAAAATGGAATTTTTACAAGTTTGGATATATTAAAAGATCAATGAAAAAAGAAAGAAAATTAGAATGAAGAGATAATAAGATGGTAAAAATAAGACAAATAGGATATAACTAGAAAAACTAGAAAACCAATAAAATAAAGAGGGAAGAAAGAGTAACGAAAGTTGAGGAAATGAAAGGCGTAAGAATATTGAAATATTACCAAATATTTAGTAAGGAAAAACAATAGCATGAAGGAATGGTGACAGAAGAAAAGAAAGTGAAAGAATAAGAGATAGATGATCAAATAAATAGAAGAAGTGAGCGAATGAAATAAAACACAAAGAAACTAACAAGGAAATAAAAACGAGGGAGAAAAACTCAAAAGAAAGAAGAAACCGGAGAAGAAGAAAAAGAAAATACCCAAAGTAACTAGATATCGAAAATGAACAAAAACAAAAAGAAAGAAAGAAAGAAGAAAACAGATGTAATAAGGAAAGCGGAAATGAAAGATGTAATGAAAATGAAAACAGATAGAAAAGAAGAACCAGAAAATTAGAAAAAGTAAAGCAAAATATATGAAAGAATGTGAAGGAATGAAGATCAACGAATAAAGAAGGAAAATGAAAAAATAAATAAAAGAGACGCAATAAAACAAAGAAAAATGAAATTAAGAATTTGGAAAATATTTACACAAAATTAATGAATGAAGAGCCTGAAAGATCAATGAAAGAAGACAACAACTTTAAATAATAATGGAAGAAGAATTAATGATGAAATAGTCGACATAATATCAATAAAATGAACGAAAAATAAATATAGTGATATAAAGGAAGAATACGAAAAATAAAGAACGAAAAGTTTCGATGGTAAAAGTAAAACAACAGTGAAAAAGTATAACATGACTGAAACATTAATCACATAAAAACGAAATCAAAGAATAAAATGGATGGAAAAATTTAAAATTCTAAAATGAAAAACAGAAAATATATTATATAAGAAAAGCAGATTAAACTCTTGAAATCTGAGATAAAAAAGAATTAAAATTTGTTTTCAAAGTGAAGAAATATAAAAAAAAAGCTGAAAAAGACAAATTTAAAAAAACGAAAATGTAAATTAATCAAGTGAAAAAACCCCAAAGAAAATGAATTTGAAGGAAAGCAAGGAGATTATGAACAGAAGGATCGATAAAATCGGATACGAAAAAGAAAAGAGAAAAATAAGATGGAGGTGCCTTAAGATGAATAGGTTTATTGGAAGACGACGAAAGGCAAACAATATATAAAAAAAATACAAATTGCGAAACGCAATCTACAGCAGCCAAAGAAAGACGTCAGAGAAATAATCTGAAACGCATTTCATTCGAAATGTACTTATCTGGCAAATCCACGTTTTACATCAAACTTTTTTTTTTGTTAGGACACGATTGAATTTTTGTTATTTTTCTTGGGACTCTCTTTTAAGACTTAGAAATTAACCAGTCCATTACATCTGATCTACAGGTAATCTATTTGGGTTTCTAATATGGCTTGATGGTTAGCATACATGGTCCACACAGCAACTTACTATTGATATAAGTTCCATCCTCATTGGATGTGTTGGAAACCGCCTAATATATGGCTATAGTCGTCTAGAAAGGCACGACGTTTAGCAGGCTAGTCACGCCTGCCAACTAGCTGGTGTTTGTTAAATCAATCGATTTTACGACTTGTCAACACTCCTTAGTTTATCCAGAGTCGAAGTGTTATTGGTTTAATGATGTTTTTTTAGTCTGTTAGTATTCACTAGTCTTGGGAATAGGTAAACTTTAACATTTTATATTTTCTTATATACATTTATTTTTTTCTTTCACCAATAGGTAAATATTTCTTCTTTATATTTGAGACTATAAACTCTTAAAAATTCACTTGTAATTAAATATAGCTTTTTTTATTGGAATATATAAATATTTATATTTTATTATTCAATTTTAGCTGATACATGGCCTTATTTTCGTTTACCACTTTGTGGGGCGAATGGTCGAATGTAACGACGGTTTTCCCTGACCAGAGATAGGCTTGTTTGAATCCTGTAGGTGAGCACAGATTTCTTTAATAACATTTCTCGAATATCCAGTCTGGTAGACCAAAATAAATGTAATGTTTTTACACAAATATGAGATTCCAATAAAGTGAAGTTTTAAGTAAAAAAGAAAAATAACTGTCAGATTGATCAATAAAAACCCATTAGTTGCTTTTTTAAGTTAGGTTAGGATACGAAACTGACAAAATATAAATGTTTTCAGAGTTACAGGAGATTTTCCAAGTATAATTTAACAAGGCAGTTACATCGTTCATGGATAGATAAATCTTTTCATTTATATTTGAGTCAGTAAGTAATTACTTGGTTCCGGAATAGGTAAATATTGGTAATTTATGTTTTAAGCTTTCGTAAGTCTTGTGAAGTCAAGGTTTAGCACTAGTCCGTCGCTAAGCTTGTACTACTACGTTATTCTCAATGACGAGTTATATAAGCTTTCTCTTGCACTTATGCAAATTAGGCATATTAATTTGCCAGTGTCACTACATCTCCCTGAAACGTATAGGTTTTATACCTCTAGTAGTTCTTGTACTTTTTCTCGTGATACTTTTTATTACTTGGCTCTACTTCTCTCTCGCCCGTATTTCTTTCTCTGGGAGACCTAGATCTGTCCCGCGCTAAGCTGTAATCATAAGTATTTTCTTGCATTATTTGATCTTCGTCTGAACTTTCAAACTCATTCTGGCCCACTTTATCCTGCATTATTTCGTCTTCTGATGTTTCATTCTGTATCGGTTGTTCTAATAAATCATTAACGGACGGAATCGTAGTCATTTCTTCATCATTTTGTTCTTCATATTCACCCTGGGTCCTTATTTGATCTGCATGGGCTAATACACTGTTGCCATTTTCTTTATTCATTATAGCTGTATTGTGGCCTTTTTGCATGATAAATTCTCACCTTTCTGGATTTGCTTCTTTGTTCTTTTTGTACCACAGCTTTTCATTTGTGGAGTACGACATCGTTAGCGGAGCTCTAATTTGTCTTCCCATTAAAGCTGATGGGCTTTCTAGTCTTCCAGCGTGTGGTATTGTGCGATAGCTTAAAAGCAGACCTCGGTAGAAAAACACCTACTTTTACTTTTTGCCGAGAGCATGATTTAGTCCCGTTTTTACGGTCTGCACCATTCTTTGCGCTAAACCGTTCGACTGAGGGTGATATGGAGGTCTCTTATACGGTTTACCATAACTTAAGATCTTCATCACAAAATTCTGGTGCATTATGAGATACCAGGGTTTTTGGTATGCCTTTTCTGGAAAATATGACCCTTAGAATCAGTTTTATCGTAGAACTTTTCTTGTCATTCACCCGGATTATTTTGGGCCAGCCTAAAAAAGAGTGTACTAGAATTAATAAGAGTCCCACTCCATTAATATATGCATGATCCATATGCACCCAACTCCATGGATCCACTTCTCGAGGCCACGATTGTAAAGTAGATTTCTTGATAAATACATTATCGGATGTCCTTCTTGTGATAATATTCCCGATATTAAATGTTCGCTTGCATCTGTCGTTAACGTCATGTTCTTTATTGGATGAAACAATTTCTTTTAATTTTAAATTCACTTTAAATTCTTTTAACTTTCCGATTTTTTTTCCATTTTTATCTTATTAATTAATTTTGTAGAATTTGTTAAGCACGTCGTTTCCAAGAAGTCCGTGTTTCTTTTTACAACTTGTGACAATTATAGGTATTACTTCAAATTTATCTTCTAACTCCAAAGAATCTTCAAAGTATCCTAAAGTTTTTATGACCGACCCATCAAATTGGTAGAGTTGTAAACTGCTCTTTCGTAAAGGTGACTTTCCAATGCGTTCCCAAAATTTTTTTGGTATCAGCCTTACTTCACTCCCAGTATCAATTTGCATATCTAAATTGCAGCTGTTAATTTTTAACCTTTAATATAATGTCTTTTTTCTTCTGTTCAATTTGTTCTATATACTTATCTTTTAATGTGAAGACTTACATATTGGTTTCGTTTTCTTCAACTCTTTCAACGGTTTTCTTTTTGAATTTGTATACTGCTTGGAAATGGTTCTTTTCTAAGCAATTTGTACAGGTTTTACTAAATGCTGGGCATTTTTCCCTTTTTATTTCGTGTTCACGTCCACAATATGCACATTTTCTTATCTTTTTTAACATGTACGTATCAGCGTTTGCTGGGTTGACTTTTATGATGGTTGTATTTCTGTATTAATTCTTGTTGCTGTATAAAGTCAAGGCATGTATTTAAAGACATATTTCCTATTTGTAGTTGTTCCATTATTTTCTTGTCCGAATTCTTCAAATTCGCAATATCTACTCGCATTTCGTAGACGGTGTAGATATTTTACAATTGGTTCGTCATTTTCTTATTTAATCGACATGAACTTCGTTTTTCCTACCACTACCAGCC
Organism: Acanthosepion esculentum; assembly: GCA_964036315.1. Taxonomy (NCBI): domain Eukaryota; kingdom Metazoa; phylum Mollusca; class Cephalopoda; order Sepiida; family Sepiidae; genus Acanthosepion; species Acanthosepion esculentum. Next base: position 128,174,674 of record OZ038481.1, on the reverse strand, counting down.
TGTTTTTTTTTTTTGGTCTCATATTTCTCCTTATAATCTGACTTATTATTTCGAAAGTCAGGTCTTTTAAGTTTGTGGGATATGCCATGGTGGAGACTTTCATTATCGCCCCGCATCCAGCTGTATCCAAGAATAAATCCGTAATTTCATTTTCGCCTCCCTTCTTGTTGTTTTCCAGCTATTTATTTCTCGCACTGGCAGAAAAACATCGAACCCATGCATCCACAAAATCTGAATCTTCGCCGTTGTTGTGAAGTCAAGGTTTAGCACTAGGATATTTATTTAGTACGAATGTACCAAATTATGGCACAAGGCCGCAAAGGTGGAGGGATAGAGGCTGGTATTTCACTATCTTATACCTAGCTAATTAGATTCACGAGCCTTTCATCCATTACAATTTCAACATTCACCAAAAGAACTCGTCCGTCACAATTCAATCCTACATACACCATAATACCGCATCTTCACAAGGGGAAACTACAAAACGCGCCCCACACCATACAAATTTGATGATAATAAATGATACTTAAAATTTTAATAAAGAAGAATGAGAGGGGAGGAATATGAACCCGATAACAAACTAAGAATTAACAAAAAAACAAACTAAACATAACTGATGTTAGTAGGGCCCGTTCAACCCTCAAAACAGAGCGGACCGCTGTATTTTGCCCATAGGGCAAAATCAAGAGGAACTCTAGCTAAGGAAGTGGGAAAAGGATAAAAATATATGGACATGGGGAAATAAAATGCTGACCCAGTCGAGATAAAAAGGGGCCAAAAAAAAGCTGGGGAGGCTGTGAATCTCAACTTGAATCATAACCAAAGATGTGGCCGGGAACAACACTTACTCACATTAACTAGGTACACAAAAGCTTGTCTAACCTAATTAAGGGGAGGGGTCCACAGGAAACCACCCCGATGAGACCTAGGTTGGCCTAGAAGAGAAAGTCAAGGCTAGCCTCGTTCAAACGAACCAAGCTCACCTCTTTTACCCACCTTTCGCTGCATACGAGAGTGACACATTGTCACACGCGTATGCGCGATCAATGGACACAAGTTCTTCGGGAGCGAGACGAGCCGTCAGCTCGCCGTCATGGTCCCATAAGGGGCGGACCCGGGGCCAATGGTAGAAGCCGTGCGAAGCCGTTCCTTCTAAACCAAGGCCACACCGTTCACAGTCTGGCAAATCTGCCAAGCCCCATATGAAAGCCTTGTCATTGAGAGGCAGCCGATTCCGAGACAATCACCAGGTAAGCGAAAATTCAGGGTTACTGAGGTAATCCGCAGCGGGCGCCCAAGACCAGTAGGAGCGAAACTCCTCCTCCGACAAGCCGAGCGTAGCACGTAGGGGATCCTCCGCGGGCCCCTCCACTAACTCCCGATAGAAGACATTCCTAGGCCGTGAAAAGTCACTGGACCGTGGAACAGCCAGCAAGGCCGACCGACACTCGCAATGGAAATCCGATTGATCCCGGGGTTTACGACGGCGCTCAACCCGCGAGATGGAGGGAATGATAGTAAGGCAAAGGAACGCGTCCCTAATCATCCCCGCCAGAATCGGATCTCCTCCTGTCAACGCGCGGCGTAGGAAATCCAACCAAGAGGCACGAATGTGGTTCTTCAAGTGTGGCATTCCCAGCCCCCCATGACACGGACGTTTAATGCAGACTCGTCTGTCGACCCGATTCACGCGTCCCCTCCAAAGTGGAGGATAGCGATCGCGCGAGCGCCTTCCTGTGGTCGTCACAGAGAGGAAGTACGGACAATCGATAAAGATCACACATCCGCCCTGCCCTTGACGGACAACCTCCATCGATTCCAAATCTGACCGGCAGAATTGACCTGTGCTCGTACTTCAGACCAATTTTTCTCCAGCTGGAGTTCGTGTCCAAACCACACTCTAAGAATGGGGCCATGACCGTCCGTCCAACCGAAGCGGCCCGGAAGATCGACCCCCTTCCAGACACCTACCGCAAGCCGGACGATTTGTCGCGGTTTATCTTGGCCCCTGTCACTTTCTCGTACAGATCAAGCGCCTTCTGTACCGCCTCAATGTCGCTGCGGGACGTTACGAAAGCAGATATGTCATCGGCGTGCGCAGAAACCCTGGCTCGAGACCCTCCAGGAACGGCGATTCCGCGTAGGGCCGGACTGCAAGTCGCGTCCCTCAGCCGGCGAAGGAGAGGCTCCAACGCCAAAGCATAAAGGAGAGGCGACAGCGGACAACCCTGACGTACCGACCTAGACAGCACAAAAGCGCCCGACAACATTCCGTTCACTTGTACCACAGCACTGGGGGAGCGATACAGAAGGCTAATCCAGCGGCAGAAGTCGGGTGCAAATCCAGCGGCCTGCAGGACAGTAGCAAGGTAGCGATGGTCAATCCTATAAAATCACTTGGACTGATCCAAATTGATCAGCGTGGCGACTTCGTCGTCTTTTACACCCTCTATGATCGTGCGGATCAGATGCAGGTTGCTCTGAATTGTTCGGCCCCTCACAGAACAAGTCTGCTCAGGACCCAACAGAGACTCGGCAACTGACTGCAAAAGCTCCTGCAGGATCTTGGCCAAAATCTTTAACTCTGTGTTTAGCAGAGTTATGGGCCTGTAATCATCTAGTTTCCCCCAACATCCTTGCCCTTTTTCAACAGCGTGATCACACTCCTGGAAATCCGGTTGGGGATGGACTCCGACCGTAACCAGTTGTTGAACACCACAGTCAAAATCGGGACAAAGATATGCGACAGCCCAAGTACAATTCATAGGGCAAACCATCCAGACCGGGCGACATGCCTCTTCTGACCTTCTTCAATGCCGCGTGGACCTCACCATCCGTGATCTCTCCCTCGCAGCTAGCCGCTTCAGTCGGCGAAAGCCGAGGAAATCAGTCAAATATCTACGAAACTCCTCCTGACGGAGACCAGGATCCTTGGTAAAGCGGCTCTCGAAATTCCACCGAAACGCCTCGTACATGTCGTCAGTAACCCGAAGAGTACGTCCCTCCAGGGTATCGACTTGCCGAATGTAACGATCGCCACATGGACGGACTTCTTCCCTGCGCAAATCTGCGCCATATTCACAGCTTCGAAAGACATCTTGCTTAGCTTATGTCTAATTTCTGACCCATATAGCGCTCGCTATTCCAACGCTGCACGGCCTCCCTAGCTACGGCTATCTCTAGGGGATCCTCCGCCACGAAAAACTAGCTTTTAGTGTCTTCACCTTTTCAGCTCTATCTAGAGCGAGCCGTTTTCTGAAATCAGTGATGAAAGACCTAATCCTATCCTTTAGTCTCTCCCACCACCTATTCCAGATAACCGCCCCCAACTAGCTCCCGCTGCACTAGACTAATTAGCTGCTCCTGAAAGTCCTGCCTATCCAGTAAGGACAGATTGAACTTCCAATAGCCAGCCATTCTAGGCCTATGGTCTAACTCCACCCGGGCACAAACAAGTTCGCGATCCGAATAGCTACCCAGTGGAACGTGGGACAATCTAACAGATCTATATCGGCTCTTCTAACTAACATTCTGTCAAGGTAGCTAACTACCTTGTCAGAAGGCAAATTAAGAGCCCACGTCTATATTTCGCTCCCGGGGTGATCGACCCGGTATCTATCGACGAGACCATACTCGTCAATCAGATCAATCAGGCGACGATCGCCCCTTCTCCCGCTAGCACCCCGCACCCGATCTAACTTGTGGTCCAGGATGGCATTCCAGTCCCCCATTAGAACTAGGCGCGTTGAATCGATTAGGAACGGCCCCAACCGCTAAAAAACGAAACCCGCTCCTCCCGGTCGTTGGGCGCATAAATCGCAACGACCTGAAACGAACCACTTTTCACGGCAATATCAGCCACGATTAACCGGCCCTCGGCATCGGTACACACAAGGTCCACCTTCGCATCAAGAATACGTTTAACCAGCAAAGAAACTACTCTGGCAAGCCGGTCCCCATATGCTGAATAAACGACAAAGTCGTCCTCCAGCACACACGCATCGACGCTGCAAACAAAGCGAGTCTCTTGGATCGCGACGACATCCACACCGAAGGACAAGAGGGCAGCCTTACTCCGATCTCTCAAGCCACACCATTAAAACTGGCTATCTTCATTGCCATCTTCTAGGCCTTCAAAAAATTAAAAAAAAGATTAAGTGCATAAAACTATTCACATACGGGGCGGAAATCTGCAGCTGAAAGTACCCCGACGGATTGTGCCAGGCTTCCAGTGTCCAGCTCCGACATCATCCGTCCATCCGAGACAATCCCGACGACGTACATAGGTATATTAGTTTCAAAGCCCCGTAAAGAGAGGGGTGGAGACATACCTGCACAATAAGTAAAAAGTTACTTTAAGTTGGCTGTGCCCGTCTGGGCCATTTTAATTTCGGGAAAAGCATCCTTGGCCTCCTGTAAATGGGACCATACCCTCAGATGCTTTCCCGTGTCTCTGATACAGGGGATCACCCCCGGAGCTCGAGGGAAATTCCTGGGGTCTTCTGTTTATTTCCAATCAACTGACACAATCTTAAACAGTGGGCCCAAGAGTTCCTTTCTCTGCGTCGAAAGGTCCCTCTCTCCCTCTTTTCTGTCCACCCTGCAAATATCCTCTATCTTATCAAAGTGCTTTCTTCCCTTCTTTTTCCTGGAAGGGTGGGGCGGGGTTGAAGTTGATGGTTGGGGTGTAAAAGGGGAGGAGCATGGAGACCTAGCTGGTGAAGTAGTTACGCACCTAGGGCGGACATTTGTTTCTTCAGCTTCTTCTAGTGAAGCAGGGAGAGATGTCGTTCTTGCAATAGTCTTTTCTTTCTCTCCCCTGCATCGCCCAGTCACCTTTTCTTTTTTGGTAGGGATCTGCTCATCTTCCTCTTCCCTCCCACTCTCCGAGGAGGAAGATCGAGCCTGGGGCATTTCCTCCACCTCCATCACCACCTCTAGGCTTTGTTGCTTGCTCTCTTTTTGTTTGGGGCACGGCTGCTCTTTGTTCTGCTGTCCCTCTTTTGGTTGCTCCTGTGGTAATTTCTTCTGTTTCCTGGGACTATGTTGACTCTCCTTCTCCTTCGGCCCCTCTTGTTGTGGCCGCTGCTGTTTGGGAGACTGCACATCCCGCTTCGGGGGTGAAGGTATAGTTTTTTTTTCTTTTTGACCTTCACACACTCCCCATCAGCAGCCTTCTCTGATGATGCCGCTGCGTCTACTGCTGCTACTGTTGTTGTTGTTGTCGTCGCAGTTGATGTAGCTGGAGGGGGTGGAGGCTGCACCTTCTTACCTAGGCACACCTGGGCCATGTGCCACAGAACTCCACAGGTCCAACAAAATGTCCTACGTACCTCGACCACAACAAGTATACGCTTTTCCCGGCATATTAAAGTGTGGAGAATATCAGCAAATGCTTGTCTGTCCAATGTTACCTGAAGCACCATATCTCCTGTAGCGATTCCTGCTTTGCTAATTATGGGAGATACGTCTTCCACCGATCCGTACTTCGATAAGTAGCCTCCCATACGATCTGGGCTGATGCCTACAGGCACCCCATGAACCTTAATTTTAGTTCGCCGGGTGCCCATGTATTCACTCTGCAGTTGTATTGCTGCTGTCGTCAGGATACTTCCGGCCAATTGTTTGGCCTCTTGTTCAGTAGCCAGGAGGATGTCCCACACAGCATTTGACCTCCTGGTCAACATTTTCGGTGCTATATTCAGTCTTTTTAGAGACTCTTCCATGGTCTCCGTACTGACCCCAGTTAATATCTGACTCTTTACGTCGGAGGTCAGTAGGGAAATTATTATCTTCTCGACGGCATTCAGAGCCTCTGGAATGGTCAGAAACTCATCTGTGCTGAAGAATATTTCAAATTTTTCGCCTTGTTGCACATAATAGGCTGCATCTTTCTTTTTGAGCCTATTTTCCGCCCAGGTCGATGTTTCAGGCGGCGACGAAGTTTCAGTTTGCACCGTTGGAGACGGTGTAGGTTGTCAATTTTCCGCCATGGGGATTTCTCCCCACGAAAGCTGAATACTGAAATTTTGCTTTATGTATTTTGAACTGATGAATTGAAAAATGGAGAAAAGGAAAATAAAATGCACGCAAAACGCAAAATCACGTAAAAACTGATATAAAATCAACAATTAAAAAAACAATAGTAAAAACGGAGGGAGGGTAAAATTACAATAAGAAAATTAAATAAACGAAATAAACAAAAGGAATGCACTAAAAAAATAACGTACAAAGAAAAGGTGGGAAAAAGGAAAAACTTTGCAAACAAAAGAAAATCTAACCGTTCACTTTTCAAACTTTCAAGAAGCAATGTAAAATCCAATGGGGTAGTCTAATGGACTAGTGAGCTCCAGGTTTAGCACATATCCGTCGCTAACCTTGTACTCCCACGTTATTCTCAGTGACGAGTTATATAGGCTTTCTCTTGCACTTATACAAATTAGGCATATTAATTTGCCAGTATCACTACAGTAAGTAATATTGATTCATACTGGAATGTATATGTATTGGTTAGGTTATTTGTATATCTGAAACGTTTATCTCTGAATCTATAAGAATTTACTTAGTTATGTGATAGGTAAATACTGGATGAATATCTATGCTGGTATGCGATTCGGTGATAGGTAAATATTGATTGAACTTTACTTTGAGTTTTGGTTATTTTAGATTAGTTATATTTATAGAGTTGAAACTCATTTATCTGGTTCGATAATGGGAAGATAGTGGTAGTTTATATTTGAAACTATATGTAAATAATTGTTTCAGTCACGTAAATACTGGTCGTAAATGTAACAATTTACTATGCGTAGCTTTGATGTAGTAGAATGCAGAAAATAGGCAGCACCCACTGAGTATGGAAATTACTGCTCAGTCGTAATTGATCTAACATGACATGCTTGTTAACCATTACACCACGCAGTGGCCATTTATATATGAGTCTAGAAGTCACGCTGAAACACCGATTCTTGTTTGATCATCGAAGTTATGCAGTGTAGAATCCTGTCAGTAGTTAGATGGGGGGACAGTTGGGAACACTTGATGCTCTCAGCGTAAACTGGGTCCGAAAACGGTTGAGAATGGTTATAGCAGCTTCATCAAAACCTACCTGATATTGAAACCACAGCATGGTGAGAATGATCTTGTGATCTGTGACGCCAGATTGCTCAGTGATGTCTCAGGAGGAAGAGGAATCTGTGACATCAGTCAGTGTCGAGAAACCATGGATCTGCGCCCCAAAAGTTTTGTCTCAGCTTCTGATTGCGGCGCAGTATCTGTTATGGCCACAAAAGAGTGAGTTTCGATTGCAACCAATTCATGTGAAGATACTTTCCCCGGTGTCGCTGTATTTTTTTCTTCGAGCGCACTTCACCCCGACGGCAAGCATCTGTTTCTCCTCTGCTCCCTCCAGGCCACAGTGTAAATCGCGTGTCCAGCGTGCGCGATCGTTGGCGTCGTATTCCCACCTGTCAATATCCATGTCCATCACCCACATGCCACTTTTGAAGACGTCCTTGAAGCGAAGGTCGCCTTTATGCCTTCTTGACTGTGTTCAGTTCCCCATACAGAATGACATTCGGAATCTTTCCATTAGTAGATCGCTGCTTATCGTGTTTTGGCGTTGCTGGTGTATCTTCTCTAGGGCGCAGCACTGGATAAGGTTTAATGTGAGATCGGCGATTGCCCATGCAGCAGGTCCCCCCTCTCCAAGCCATCGATGATTCCCAAGGGAGTTCAATACAGCTTGCCACCGGTGTCATCGCAGGAGTTGCTACAACGAAGTTGAACACAACATTGGACTGTCATAGGAACTCTAGCTCGGGGAGTGTCCTCAGAGTTTACTCCCGAAGCTTTTCCCATGAATGAGTATTGCCACAAGGCAGTGGAGGACTAAAATCAGAGTTTTATTTCTCTATATATCAATCTACATGCATTTACTGGATCCTGGAAGAGAGAAATTTCTGTCGTGTATATTCGAGTCTCAAAGCATTCATATAATTCAGTGACAGATACATATTGGTCGTTTATATATGAGCCTGAAACACTTGCTTGACCCGGGAATGGTTAATATCAGTATTTTATATTTGACTCTATATGCATATACTTGGCGTAACTATAGGTAAATACTGGTCATTTATATTTGAGTCGAAATCCATTTACTTGATTTGTTGATAGGTAAGCATTAGTCATATATAGGCGATTTCATATGCATTTACGAAAGTCATTTATTTGAATCTATATATATTACCTTCATAAGTGGCTCATTTAAAGACGTTTACCTCATCTATAGATGACGCAATCAGCCTGTTATTGGCCTCAACAATAGGACAGATATTTTTTAGTAATTTTGTTTCTCAGTGGGTGCCAGTAAGTCGTAGCATTTTTATCAAATTATTTAAGCAATTAGTACATCGCAAAAGACTTCATCCATAGATCGATATTTCGCGTTCCCACACAATTTCGCGTGTTAAAACCTCATTGTTTGTCCACCAGCTCTAACTTTCAGACAATCTAATCTGAGTTCTCTCAGGAAATTTATTGTAGACTTCCTTAGCAATATGAGATGAAAGAAAAACTTAATAATGAGTGTAGATGTAATGATTAAACAAAAAGTATGATATTCTGGAAAGGAAATGAAACATTGGCGAGGAAAGTCTCAATATATTTGGAACAGTTTTCTTATTTAATTATATGTATATTTTACTATTTACATTGTTCGGACTATCGTCCTCATCATTGTTACCATATTTATCACAAAGTTTCGGTCGTTGTACGCTCTGGCCTTCTTCAGGTGGTTGAAATGTCGAACTGAGTCCTTTATTGCGCTCGCTGGGGTAGACTGTTTTCATTCCATGTGCCATGTCTAATGGATGTCAGTTATCAGTTATCTCCTGTTAATTACCCTCTCCACGTTTTTCACAGTCTTAACCAGGTATTGAACTAACACTGTCAGTGGATCTAAAAAACACCTTTAACCGCTGTGCCATGTGTCCTTGTTTTTTACCAGACTTTATATTTCCATGTTCTTTGTTATTATTGCTTTTCTCTGGCACTCGTTATTACAGGTTCCCACATTGTTTTCGTTTCTATGCTTGGTTGGCCCAGATTTATTTGGTCTAGCATATGTGATGATTCCTTAAGTTTACGAAAATCATATAGATGATGTATAGGCAGTTGTCGCAGCGTTATACCAAGCTACCTCACATAGACGGCCTTACGGCGTTAAGAAGTGACTAATATCAAAATGCCAGGTCAGGACCAATGACATTGCAGATTTGTCTTTGAATTTTGAGAAAATTAAATATATAGAGGAAAAACACCAGACCAGATGTAACAGAAATATTCATTGCATGACTATATATAGTTTTATATGTTATATAAATTTTATATATATATATATATATATATATATATATATATATATATATATATATATATATATATATATATATATATATATGAAGAAATATAGTTTTAAGGTGTGCTATATTTACGGGATAAATGCTCAATATCAGAGATAGAACCTGTGTAAATAAAAATAAGAAAGTGAACATTGAAGTCAACACTTAGAGGCTGAATTTTTTCTCGAATATTTATATATATGGGTCAGTTGTGCATTGTGGGTAATTTATTCTGGCGGTTATTTTGGCAGGAGTGGCGTGTTTATTTATTTCTTTGGGTTAATTAATTCTATTTGTTTTTCAATATTATTTTATATATTTATTCTTTTCGGTTTTCGATATTTTATTAAAGTAGGAAAGAAAATTTTCAGAGATTTACTTAGGACGCTTATTTAATAGTTTGTTTTGGTCTGGGAAGAAAATTAAAGCTTTTTTATTCGTCCAATTATAGAATGCTTGCCGTTGTCTATTCTGTTATTTTGGCAGGGAAAGTTTTTAATTCGTTTATTATTTATTCATTTATTTATTTATTTGGATTGAATAGTATTACTTGTTTTTGCTTATTTGCGTTTATTATTATTAGTTCTAACGGTTATTTCAGCGGGAGCGATTTGTTAATTTCTTCATTTATTTATTTATTTGGATTGATTTTTTTTTCTTATATACTTACTTATTTTTTATTTTGTATATTTTTATTTACTATATTCGGTTTTCGATATATGAGTATCGGAGTAATGTTCTTTTTTATCGTTATATAGCAGTTATAGCTATTTTTACGTCCAATTTTTGGATTGATTATTGTAGTCTTTTCTAACGATTGTTTTGGCGGGATTGGTTTGTTAATTTGTTTATTATTATTTTTTACTTAATTTATTTATTATTTTTACTTGTTTTTTATGTCTTTTATTTTAATTTATTCTATTTCATCTATTCAAACGGGAGTGGTTAGTTAATTTGTTCATTATTTGTTTGGGCTAATTTATTTTACTTGTTTTATATTGTTTTGTTTATTTGTGTTTATTCATTTCAGTTTTCGATTATTAAGTTGCGTAGTGAAAATTTGTTTTTATGTCTGCATTTTGAGATGAACTCATTTATTTAGTAAATTATTTTGGTCTAGGAAGGTAATAATAGCTATTTTCTTTCTCTAAGCAAAGTTTGCATGTTTTTGATTGTTTTTTGTAGGCTGATGATCTTTTCCGTATTTTCCATGATATTTTTAGTGTGACTTGTGTTTTATTTTTAATTTCCCAGATATACTTGGAAAGCATTGTATTGTTCGCATATTTACTATTTGTGTAAATACGCGAACAGCGCAATGCTTTCCCATGTCTCTCTTCCAAATATTCGTCGACTAAATTCTGTCGGCCACGAGCGAAACAGATGTTGCAATGCATTGAATGATATCCTTATAATCACTTTCACTTATAATCAATTGCTTTCGAGGCTCTTATGAAATATGCATCACCACCATAACTGCGACATGATTATGATCATAATCAGTCCTATCAGCAGATATTGTCAAGGGCCTGATACGCAGCTGAGCGAATGATCAGCTTCTTCCAAGTAGATTCATTACTTGCCGTTGCATGACCTCTGAATGATCTTCCGATCTCCTTAGTGACGATATCTGATCATTTATCCTCTGTCTCCATCTAATTCTTTTTCCTGGGATTTTGTTGGATGGCAGTCGAATGAGTGTTAGAACTTATAGTATGGGCATACTATTTATCTTCTTGTCGGTGTTAGAAAATCTTCCAATGGTCCTGTTTCCTGTTTGATGGTGTCTTGCATAGTGTCATAATGTTCCAGAGCTGCCCAAGAAAGTAGTTCTACAAATCAATCGGTATACGTCAAAGCTGTGTTTTCTTTTATCCGCTATTTGATATATTCCTTCATGAGTAATGCCCTTGAGGAACACTAAGGCACTTTAAGCAACGAAGGTCGCAACATTTCAAACGTTCGTTTTGCCGATGCCGTCAATAGTATACAAGAAAAGTTGTCGTTAATTTGGTGACGGAACTGAATTAAAAATCTCCTATAGATATTCCATGGAGATTAATGTCGAAAAACTCATGACAAATAGCAGGAAAGTGTTTTAAAAGGAAACGTTAATTATCTGGTTTTTAAAGTAGTAAAATATACACCTTTCCCCAAGATTTACAATTTGTCACAGTGAACGCAAAGTTTTGTGGAATCGTCCATGTTATTTTAACACCCCTGCTGTGGGAACAATCTATTCTTTACATCCACGTAAAATTAGCTTGTCCAATGAAAATTTCATATTTCCGATCTGAGAATTCTATTGGCTTACATTCGAAAGCTCACGTGAAAAGAAGTAAATTGTGCCAAAACTCTGTGAGCCCATTTTGATATCCGAGAACTTATAAAAGGAAGATTTTTGACTGACCAAGTCAGTCAGCGGATCGAACACAGAGAGATGCCAAACAAAACAACGCCACTCAAAAAAATAACTTTCCCGCGCAAAAAGAACATCACTGACTCAACGACAACTGGCCAAAATAATCCTCTGCGACCAAGAAAGATTTTCGAAGATTTTCGAACTTTAAACAGACTTTGCTTACCTAAAGTGAACAAGAAAATATTCACTACTATGTAAGTAATAAAATTACGATCGTACTAAAACCTTAACTACAGTTAACTGTACGCAACTTCAAATGACTTAACCAAAAAAACAGTACGTATATAATTGCATACGCATTCATGTTGAATTATAAATGAACATTTAATTTACCTAGAAAACTCATTCTACCATAACTTTGTAATATTACACGAATATATTGAAACACTCGAACAATCCGGATATTATAAGACAAAACATCATTAACACACCAACTTTTGATAACACAAAACATCATTGTAAATATTGTTTAATTGTATATAAATGTGCGTATTATTTGAATCGAATTATTGCCTTGTTGTTTTTCATATGTTAAACATTTTATTGTTGAGGATGAATGTTTAGAACACACCAGCCTAACAACCAAATCCTTCTGACAATTCCAACACTCTAGTTAAAGAAACATATTACCTTCTACTCGTCCCCAACAGTTTCACTATACTTAAGTATTGTTTTGCATACAAAAATCTGATACTTTTGTATTTTGTGTTTAACGTAGTAGTCATTAAAACCACGCTTAATTTTTGGGAGTAATAACTAGGTTTCGGTGAGAGATATGTTAGGTGAAATGTTATTTTCACTGGGCACATTTCTCATATCAGGAAGGACTATTAGTAAAGCGCTTACCCAGTTTTGTTTTCTGGCCATGATGGCTGTTTTTAGAGTTCTGGCGATCTATTATTTATTTTGTTTAGGGATGGTATGAGATTGTACCGGGTCTGTGGAATCCTATAAGGATGGATAAGTATTTGAATCAAATGTTTAGGAATGGTATGGCTACTGTACTTGCTGTGATGTCTCGAAGAGGGATAGCGTCTATCCATATTTTTCAATTGATGTCGATAAGAATGTATTTTGTTGGTGATGGTTAGATGTCATCCTATATAGTTGCTAGGGGCAACGGCCCGATGATGTAGATATGAACTATTTCATTTCGTCCTGGTGGTAATGAAAAGTGTGTAGCTTGCTTAGTTTCAATGTTTGTTACCTCCTATGTCATGTAATTTTCACAAGCAATGTTTTACTTTGTTTTCAATTACTTTTCTTACGATCAAGCTCAACTCGATGAATCACATCAAGAAAAACATTGAGTGACAAATCTCGCGTAAAAACCTTAGGAAAACATCTTTCATCTGTCCATTAGTTCACCTTACATACAATAAACAAAGCATTTCTTGCATTTGAATCGGATTTTCTCTTATTTAAAACAAAATAAAAACATTAATAAGCGGGATATATTCTTTAATTTCTATGTCTTCAATAACAGAATTAATATAAAATCTCCACACAGTTTGACATTTTTAATAATACACATATGTCTCAGCTGTCACCACAAACCACAACCACAAAGAAATGTGTTTAAAAAAATAATGGAATCTAATCCTTACCTAATAGCATCTTATAACAAAATCCAGCAGATGAAATTTTAAACAACTTTGCTATTCAATGAGATCCGTTGATATTAAAGATTCTCTCTGACGAGAAAGGTGACAAGTAAAATGATTTATATCATAAGTTGTGTGCGTAGCATCGAGCAGCACTTATTAGCGCTAAAAATATGACTGTCCTGTTAATTTAAATTTGCACTCGATGAACCAGCGTTCGCACAAATCCTCTTAAGTAAGATATGAGACGATCTCTTCAGACTGTATCTAAAAGGTAATACCAGCAGAGATTGGGATGTCTGTCATCGGTTGGTAACCTTTCTAGTAGAAGGACAATTCTGAATAGAGAAACCACTGGGTGAAGAGCTCGTCATTTCATTCCGTAAAAAGAACTTTCTACAGCGTCAACATCTACAGCGGTGACGCTGTGGCACTATAGATCGTTTTCTATCATAATATTTTCCGTTATAAAAAAATTAAGTCATAGATGTGCCAACCTGAATATTAAGTATTTGAAAGTTTATATTTTGTTTATGTTTGAGGCTTAAATCTTAATTCTGATGTGAAAGAGACATCTTTCTTAGAAATCTAGGAGATATAAATTCGAACAAGTTCACTCGGAGTCTATCCTGTTCTGGAGTAGAAGCTCCAATTCTAGCCGCCGTCGAACAGCACGCTGACGACGCATGCCCTATATATTACAATTTAGTCGTTCGTCGTAAGCTTTCTGTCCTCCCAGATTATCGACGTCAGCCCGGCAAATATGGTGGCAGCTCATCTTATCCGTCTATTGAACTCACTGCTTAGGTAGAGCATACACACACACACGCACACACACACACACAAACACAAACACACACATATATATATATATATGTATATATGTATATATAATATATAGAAATAATATATATATATATAATATATGGAAATAATATGTATGTATGTATATATATATATATATATATATATATATATATATATTAAAGATATATTATTTCTAATAAGAACTATATTTTACTGTATTTCAAAAGCTAATGCAAATCGAATGACAGCCAGTTTTGTTTTGTTTTTTTTTCTAAAATAGCATATAAGTGTCCATGTTTAGTCGTCTTTCGTCACAACCTGTTCATTAAAAATAAGTAATATACTTACTGTATCTTTATTTGATGAATATTAGATTATTTAATGTATAAGTAATTTTAATCAAGTATTATTTATGTTAAGTTTTAAAAGTATTTTAACCTGATTGTTGCTGTGTTTTAACCCGATTGTAGATGTATTTTTAACACGATAATGGCTATTTTGACGTATTGAAAGCTTGAAGACAGGTCTAATGTTTTTCTACGGGGAATCTATCCGTAAAACATAACTGAAGAAAATGACGTGAGCGGCGTTTTTAAATAATTTTTACGTAATCTTAAAAATTAGGAAATTATTCTCCGTAATCTAATGTTTTATAGAATTTTAGAAATGTTGCATTTAAATTTACTATAATTATCTATCTTATTTTCTGATAGTATCGTGTATCGTCGATCATTTTTACAAAAATCAGCACTTTTATACACATACAAAAAAATCAAAATTAATATTAAAATAATGGTAATTGATGATGTCTATTAAGCATTTGCTATTTATAAATAGTAAATATAGTTTTCATTTAATACTAAAAATCATATAAAAGGATGAAAAAATATTAAATTTTAAAATATTTAAACTTAATAAATTATCCAATTAAAATTAAAAAAAAACTGAAAACAATCCTTGTAAAATTTCATTAATAATCGAAATGTTTTTTCTTAAGACAATAATGTACTTATATATATTATTCATAAACTAAAGTGAAAGCTTTCCTAATTAATTAAATTCAAGGTTTTATTGAATTTTTACAAAGTAGATTTTCGGTATACGCTGTTTCTGCTTAAAAAGAAATTCCTCAGAAGTTAAATTATACAAGGTTCCCTGCTCTTAAATAAATAAATATTAAGAGTCTGAAATTTTAATTTCTCAAGATTTCATCAAATTAAATAAGTGGGGATAACAGATGTAAAAAATAATTTTATCAATATTCCTTACAAAAAAAATGAAATAATTTAATTCATTACCTAATTATAGCAAGAATTATCAAAACAATATTTTTAAGGTTAAAACGGCCATGTCATAACACTCACCTGCTTCTCATCAAAGTATTCCTTCATCCATTTTGGTTTGTGACAAGGAGCATTATCCTGCATAAAAATGAGCTCGGTTGGTTCGATTTGCACCCTTTCAGCAAGACTCTAAAATTCTCTTGTACTTCACGCTCCTGAGTGTCTTTTCAATAGTTTTTCAGAAACCAGTTCCATGAAAAGAAATACATCCCCAGAACATTATACTGAACGGATGCTTGACAGTTATACTGGTAAATTCAAAAGCTTTCAAAGCTTCTTCTTCGGAGTTTAGATCGCTTATTATTTGAATTTAGCTCAAATTTCGTTTAATCGGAGAAGAGAAAATTTAGTAAGAAAATCAGGTGATTCACTTTAGTCGAACAGCTCTGTATATCTACATATATACATATATATACATATACATCTCTATACACATATACATATATATACATATACATCTCTACATATATATATATATATATACATATATATACATATATATACATATATATATATACATATCTATACATATATATATATACATATATATATACATATATATATATACACACACATATATTTATACATATATATACTTATATATACATATATATATATATATATATATATATATATATATATATACATATATACATATATATATATATATATATATATATATATATATATATATATATACACATTTATACACATATATATATATATGTAAATATGCACATTTCATTAAAGGCGACCAACAAGATGCTTTATTTATTTTTTTATACAATTTCTCATGCGATATAATTTTTTTTCGGATGATAAGTTATATAAAAACTGTCTGAATCTTTTTTTTATTCGAGTGTTTTCGGCTTAATATTGAGCCATTTTCAAGGATTATATTGTAACTCTTAAAATTAGAAATAGCTTGTTGTATGTATGTTTTATAAATATATATATATATACATATATATACATATATATATACACATATATATACACATATATATACATATACATATATTTACATATATATATATACATATACATACATATATATATATACATATACATACGTATATATACATATACATACATATGTATATATATGTATATAAATATATATATTTAGATATATATATATATACATATATATATATATAGATATATACATATGGATATACATATATACATATATATATACATATACATACATATATATACATACGTACATATAAATACATACATATACATACATATAAATACATACATATATATACATATATATTCATATATATATACATATATATACATTTATATATGCATATATATATACATATGTATAAATATATGTATATACACATATATATATTTACAAATACATATATATATACATACATATATTTATACATATAGATATATATACATATACATATATAGATATACATATATATATATATGTGTGTGTGTGTGTGTGTGTGTGTGGAAATACTGCATAATGACTCAAATAAATATGAAGATACAGCTATTATAATGTAAACTTTCTCGTATCTTCTATTTTTATTACTGTTCGATCGCCGATCACTTCCGCTTGTGTTCGACCCAAAGTAACATTCCGTAAAAGGTAATTCTCTTTATACGCTTCAAACATTCATATGACGATAACTATTCAGGTACATTGAATATTAAATGTCATTAGTGCTATCAGAATCAAATTGCTAAAATGGAAGCCATACGAATTTGCCATTTGGACTTGAAAATGGCGTCGGCCAGATGACTAGTCAGTATGCATTAGAATAACACATGGCTAACTCTATTTCTATATTACACGTTTAATCCGTTTTTCGAAAGTACAACGTTCATATGCAACCTTTCGTTAGACAAAATGGCATAAGACGAGTACAAATTTACCACTATAGAAAAAATTATTTTGAACGATTCCTACCCAACCACAATAATATTATATGAGATTTTCGCAAGATTGGACTGTGCTGCAATGTTTGTAGAATATATGTTTTAAAGTTATATATTTTCTACTCAAGTTTTCCGGCCATTTTATTTGCCTTATTTTTATGGTCTAATATCCTCGTCGCCACTGTTATGGTCCAAGGTTAGGAACAAGGAATTACAACACGAACACAAGAGTAGAGATAACAAAGATATATTACAGAGAATAATAATACAAGATGTTGAAGGTGTTACTGTGACTGTCAGTCAGGTTTGGAGTGAAATACAATTGTCTCGAATCGATTCCGTCTCGTCCATCTCTCTTGAGAGGCGCAGTATTCATAGTGTCATGAAGAGTTCACTCTGTCGTTATAGGTAAGGTCCCATAACACTTATAAAGTATTATTCAAATGAAACTAAGAAATCAATATTATTTTCGTGTTTCAAACTTCCTAATTCATTCATAAAATACGATTAATCACAAACCTTAGCTAGGCTGAATTAAAAGAAAGCTATATTTGAAGAACTGAGAAATAACTAAAAGAAATTATTATATGAATTAATTTTTATTCATCCTTCTCTTTAAACGTTTAGGTTATTTGGAAAAACCTGTATTTATGTCGGTAATTCGAAAAACAAATATGGCGTAAAGCTGACATTAGAAAAAACGATAACTGTTTAGGTATTTCAAACGTGAATCGTAGTTAAAAAATACTTCTATCTAATATATCTAATCTCTGAAAAACACTTTTTTCTAGTAGCAGTGAATTTAAAATTTAATCAACATCATGATTCACGTTCTGCTTCTTTTCCTTCTTTAAAGCACTTAAATCTCGACTATGAGTGTAATCTGTCGGTAAATACTGTTCCAGAGATATACGAAATCATATAGATTTTCTGACAAGTAAATAATGCAAAATGAAGTTTTAGACATTTTGTAATAGATCTAACTAATAGCACGATTTATTGTCGTCGACACAACAATATGTACAACAGATTTCTCGCAGCAATATAATTTCGCAGTTCTCAGATCAGAGACCAGACTTCAGTTTACGCGTGATCAAAGAGATAAAGAATTCATAAAGTTCGAAGCCATGGTATTAGTATATATTATAACGTCTATAGAAAACATTATTGCTTATACCAAAATAAAATGTATATCCATACACGAGGTGAATGTTCGACACCATTATTGTCAGCGTTAAATCATATCAGATCATTAGATATGTCAAATCTTATACAGACATACAAATATATATATATATATATATATATATATATATATATATATATATATATATATATATATATATATATGTCTATATTTCTGAGATTAGGTAGTATGTACACTATTTACATTATTCGGACTATTGTCGTCATCTTTGTCGCCATATTTATCACCACCTTTCGGCCTTTTATTATCTGTCTATATTTCTGAGATGAGGCATTATTTACACTATTTACATTATTTGGACACTTGTCCTCATCTTTGTCGCCATATTTATTAAAACGTTTCGGCCATTGTACGCTCCGGCCTTATTCAGGTGTTTGGAATGTCGAACTGAAACCTTTATTACACTCACTGGGGTAGACTGTTCTAGTCCCACGTGCCATGTTTAATGGATGTCAGTTAACAAGTTAAAATAACTCTTTTTTAAGAATTTCTATAAAAATATTCATGAAAAAGAGAGATGAAAGTCACGTCACGTCAATAGAAATAAATCTATTGATATTGATGCGTCACATAAGTCAAAGTTAATATATATATATATATATATATATATATATATATATATATATATATATATATATATATATATATATATATATATATATATATATATATATATATATATATATATATATATATATATATATATATATATATATATATATATATATATATATATATATATATATATATATATATATATATATATATATATATGAGGAGGCACGGTGGAGTAATGGATAACGGCTTGGATTGAGGAATCGGAGAGCAGAGTTCGAATTCCAGTCGAATCCATTACATTCACTTACTTAGGAAAGGTGTGAATCCTCTTCTTCTCCCTCCAACTATGGGTAAATAGCAGGACAGACTGGGTTCTATAGCCTTGGATGGCAACTGGTCTAGGAGAAGGACAAATCTGAATTCAAAACCTGCGGAGGGTCGTTTGGGGACCTTGTGGCATCCGTTGCACCAGGTCCCTGTATTCGTCCCTCCAAAAAGTGTGGATGGCCCTGCACAAAGCCTTCACCAATATAATCAAATCCTGTGTGGCTGTCGGGAACTTATCTGTCTGACCCTCATACGTCGAGTTCGTAATATGTATATATATTTATAGATATATATGTACATATATGTGTTGTAGCATACCTACGGCGATATTGATTATGTCCCCATTCACGTAAATGCAGTAGTAAATGCTGTATGTTAATGTGCAATCTCCAGCACGAACCATGTCGAAGGGTAGTGTATCGTCTCGGGAAACAAATACCCGACCCCGTTTTATACGGGGTCTACGAGGAATTTTGTGCTGAGCCTACGAGTTTGGATACCCCACATTAAATTCGGTCTTGTGACACATCTGACCGCCAGGGTCGGTTAGTACATATACTGCAGTTGGAGACGCATTACGGAATTCACTTGACTCACTACTCGCAGCAGAATAATTCTACGTGCCGCTGGAGAAATGTATATGTGTTTTTCTTGTCCTAAGTATTATTGTTCATTACCAATCTTCGTTTGATTATTCAAATTTTGGCGACGAGGATTGACCGAAATTACAACATTTTAACGAGGATTAGTCAAAATACAACATTTTAATAACGAGGATTTACCCAAATCAGAAAACGTCACTAGAGCGACATTTTGCTGCCAAGAATGTGAATGCAATTCAAAGAAACTTTCTCCAACGTTGGCGAAAAAAGATATCGCCGAAGTCGCACGTTAAAATTCATCAAGGCTTCATCGTGAAAGAAATCAAAATAGAAGACTTTAAACCGATACAACTTGAAATACTCAAAAGGAAAGAAGTATGAACTAAAATTCGAAAAGTCCGAGGAAATGTTGGTTGAACAACAGAAAATGGTCAAGAATATTAAGAATGGAAATTCTGAAGACGCTATCGTAAATGCAATTGCGGAATTTCACTATCAGAAAAAAAAAGAGTTAACTTTTTCGTCGTATTTCCGTAGATACGATGATTTGTATAAGACTGATTGTGAAAACTGGTCCGACGATTAAAAGGTCAAACTTTGCTAACATCTAGGCGCTGTCGAACACACTAAATTCGTAAACTGTATATTACCAAAGAAGAATAGTATCCTAACTTTTAAAGAAATGGTTACTTTGCTTTCGGAAGTTTTCAGTCCGAAAGAGTCTTT
The DNA here is from genome assembly GCA_964036315.1 of Acanthosepion esculentum. Taxonomy (NCBI): domain Eukaryota; kingdom Metazoa; phylum Mollusca; class Cephalopoda; order Sepiida; family Sepiidae; genus Acanthosepion; species Acanthosepion esculentum. The sequence goes on along the minus strand of OZ038481.1, from coordinate 128,153,769 downwards.
GTATTGTCAAAGATGGAAATGTATTGATTTAGAGAAAAATGAAAATGACGACATTAAATTTTTCGTGAGCATTGTGAACGAAAATTGTGAAAAGTTCAAATTGGCGGAATTAAGCCCTGACACTTTTAAATGTTTGATATTTGTGCAAGCGTTGGTTTAAAAAAAAGAAAACGAACCTAATTTAACGTTGCAAAACCAAGCAGAAGATTGTCAGTAATTTGTATATGTTCATTGAGATGCCAAAGATGTTGAGATAAACGGCGTGGTGCACATTAAAAAGTGTCTCAAGAACATGAAGTAAAAAAGGAAATAAAACATCACTCCTAAGCCCTGTTACGCTTGTGAAGAATTACATTTCTATAAGGATTTTCCTTACAAAAAGAAACAATGTTTTCGGTCTGGAAAAAAAAACGACATAAAAAAAAACAACCTTATGGCAAAATTTAAAAAACGAGTGACTAATTACATTAAAATTACTTATGTGGATAAATCTCATATAAGAAAATTTGTGCAGTTAAAAATCCTGAACATAAACATCAGAATGCATCTCGACAGTGGTCCTGATTTGAGTATAATAAATGTTTATACATGGCGAACATTGGGTAAACTAACGTTAATGGTTACCAAAAAATCTCTAGCAGAGTTACAGAGATTTATTGTAAAAAATAATAAATTGTGGCACAAAGCCAAAAAAGGGGGAATGGTTTGAGGTTGGTCTTCACTATCTTATACCTAGTTAATCCGATTCACGACCAATTCACTCTTTACAAATTGCACATTCACCACAAGATCTCATCCGTCATCAATCAATCCTCCATATACCATAATACCGCGTCCTCTCACCGAACCTAAAAGACGCACCCCATGACATAAAAATTTGATGATTATAAATACTTATACATAAAAGTTTGATGCTTTTCAATGAGGCGGGAGGGAATGAACCCAAAAAACTAAACTAAAATATCAAAACGAACAAAATAAAGATAACTGATATTAGTAGGTCCGCTCCAACCCTCAAAAAGAGAGGTCGCTGTATTCTGCCCTTAGACAAAATCAAGAGGCTCTCTCGCTACGAGAGAGGGAAAGGAGAAAATAATTATGGACAAAGCGCAAAAAGAAAGCTGACGTAGTCGAGATGAAATGGGGGACCAAAAACACACTGGGGAGGTTAGGAATCTCAACTCGGATCATAGCCAAAGATGCAACCTGGAGCAGTCCAGGAACAACACTCACGTTAACTAGGTACGCTAAGCTTGTATAGCCTAACCACGATGCGAATTAGGTAGACCTAAAAGAGAAAATCAAGGCTAACCCCGTTCACACGAACCAAGCTCGCCTCAGACACCAACTCTCGCTAAAGTCTGTCAAAACCAGCCGTTTTCTATCAGTTCTAATCTTCCTCTTGAGCTGATGATCAAAGAATCAGATGAGATCCTGATGAGAAAGACGGTTGCTTCGCAAGACTTCCTCCAGTCGCGTGGTCGAAATCACAATTCGGGCCGTGGCCAGCAGCGATAGAAACACGATTTGTTTCACCCCAGTATACAAAGGCGGCACATTGTCACACGCGTATGCGCGATCAATGAGCACGAGATTTTCGGAAGCTAAACGAGCTGTCAACTCGCCAACATGATCACATAGGAGGCGGAACCGAGGGCAATGGTAGAAAGCGTGCGAAGTGGTTTCTCCTATGTCATGGTCACATCGTTCACAGTCTGGAAAATCCGCAATGCCCCATATGAAGGTCATGTCATTGCGAGATCGCTTATTCCAAATCAGTCGCCAGGTAAGCGAAAACTCAGGGTTGGTTAGGTACTCAGCCGCTGGCGACCAAGATCAGAAGAAGCGGAACTCCTCCACCAACAAGTCCAGCCACTCACGTAGTGGATCCTTCGCGCCCACCTCCACTCGCCCTCGATAGAATACTCTCCTCGGCCGATAAAGGTCACTGTACCGAGGAATGTTCCGCAAGGATGATCGACACTCGCGAAGGAAACCGATCGATCACAGAGTTTACGACGGTTCTCAACCCGCGGCTTGGGAAGACTGATAGTAAGGAAAGGGAAGACGTCCCTTACAATTCCCGTCATAATCTCCTGTCAATAATTAGCGTAGAAAAGCCAGCCTCGAGGCGAGTTTGTGACACTCCAATTGTGGCATTCCCAGCCCCACCCCACCAGGACACCATCGCTTGCAACAGACTCCTCTGTCGATTTCATGCCTCCCCGCACGCACACAAAACGGAGGATAGCAAGCGCTCGAGCGCCTTCTTATGTCGCTTACAGAGTGGAAGTAGAGACAAGCGGGAAAAGACAATCGGGAAGACGTAAGTGGCACATGCGTCCGCCCTTCCCTTCACGAAAAAGCAAAATAAATCTGAAATAAAAACGAGAACAACAGAACAAACTTAAAGAAAGAAAAAGAAAAGAAATGAAAACAAGTACACAAAAAATAAAAAGAGAAAAATTTCAAAGCTTTAAGAAAAGAAAACAGTAAAAACTTAACAGTTCAGACGAAAGGCAAAACTCAGGTTAGACGAAAGGCAAAACTCAGGTTAGATGAAAGGCAAAACTCAGGTTAGACGAAAGGCAAAACTCAGGCTAGACGAAAGGCAAAAATCAGGTTAGATGAAAGGCAAAACTCAGGTTAGACAAAAGGCAAAACTCAGGCTAGACGAAAGGCAAAACTCAGGTTAGATGAAAGGCAAAACTCAGGTTAGACGAAAGGCAAAACTCAGGCTAGACGAAAGGCAAAAATCAGGTTAGATGAAAGGCAAAACTTAGGTTGGACACAGTCAAACGTTGATATACTCAAGAGCAAATCAAAGTAATTCTCACTCGGAGTGTTACTGGACAGAAAATGAAATTCGAAGGCGAATTTATGACGAATGTAACGTTAAAAAATAAAACGTTGAAGTTAAGACTTTTTGTCATAAAAAACACGAATAACCCGTTTGGAACAGATTGGATGGAACAGTTCAATTTAGAGAACAGTCCGATCATTTCGTTCTGCCAAAAATTGAAAGATTTTACTAACGAAGCAAAAAGTCTAAAAGAAGAATTAAAAAATAAATTCCCAGACATATTTTCTGGTGTGTTAGGCAGGCTCAAGAAAATGAAAGCTAAATTCGATCTAAAAGAACATGTATAACTAGTTTTCAAAAAGAAATGTAACATACTGCTTGGCTAAAACAAATTGATGACGACTTTGATAGACTTCAAAAAATGGGTGTTTTATCGAAGGTGGAATATAGCGAGTGGGCTTTACCAACAGTTTATATACAGAAAAAGACAAAAGAGATACGTATCTGCGTGGATTTTTCCACGGGCTTAAACGATAGTCTCAAAAGTTGTCATTACTTACTTCCAGGGCCGGAACAGGTTTTTGCGCAGCTTTGTGGGGGTCGGATATTTTCCAAAATCGACTTAAGTGACGCATATATTCAGATTCCAGTAGACAACGAATGTTCAAGATTACTGAACATAAATACACATCGTGGGTTGTACAAATTTAATAGTTTGCCTTTCGGCATAAAGATCGCTTCAGCGATCTTTCAGCAAGTCATGGACACAATGCTTAGTGGACTGGATTTTGCAGTCGAGTGTCTTGGCGATATTATGCTGAAAGGCGGAAACCCTGAAGGACACAAACTATTTTCGGAGTTTTCAGGACTATGGGTTGACATTAAAAGACGAAAAGTGTGAATTCTTTATGGACAAAATTAAATATTTAGGCCAAATAATAGACACGAAGCGCAGTAGACAAGATCCAGCACGTGCCAGTACTATAAAGGACATGCTTGCTACTGTAAATATCTGTACCCTACAAAGTTTCCTTGGGTTAGCAAGTTACTATAATGTATTTGTACCAAATATTCATTGCTTGCGAGCTCCGTTAAAAAGAGCTTTTAAAAAAGATGCTAAATGGTCTTGGACGACGGAATGTCATGAAGCATTTGAGAAAATTTGTAAAAATACTAACGACATATATCTACTTGACACAGTAAGATCCAGAAATACAAAATCGAAGCAAATGACACAAGTGCATTCAGTATAGGAGCCTGCATTATGCATAAGCTAGAAGATGACACGATTAAACCGATTGCACATGCATCACGAACGCTTCTTCCATTTGAAAAATATTACTCCGTAATTGAAACGGAAATTAGAGGAATTATCTTTTCTCTGAAAAAAATTCATAGATTCATCCACGCGATAAGGTTTAATCGACAAACAAATCACAAAACGCTGATAGCTATTTATGGATCAAAAAAGGATTACCGACTCATACGTCTAATAGGTTACAATGATAAGGAACCATATTACTAAATTACCACTTTAAAATGGAATTCTTACCATCGTGTATATTAAGTCTGTAAACCTAAAATATATGTCCGCTTCGTAGACATTATTGTCATTGTAAGAGAAAACACAAAAGAAATGGATACTCTCAAAACCAAATTTGAAAAAAACGCTGTCCTTATCTTTACCTAGAAAATTTGTCAAACAAATAAACTCTCATTTTTAGACGTTCTCGTAGATTACAGTAACGACACTTTTACCACCTCATTGTATAAAAACCCATAATCAGAAACACTTGACCCCTTAATTTTAAGAGTGACTGCCCACTCATATACAAAATAGCAGTGATAAAAAACTTCCTTACGTGAGCACTTTTCCTTAAAAGAACACAACAATGAAGAGCAGACGCTAGTTAAGAAAAGTTTGTTCCTAACAACCTCATCGGCCATCAAATTAGAGTATTTCTTTCCAAATTAAATAACAACGATACTGAACACAAAGAAAAAATAACAAATATTTCCTATAAAAACCAAATGCACATCAACTACAAACAAGATGAATCTTCACTTATAAATATCATAAAGAAATACACTACTCCAGTTGACCTGAAGAAGAAAAAAAAAATTAATTATCAACTTCAAAGAATTTAAAACCGCTAACCTAATTCTCAAAAATAACAACACACCTGTAAAATCAAAACTACAAAGAACGAACATTATTTACGAGTTCAAATGCTCCTTAATGAACTGTGTTCCTGATCAAACCGAACTCCTAAAGTATTACATCGGTCACACTACTACATGCCTATCCAAACGACTTACGTTACACCTATCCGACCACTGCTTCATCAGAATCCATTTAAATACACACACATACTTACCCGACCTCCATACGAACTAACTAGTAGATAAAACTGGCATAATACCCTAATCCGCACGGAAAAACACAAATGAAGCCTTAATAATAAAAAAGAAAACGCCAGCATTCAATAATATTAGCAACGAACACGGCCACAATAAGCCGTGTTCGGATAATAAATGATCACTATAACTCTAGATACATACACACAACCCTTACATCAAGTTAAAACGTAAAAACAAAGTCATCCTTGATAATGGCTAAAAGTATAGTCGAAAGCGCTCGGAATTATAGAACATTCGGACAGTTTCTACACACTCTGTGTCCAAAAAAGAAAACACTTGTTCGAACACAACAAAAACTAAATAATATGCTTAATCGCAGTAACTTGTATGTCGTATTTCATGAAACATATATATATATATATATATATATATATATATATATATATATATATATATATATATATATATATATATATATAACCAAAGAATATTTTTAAGGACATGTTGTTTATTAGTTGTAATATTCCGTACCATTTTCTTTGATTCTCTTTCGATAAAAGTGACCAATGTATGAGTTATTTTGGCTTTCACATGCTATTCTAATCACTACATGAAAAACTGGTATTAAACAAAATTTATGCATATTGGCTTATGCGGACCAAGATACTATTTACATTGTTCGGACTATCGTCCTCATCTTTTATCACAATATTTATCACAACGTTTCGAACAGAACCCTTTATTTCGCTCGCTGGGGTAGACTGTTCTAGTTCCACGTGTCATGTCTAATGGATGTAAGTTTTCAGTTATCTCCTGTTAAATCCGCTCTCCAAGTTCTCCACCACCATAACCAGATATTGAACTCAGAATCTTTGGGTCCTGTCACTAACTAACGCCTTTATCCACTGTGCCATGTGTCCTTGAGGAAATATAGACGGATACTGGCCGACCAAGATATTTGACCATCGTATAACTTATATTCAGATTTTCACTGTTATAAGAAGGCTGTATAAAATACAGAGAAATATCCTTAAGTCCGTTGATATTTTACCAAACTTCGAAGCTTACTGCTATATCGATATATAGATTAGCCGAGTGAGTAAAAGGGCAATACACTATTTCTAGCCACCATTGATTATTCTCGGATATCCGGATCAGTGAATAACCGGAAAAACCGAAATGTTGATTTTTCGCAAATTGGAGCTATGTTACTGCAAATTGGTAACTGTTCCTACTTCGCCAACGATTTACCAATTTAAATATTTGCATCGTCTCTTGCATATGTATTTACTTTTATACAGAGTAGGTAAATTGTTGTCTTTCCAGAGTAACCGTACGATATTGCATGTTATATGCAAGGCATTTCACAACCGAATTACCAAAATCTGATTAGCCTAATTACTTATACAAAAACATCGTGGTAACTTTCTCCCTCTTTTCCGGCTTTTTTACGACTTTTGCATCTCAATTTAAAATACAATTAGGTTTTTAAAAAAACTGCATATGTAGGGTGTTCCTAGCTTTGGGGCTTTCCCTCAGAATCAAATCAAGAATCAATGTTTTAATGGTGAAGAACAAAAAGAAAACAATCTCGATTTGTTGAATTAGCGTAAAAGTAGTACCTCATTGCCTGGCTTACTATATTATTGCTTTCCTTCAAGGCTCACATGAGGAACGCATTAGTGTTTCTTCTTAGTTTTATTTCTCGCTTTTTCCTCCTATTTCCTTCAGCTCCTTCGTCGTCAGTTACATCGTAATGTAACTTCAGAATCTCTTAAATCACTCATTCAAATACAAAGGTGCAAAACAGCTTCCAAGAGATGTTAATAAATGACTTCATATAAATTATAGATGTTCTTTGGAAATGTTTAATGTCAAACGGACAAAGAGTTCATGATGGAACGAAATCTGATGAAAGAATTAATACAAACATATAAAAGGGGACTGAACTGTTAATATAATTGCGGTCATTCTCAATCCTCACGCGTAGAGTCCATGCTATTCATAACATTTGTTTCTGCTAATAAATGGCTGGCTCTTCATCACTCCTTTTCTCTGCGAAGAGATTGGCAGTATTCTCTGACGTATAAGAGACTAGAAATTAAATTGAACTTCAGCTCTCCTTTCTTTGTTTCGAATGCAAGTTTCTCCTCTTTTCTTCTTAAATACATCGCTTTTCTGCACTTCCTATACAATCGGATTTATGTGTCGCATGCTTTCTCTTTAGATGCTACACTCCCCACCTAGATGGATTTCAGCAGCTGCGTGGTTTTGACAACTCCTATAGTTTGCTCATACTTTGTTTTGCTTCTTTTACCGACAAGCATGCATTCAGTCTCCTGACACTTGGTAATTAGTTTTTTTTCTTGTTTTTCTTTACTACATTATCTGACAGTGATTTCAGTTTTCCTTCTGAGTCTGCCATTAACAGAGTATTGTCTACGTATCTTGCCATTAAGCTTAAACTCGCCATTAATAAATTATGGTTTAGTAAATATATCTAGGACGGGTTATCAGAAAAACATATTTCTATATGTTATGGTCCGGGTTAGGACCAAGGAAGAAAAACACGAACACAAGAGAAGAAATAACGAAGATATATTACACGGAATACTAATACAAGATGTGGAAGGTGTTAGTATGACAGTCAGTCTCTTTTGGAGTAAACTACTATCGGCTCGACTCGATTCGTTCCTCTCTCTTGAGAGGCGTAGTATACATAGTGTTAGGAAGAGTTCATTCTCTAGTTATAGGTAAGGACCCATAACACTATAATGACTGTATTATTTTCATTTTCGTACATTAGGCTCTACCAGTGATTAAAATGTTGTTAATATATCTGGAGGGGAAAATCGAAAGCATAATCCTACTATTATGATTTTTCAAAGGTTGTTAGTGCCAATCAAATCCTCGTATGTTTGTTAATAAAGGCATGTGCTTATCGTCCGAATTGCACACCCGAGACACCAGAATCAAGTAAGGGCGGGATTTTAAATATCTTGGAAAGGTTTTAACAGAGAAAAAGCAACACTCAGATCGAAAAGCATATTGGGATAGCCAAGGAAGCATTCCAAAAGCTAAGCTTAGTACTGAGAAATAAAAAATAAAACTTCACTAGAAACAAGGAAAAAAGTACTAAATTTCCATCTGTTACCCCTTTTCCTGCATGACAGTGAGTGCAGGACGATCCTAACAAAAATGAAAGGGAGACTTGAAGCAACATATATCTTCTACAGAAGAATGCTGAGACGATCGTGAACCGGACATGTGATTATCATTGTAGTCTTGAAGAAAATTGAAACAAAATGAAAAATAATACTTAACATCAGGAAAGGCCAGTTGAAGTTTCTAGAGTATATAATGAAGAAGGCAGGCTTTGAAAATCTGATACACACAGAACAGATAGATTGCAAGAAGGATAGCGGAAGACAACGCATAACATACTTAAGTAGCTAATAACAGAGATACCAAGCACATTAACAGCTAGAAAGAACAGGAAGTTTTGGAAGGCCATGATCGACTACGTCCTGAAGGGACACGGTATTAAAAAGAAAAGAAAAAAGCGTTAGGCTGAATTCGAACCTGGTTATCCTATTTTTCCATAACCATTATTTTACTTGTTGATTATAATATGGATGTTGACTTTTCTTGTATATATCTCAACATCCATCTTGAATATGCATCCAGTGTCGGCTAAGACGCTAATCTCAAGTATCATAAATAATGTGTTTACTGTTCCTTATATGTAGTCTTGTGTCAAACTTCTTTAATATTTGTTTCGGCAATACACCATACATCAGTGCTTCATTTTGGTATTTCTTTCTCAATAATTGTCTTTATGCCAGAATAACTAAAAATTATTTCACACCTTTAAGTATCTTATCCTCTGTCAATGATCGATAGCTTTAGATATTAAGTTTATCAGAAAACTGAACAAAGGCCAAGTAGTATCGCTTCAATGTTTCCTTTGAAGTTTTGAGTACTTCCCTTCAAAATCAATATTTTAATTCCTGCATTTTAAAACCATAATCCAAACGCTGATAACCAGCGATGCGGGTAAATTCGCAACTATCTCAGGCTAAAGGAAGACCGGAAATTATTTTAAGATATTTCCCAGTTCTCACGAAGTTCCGTATTTATAACGTTAGCATCAGTACAGTTATTTTAGGAAGAAAACAGAACATGGAAATGAATTTACGGGAAGGACATCAAAAGATCTTATGACATTCAACTGCATAAAAATTTCAATACTGGAGCGTTTTAAATCGTCAATCCACGGATAAAAGTGATAAAGCAAAGATATGAAGTCTGTTAACTATACTAACCTAATGATACCGTGATAAAATGGTGTGGTAATATTAGCCTTATTTTTATAATGAAACATTCGGTATTCATTATCCAAATAGACAGTGCTACTAGAGTTATAATTTACTCACTCCCTGTTAATCGAACTGGAATAAAATAGTAGCAGCCTCATCTCTAATAATAATAGTAATATTAGCCGTATCCTTATAAGTAAAACTTAGTTTGCGCGGCCCTGCGCGTGATGGATTATTTCCACCCCACACTCTCACCTACAGACAAAGTGTGGCTGGTCTCTAGTGATTCTATCGCTATTTTCACGTCAAATGTTCAGACGAGCAACATCCCATAATTCTACTAGAAGACTCTCACAGCCAGAACTCATTGTATCGCGTACAAAGAATCAGGTCATCCGTATCCCGTTCGTATTCCATTGCTAGGTAATAGGTATCATTCGGACAGCTTCCTTCCCCAGAAATGAAACGCGATATTACGCTTCCTTGATCACAATGCGCTTCATTTAAAGTCTAGGAACAACCGTTATATATGCTGATGATATACACTTCGTATTTCCTCCCATTATGTCCTGCCAACAGCCTTATACAATAACACTGTAACATGAGTTGCGTTTTAGATATGTATTGGCTGAACGATGATATGAAAAAAAATAGATAGATAGAAAGATAGATAGATAGATAGGGAATAGGATGGATTATGAACAGACTGTGAGATAGATAGATAGATACTGAACAGACGGTGAGATAGATAGATAGATAGATAGATAGATAGATAGATAGATAGATAGATAGATAGATAGATAGATTATGGACAGACGGTGAGATAGATAGATAGATAGATAGATAGATAGATAGATAGATAGATAGACAGAACGATAGATAGATTATGGACAGACGGTGAGATAGATAGATAGATAGATAGATAGATAGATAGATAGATAGATAGATAGATAGATTATAAACAGACGGTGAGATAGATAGATAGATAGATAGATAGATAGATAGGAAATATGATGGATTATGAACAGACTGTGAGATAGATAGATAGATTTTATATATATATATATATATATATATATATATATATATATATATATATATATATATATATATAAAGATAGATAGATAGATAGATAGGAAATATGATGGGAATAACAGCAATATATAGATAAGCAACCTTATCGACTACATATCAATGTGATACAGTTTAAAAGAGAGATAAGCGCAAACGTATTAAATTTCCTCATGGAATGAAAAATGAAAGCACCGACGTAATACAAAATGTAAGCGTGGTCATTTTTATTGTATGCGTATCAGATGAAAATATGGATTAGCAATGAAGATTAGAATGGATAAAGGAGAAAATGAGTAGATAAAGATAAAAGCCACAAAAACAGAAGAACTCAGTGATAACTGATTATTTCATTTTTCAACGCATTTGTAATTTACACGATTGCATTTAGTGTATACATGAATGTATGCATTATGATAGGGTGACCAAAAGTTAGGATTTCAACAATGAGAACCAAGTTCAAATCACGCCCTCATCTATTTCTCGGGTGATTTGTTGATATTATCAAGCGGAGGCAACGATTTAAATGAGTGTCACCATTAGGAAACACCTGAAAGCCATACCACAGTTTGGTTCGAGCCTATGAGTGACATTTGGTAGATTACAATGTTTGGAGAATGAAATCAGATATCATCAGGATTTAGGGTTTTCGCGTAGTTGTCTTATTCAAACTGGTGATCAGACAAGATTCCACGCTGTCTCGCAGAAATTCTTATAATGGTACACTCATCATCGTTTCGCAATAAACCAAAGATTGACTTCATGAGTGTTTGAATGTGCTTGGTCAGTCGTCTTCATTGAAAATAAAAGGGACAGAAGAATGTATCTAAAAACCTACTAAGAAAGATACGTATGTGGTTGGCAGGACAGGGTTTAGAAGAGATACCAAAAAGGCAAACCTTACTCTGTGCAACAAAGAACAGGAAATTGTGGAGGGACGCAATCGCCCACATAATGTGATACACGTATAATATAATTAGTAGTAGGTACAGCAGTAGGCACAGTGGAGTAATGGATAGCGGCTCGGATTGAGGAATGGGAGATCCAAATTCGAGCACCAGTCGAATCCATTACATTCACTTACGAAAATCTTACCTTGGGAAAGTTATGAATCCTCTTCTTCTCCCCCCACCCAGATATGGCTTCTATACCCTTGGATGGCAACTAGACTACCGCAGAAATAAATGATATCCTACTGCGGGAAAAATCTGCCTTGTCAGTCATGTATCAAAAGAAACATGATCGCCTAAGCCGAGGTACAGCAATAGCGGTACAAGTTGTAGTTATACTTAAATTATAATGATTATTCTTGAATTATGGTTAATATATGGTATTATTCTCCTTAAATCTCCAGCACCCATCATCATATCTTCGGTCATGTAATACTGTTATATTCTTTCGTTATTATATCGTTGTTGGATAAAGAACTGCTTTCCTTTTCATTCAAAATTTACTGACGGAGATTTACGAACAATTTCTGGTTGGTGTCTGTGTTTGCTCATAAATATCAATTTTAATCCTTCCACAGACTCGAAATCATTGGAATATTATGAGAAAGATAATGCCACGTATATATTATTTGCAGCAACTGCATTAAATCACACATATTTGCCTGTAGATAAAATCACAGACTACCAAATCCTAAGTACAATATAAATCTATTACTGGATTAATTGGCGTAGATGCCACTGGACACAAGATCATTGCCTCTTTTCTTCTACAGTTTCTTGAAGGATTTGATGCGGAAAGTTGGGGAAGGAAGGGAGAAAGAATACATCAAAAGATACATTAGGTTTGTGAGGATTGTACTATAGTCTGATTGGATAAAAAGTTCAGCAAAATATTTTGATAACTTCAGCAATCTGTAAATGAATTCATAAGGTAGAAGCATAAAATTCGATATTTAATTTGCTTTACATAGTCTGGCTGAAGAATAACAAGAAGAAATAAATAAAGTAAGATGATTTTTTTTCTGATTTGGGGAGGGCTATTCTTTTTTATGCATCGGGTTTCTTTAGTTTGTAGGCAATCCAAATCATATTGTCCTTTCTAGCTCTAACTTGTACTTTTTACTATCACATTCCGCGTCCTGGGTATGACGACACACTATATCCGCGTCCTGGGTATGACGATAAACTATATCCGCGTCCTGGGTGGGACGATAAACTACATCCGCGCCCTGAGTAAAAAGATAAGCTACGTTCAACAGCAAGGCCTCTGTTCGGGAGGTTTTGAGGAGCGTGGAACCACCTCTTAATTGCTGGTCTTCCCAGCTCCACCCTGACCCAGAGTGGTAGCACCTGTTAGGGTCCCACTTATGGGCAAATAGTTAACCCCGAAACTGAGGTAAAAAGCATTATAAACTATTACCTGCAATACGTTTCTGAAGAAAAAAAACTATTGCCAGCAATACGTTTTTGAAAAAATAATATTACCAGCTATACGTTTTCAAAAAATAATATTACCAGCTATACGTTTTTGAAAAATATTACCAGCTATACGTTTTTGAGGGGGAAATATTAACAGAAATAGATTTTTGACAAAACAAAAATATTACCAGGAAAAAAAAAAGTTGTCGGCATTAATTTACCCATTGAGGTTGATATGCCGTAAAACAAAAGAAACCAAACCAAACCATCACATTCCCTTTCTAAAAATCCATCCAGATGAACTTATTAGTTACGTGGGCTATTTTCTTCTGTCTTGTCTTTAATATGAATTTCAATATATCCACACTCTCTCTTCCCTTGTGATGTATCTCTGAAATTTCAGTTGTCTTTTTCGGATTCTAACTGTCCATTTTGATCTCATTTTCCTTAAAAGTTCCACTTTCTTTACATGTTCCATCCGTCGTATTCTCAGAATATTTCTGTGGAACGATATTTCACTGACATTAATCACTTCTTCTATGAGGATACTGTCCGGCATTCAAGGCCCTATAAGATTACATCGCATTTCAGTATTATTTATGCTTACTTCTAACGTAATTGCTGTTTCTATTTAATATATTTCTTGGAAGATATATATTTTGGACGGAACCTTCACCTATTAAATGATCATTGGAATTTCTGTATCATATATTCCGTATTTGTTAAAATAATTCTCAGATATTTAAATTCCTGTACACGTCTTATTTTTCTGTTTTCAGTTCGTAACTACAATCTTGGGTTGCCCCTCTTGCGATCAACCTTTATATCTTCTTATACTTTATGGAAAGTCCTTTCTTCCCTCTTTCCCTAAATATTTTTCATAGAAGTAGCTGCAGTTATCTTTCTCTGTTTGCAAACATGGTGTCATCTGCATATCAGACTTTGTTAAACTTTACCCACCAATAAAAATCATTTTAAATCCAGCCTTTATCTTTAGGAAGAGTCCAATTATCGTTCCCTATGCAATTAACTCATGAATATATAATTGTCGTAAATAATCTATCGATGTATTTTTTAATCATTTCATCCCATAAAAGTCAATAAAGCCGTTAAGACGATTGTTAGAGAATATGAGAAAAATTATTAAGGTGAAAGAAAAAATTACGACCACAATCGATAACGAGTGATATTGCATAAAAAATTATGCAAATCAAAGTAGTCTCGGAAGCCGATAGCAAATTTCAAAAGCAAAGAGTACCATAGAAGAAAGTGTTAGCATATAACTTACATGTACATCGAGTCTTTTCATCTGTGAAAGATGATGAGAGCAAGCCGTTAATCAAGTAATGCGCTTGATTTCATAAAGTCTAGATAATATAAAAGAAACTTCATCAGAACAATACAACCCATAAATCATATCCATCCTGGTTAAATTATTCTTGGTTAAAATATAAATTTAAACAAAATTACTTTAAAATTTAAGAGTGAAAAACATTAAGATTTTTACAGTGATTTTATCCTTCAGCTTTTCTGAAAAAAAAAATGGCGTTTGCTAATGCCAGAAAATGTTACGCCCGTTTTCGAGTACCCAGATTGGTAAAAAAAAATAGAAATTTGGGAATTCAAATTTCGAGATCTCAAGAATATCCTTCTACACTAAAACACCACAACTTCCTTTCTGTAGTAAAAGTACACATTTATCACAGTCGTCTCTATGTTGCCAGTTCGACTATCATTGCATATTCCAATACGATGCTTTTTTTAAAGATAAATGTTTATGAGTCGAATAGGGAGTTTCAACGTGATGCATTTGGATGAATGCTAGTTTTAAAGAACAAAACAGATATAATGAGACCATTATACAATATATGTATGACTTTATAGCATGAGTAAATGTATGCAAAGGTTGAGATATATTCAGTTGAATCCCGTTCTTTTATACTTATTCTAAACATATTAATATAGAAATAAATTGTATGTCTCTCTGCATATATGCATGTATTTAAGAATCTAACCGCTTTCATATTTATATTCACATGAGTTAGAGCGTTCCTGGAATGCGGCTCATAATATACCTGAATACTGACTGTGAGAAGCGATCATTCATTTTAGAGAATGGTGTCTCTTATTATAAAGAAGAAGTGACAATGTCCTTTTCTGGAAAAAAAGATTCCCGTGTCGTTTTCACTGTCGCGACGTAAACGTAAGTTAAATATGACAGGTGTTGATTAAACTGAAGTGAAATATCTTTATTCCAGAAGACATAGATGACAAAATAACTATACCTTGCGGGAAAGTATTGACACCACGTCGTCAGCTTTGCCTACATTGAAAATTACATTCATTTTCTGTCCATTGACAGGGAATCATATGCATTCCATTCATTTTTATATCCCATGACTTTTGAATACTTGTATTCAAATATATCAATATAATTAAATATATCCTTACAACAACTCCCTATATATATATATATATATATATATATATATATATATATATATATATATATATATATATATATATATATATATATATATATATGAGATATAACAATGTGTAGATAGAACACAAAAATGCAAGGTGATTTTCAAATATTCTATTTACAATCTATACGATCTACCCTCGATACTGTAACTCTTTCCCAATGGACATGCTGGTTTGTTTAGTTTTATTCAATTTCTACGATTTATCAAACATTTATAGGTTATTTAATACCAGATGGACATAATAACTATTTAGTGATACAATAATTACTAAGTAGCCCATAGCTGGTGGAGAAGAGGTTACTTCATGCATTTTCCAAGGGTATTTTGTAAAAGAGGAATGAAGAACTGAAAAGGAAGCATCAATCGGCTCTAGGATTAACAATGCCGAGCCATAATTAATTGCACCATCCGAACATATCCAATCTTACAGCAGCTGCTAATCCCAAGTTGCCAACATTATAGTTACTGTCCAAGTTGACCGTTGCTTTACTTCGGTGACAGAACCTGGTCTTTCCATCATCATACGCCTGTTATATCTTTTGAAATATGAATTATGTGCCCTTCTTTGCGTTTTTTTTTTAAATAAAGAGTTAAATTGGTCCTTTGAAATTAACGCCCAACGAGACCGCCAGGTCAAAACTGTGGTCGCGTATTTTAAGAATCCTCCGGAATTTTAAACTGAAAACCTCTACATGTTATTTTTATTTTTAGTCATGTTTTTCTCACGTGTATTGAGAACTTTTTAAGACTACTGTTCTCTGGTCTGATTCATCCCTGAAAATTAACCTTTATATATATATATATATATATATATATATATATATATATATATATATATATATATATATATATATATAGATAGATACTGATGCATATTTGGTTAAATAATATAGACAAGTTTTGTCAATTTATTTTAAACAAATCCCTTTCATATCATCTGATAAGATTAATAACATTATCATGGAAAGACGAAAGAAAATCACCGAATTGATACATGTTTTTTTAATTCTATCTAAGCTTTCGGTTTACAAAGATGACAATTACATTACTATAAATTAAACAATACACGGACATAGCAACAATGATAGTATTTTTTGTTTGCATGGAAGATTATATATTTAGCTGCCATTCAGGAATAATGCACCATCAAGAAGTAAGCATCAGTCGACTACGTGAAACACAAAAGCAGAATAAGACAACTAACAGTTTTCCTGCTGCATTTGGATACAATTATTCTCCTGTACTGATTGTAGTCTTTTGTGCAATTCTCGAGCCGGTCTCAAAAGTCATGCCCGTCATAGGAATGCAGATAATTAGTTCGTGGTCGTCGGAACCTCATACATCGAACTAGATGGGAGAGATCATCATATATATATATATATATATATATATATATATATATATATATATATATATATATATATATATATATATATATATATATATAACAGTTAAAATATAATCCTTGAAAATGGCTAAATGTATACCCGAAAGCTCTCGGATAAAAATAACATTCGGACAGTTTTTATATAATTTATCATCCGAAAAGAAACACATTATTAGCTCGCATGTGACATTGCATAAAAAACTATGTAAAAACACCTTGTCAGTCATTTTTAATGAAATGTTCATGAAAGAAGGATTGCTGTCTAAATACACAAATGTGTGTGTGTGTTTCTGTGTGTTTCTGTGTTTGTGTCTTTGTGTGTGTCTTGATGAGAATCTGTGTACAAACAAGCGCGCGCATCCAACTCTCATGCACAAAAAGCAACGCACTCATAACGTATTTTTTCCTGTTACTCAATATCATTACCACTTTACGGCGTCATGTGTGAATCGTGGCATCAGTACCTGCTTGTCATTGATTCATCTATCGTGACGGATTCTTCGAAGAATCTTGATGATTAAGATATTACTTTCTGTTAATGATATAGAGTCATGTGTTGATCATGTTTTACACAATCAGTTTAACATTTCATTAGTAACAATTCCACATCAATTGAAATGAATTTAAACATTAAAATTATTTTATTTTTTTATATCATAAAAAATTAATATTTTAAATACTATTTAAAACACTTTATTCAGCATTAATCCATGAAAAGTCAAAATACTTTCCGACCCGCATCTATCCATTCCAAAACAGAAACTGAGATGTTTATGTTTACTCATATAAATATATATATATATATATATATATATATGTGTGTGTGTGTGTGTGTGTGTGTGTGTGTTTGTCTGCGCGTACGCGTGCGCGCGCGTGTATAAATATATATGTCATTACACAGAGAGGAAACAGGAACAAATAGGATATGTTTATCAATCTATCATGTTTCACATTAATTAAAAATTTCGTCAGAGAATGAGATATAGAGAAAATGGAAGGAAGTAATTCTGTAATTCTTAATTTTGTATTTTTTACTTTCATTGGTTAAGAAGGTTTCACGTGAACTTTACGTATTCAACAACGTTAGTATATTGCATGGCACCCCATTTTACGGAATATATATATATATATATATATATATATATATATATATATATATATATATATATATATATATATATATATATATATACACACACAAACATGACAGAATTGAATAGACACCAAGATAAATTTTATTTCTAATTTTTTTTAATAACCAAGATAAATTAACTTAGATTTTTTTAATAACCAAGATAAATTAACTTAACAATACTGGAACATGCCACGAACCAAAGGAGCATCAGACCTAGCTGAATTTCAGCGAGGACGTATCGTGGGCCAACATGAAGTTGGTCTTAGTCAAAGAAAAATATCTGAAAATCTTTCAATACCCCTTTCTACTGTTAATAGAGTGATCGTACAATTCACCAGAGAGGGCAAGAAGTGCACAAAACATCATCCAGGCCACCCTGGGCCCTCTGAAAGAACCATGCGTCTTGTCGAAAGAAATGTTGAACA
Organism: Acanthosepion esculentum; assembly: GCA_964036315.1. Classification (NCBI taxonomy): domain Eukaryota; kingdom Metazoa; phylum Mollusca; class Cephalopoda; order Sepiida; family Sepiidae; genus Acanthosepion; species Acanthosepion esculentum. The sequence goes on along the minus strand of OZ038481.1, from coordinate 128,135,409 downwards.
GGATCCACGTTGCAAGGCCTCTGACATAGCAACACAAGTTGATGTCAGTGCCAGAACAGCTGTCAGGTATCTTCACAAGCTGGACTACTATGGCAGAGCTGCAAGAAAGACACCACTTCTCCGTTCAGCCAATATCAAACGCAGAAAGGATTGGGCCCATGAAACCTGTGACCTTTTGGACCACTGTCATTTTCTCTGATGAGTCAAGATTCGCATTATTTTCTGACAGTGGAAGTGTATGGGTATGGAGACTCTGTAGTCAAGAGTTTGATTTAAATATGACTGCAGCCAACAGTGAAACATGGGGGCCTTTCAGAAATGGTATGGGGTGCAATTTGTAGTGATGGTTGTTCAGAGCTTGTGGAGTGTGAAGGAAACATTAATTCAACCAAAGATGTTTCTATATTAAAGAAAGGGCTCCTTCCAATATTCTCAATTAGTAGAATGAGCAAAGTCGACTCCCTATTTATGGAAGATGAAGCTCCAAGTCACACTGCTCAAGCAACGCAACATTGGTTGAGACAAAATGGGATCAATAAACTTCCATGGCCAAGTTCCCGGATATTAACCCTATTGAACACCTTTGTGGCATATTTTAGAATTATTGCGTGAAATATGGCAATAAATCCCTCAAGATGATATTTGTGAACTCATCGTTAGCATGCCTAGAAGGGTCCATGCATTAGAAAAAAGCAAAAGGGATGTCAACCAAGTATTAGTTATTAAATTTATGACCATTTATAACAACTTCATTTGTATAAATGTTTAATAAAATGAACGGTTTCTGTGAGCGTCTATTCAATTCTGTCATGTCTGTATATATATATATATATATATATATATATATATATATATATATATATATATATATATATATATATATATATATATATATATATATATATATATAAAAGCACACACATATATATACACACATACATATTTCTGCATATATATATATATATATATATATATATATATATATATATATATATATAAATATTAGGTCATCCCATAAGTTCTGTCCGAATTTTAACTTTTTGTTAAAATGAACGAAATTTAAAGAGTATTTTATAGTGTCTAATGGAGCTGAACATTTTTTTATGTTTATATGCATTTCAACTGATCAAATGTTATTTCAGAGAGCAATAAAATTCAATTTTGTTTGATTAAAACCCTGCTAACATGGAAGTACCCACGAATCCTTTGAGGCACATAATGCTTTATGAGTTCAAGAACGGAAACTCAGCAGCCGAAGCGGCTAGAAACATTCACTCAGTTTATGGAGAGGAATGTGTGAATGAAAGAACTTGCAGAAGATCGTTTGCAAAATTCAGTGGTGGAGATTTCACCCTTGAAGATGAAGATCGAACTGGACGCCAGTTGAGTTTGATGAAAAGCTTCTTGAAGCAGCCCTTGAAGAACATCCTGCTTTATCAGTTGAGGAATTGGCAGTGGTTCTCAGTTCAAACCATACGACTGTTCATTGTCATCTTCAACAACTTGGAAACGTTCGTAAACTTGGAAAATGTGAGCGTCATGAATTGTCTTAAAAGAACCTCAAATCCTGCGTTGACATCTGCTCTTCTCTCCATTCTCGCTAACTTGTTTCACCTTTTTTGGATAGACTTGTGACTGGCGACGAAAAATAGATCTTTTATCGAAATGTTAAGCGTCGTAGACAGTGGCTTGGTAAAGGGGAAGGACCCAAGCCACAGCCGATAAGGGAACTTCATGGGCAAAATGTTCTTCTTTCTATCTGGTAGTATTGCCAAGGAATAATCCACTTTGAATTCTTACCACCTAATGCAACAATTAAGTTTAAATATACTGTCAGCAATTAGACCGTTTGAACCAAGCTTTGAGGAAAAAAGGACCTGTTCTAGTGAATCGAATACGGGTGATGTTTGATCAGGACAATGCGCGACCACACACAGCAAGAATCACGTCACAAAAGATCGAATAACTGGGTTGGGAGAACATTTCTCATCCACCTTATTCTCCCGACCTTGCTCCTTCAGAATACCATTTGTTTCGTAGCTTACAGAATCATTCGGAAGAAACAGCTTTTGTAACGGAGGAAGGGGTTAAAACTGACATTTGTGAGTTCTTTGAATCAAAGCCAAAAGAATTTTACAGTAATGGAATTAGTAAGCTTGTTAATAGATGGAAGTAAGTCTTAGATAATTAGGGAAAATACATTGTTGATTGAATCTGTAATTAAATGTAACATTTGGTCACTTGTTTCAAAATTCAAAATTCGGACAGAATTTATGGGATGACCTGATATATATATATATACTGTCTGTACGTTATTTTTATAGATACAAATATTTAATATATTGAATGTTCGAGAAATCTCTAAGAAATTATGTTACCTCCAACAGGAATCGAACCTGTATCTTACACGGAACCGTCATATTGCCCGACGTGCTATACAATTTGGCTACTGAGGAAGCGTAATACAAACAATTAATACAAATCAGAGGAACTATGACTGCAAAAGTTTTAATACTGACGGTAGTATATCGCTTAATTGAAGCATGACTCTGGTATGCTTGCCTGTAATCAGAATTCTCTAAGATGGCGTTCACTTATCCGGAGTTGGGTCACATTATGGAAGTTTACAGTTTAATAACAGTAATCTAACCTTGCCAAGCAGACGATTCCTCTTTAGCTAAATGGTATAGCATGTCAGGCTATATGATGTTTCCGTGTAGGATACAGGGTCCATTCCTATCGGAGGACACGTATTTTCTCGGATATTCAGGCTGGTTAATGCTATTTATTATTTAAACAGAGCATTTACTTAAATATTTCATCTATAAGAATAACGTATAAACAGAATATATATATATATATATATATATATATATATATATATATATATATATATATATATATATATATATATATATATATATATCCTGTTTATACGTTATTTTCATTTTATCTCAATTTCTCGAGAGCTTCTCTCTGCGGCTGCTCCGTCTCACGCTGTCTGCTGACCTGAGATGGAACAATTACATTGAGTCGATTGCTTCATCCACCGCAAGGAAAGTTGGCTCCCTGTGCCGGACCAGGAAATTCATCTCCCCGGAATCGATCCTCCAAATTTACAAATCAACCATCCGCCCTTGCATGGGGTATTGCTGCCATATATGGTCTGGAGCCCCTTCTGTTTGCCTCAAGGTTCTTGATAAGATCCAGAGACGGGTATGCAATGTAATTGGCCCTGATCTAGCTTCTCGTCTGCTGTCTCTCTCTCACAGACACACCGTCGCCTCTCTCTGTCCCTTTTATAAATACTTCCATTGTAATTGCTCCGTTGAGCTGCTATCGCTGGTTCCCAGGCTCCATGAATTCAAGCGTCCTACGAGGCTGGCATCCCGTTCCCACCCTTTCACTGTTGAAACTGTTAAATGTAGATGTCTCTTCTACTCCAATAGCTTCATATCTCGCACCTCACGCCTATGGAACTCCCTTCCTCATTCCTGTTTCCCTGATGACTATGATCTCCAACTATTCAAGTGTAACTTCAATCGACATCTCCAGTTGCCTTGATCTATCCTCTATCATTCTCCACATCCTTTCCTCTAACACTCCTATTTGCACTCGCTCCAAATCCTCTGTAACCCCTTGCGTGCTAGTGGCTTCCAACCTTGCCTGGGGTGAAAAGCTTAAAAAAAGAATATATATATATATATATATATATATATATATATATATATATATATATATATATATATATATGTATATATGTGTGTGTGTGTGTGTGTGTGTGTGTGTGTGTTAAAATTCAGATATCTGTTAAATATAATACGAATAAAGACAAAATGATTTTTTGTCCCTCATATTATACTTTACATTTTCCGTGATAAAGATCTATCACGGAAAATATAAAGTATAATTTGTGTCTTTCCGAATTCAAGGAGAAACGACGCGTCCATCCGAAGTTTTAAGAAATTAACGAATTCCAATCATACCTTAAAAATATTATATGGTAACTTATACACACGTATATTATCCTTTGGTTTCTACACAGACAAATAACATTTGTACACTTATATACATATATTAATATTTACGGTTTTTCAGATAGGTTTAAAAACGCACTGAAAATCTGTATGGAATATTTGGGATCAGTTGTTAAAGCAACCGTCAGAGCTATTATATTATAACCAAACATTATGAAATCTTTTATGATTTTTACATGTGAGTAAAATGTATTTTTAATCTTTTTATATAAGTTTATAAATAATTTTTTGGTAAAGTTATGAATATTGCCTTTTTATGTCAAGAACAGTAAGCAAAGACGTTCTTAAAATAAAAAGAAACATTTAAAAAAAATACATATATACAATTAAAACTTTGAAAGAGAAACATCCCATGAAAAAATATATTATTTAAAAAAGTATAAAAGAAAAAAAAATCACCGAACGATTCCAAAATTTAGATAAAAATTATTTTCAAATTCCAATACATTGGACTGCACTTGATTAATGAAATAATTAGATTCCAAGTGAAACATTGGCTTAAGAAAAATGAAATCTTGAATCGATGTATATTTACAAGTAAAAACCGTTTAACTTTATTCAGTAAACTATCGTTTAATTCCCACTGATATAGGTATAACATTTTTTAGAATGGTTTAACAATGATATAATTCTTGAAATTGTATGACGCCATGTTGAGGAGAGAAACAGGGAAAAAACTGCAGAAATATGGACTCATCCTTAATCTTAATTGATGTCGACAATCATGGTTTCCATATATTCTTTCTCTGCATTATTTGTGAATTGCTATGCCTTCTTCGAAAAGGTATTGGAGTGGTTTCCTATTGCTTTCTCCTGAGAGTCATCCTTTTTCAAATCTGGTTGCAGCTTGAGGCTAGAAAGCTTAGTCTAATCTTTATTTAATCTATATCTGGATAGAGAAGATATGAAATCATGACTTTCCCTAATGACAGTTGTGTGAAAAAGCACACAAATTACAAAACAAGAATTTGACGTTGGCTTATCGAATCCAATTTCGATATCCGTTTGACTATTCACCCGACCGTATGCATTTTTACAAGACAAATGTTATTCTGTATATATATATTACTAACAATAATATCTTAATTTTCCGCGAGGAATCTATTCAAGTTGACGCAATTTTCCCATCAGAGAATGGGCATGAAATAGCCTTACCTGTAAACACGTCCTCAAAAGACTGAACTAATGTTGGATCTGCTCAAAAACTGCTTCATCCGTGTAAAGCCACTTTCAGAATAAATGTTATGTTTTTATTTAATTATCAGATGGAACCAAATGCTCTCTGATCCTTCAAAATTGTCGAAGAATATCACTGGAACCACTTTTGTCAGCTTGCCTGTGGATAGAATGGCGTTGTACTTCGATAGGATAGTACACTTGAGTAAACGTCCTACTCTATTTTTTCGAGCAGCTTCCTTCAGTCTGGTCATTGCTTCCGCAATCTAACTTCATGAATTGTTTGACAATGGATGATGGATCTCCAGGATAGTATACCTTTTGCATCTCAGTGCTCAGTTTTCTTTATTGAATTCCCTGACAGGTGAATATGTTGGTGCTTGTAAAACTGGAGGCTTTCAGACCATGGAACAAAGCTAGTTGACATTTTACGATGCCCTGATTTGTTGCGGATGATTTCATGTGCAATTGACTTGGGAAGATATGCTCGACGATCATATCACAAAATCTGCGCCGTCTATCATATTGAATGAAAGCCTCAACGCCTGCGATATTGTCGTCTGTTATTAAAAAATGGAGACGACTTACACGAGCCCGACGTTACCGACGTCTGCCACTTCATGAACACGCTTTATCAGTCATATTTCTGCTTTTTGCTTATTAAATGTTTGCCAAACACAATTTAAATCAGAGGAAATGTGACTGCAGAAATGTTAATACAGACGGTGGTAAATCGCCAAATTTAATCAGGATCCTGTTATGCTTGCCTCTAGTCAGAATTCTCTTAGACATCATTCACTTATCCGAAGGAGTTGCAACATTGCTGGAAGTTTATAGATATATGTAGAGTTCAGTTACCACCGTAGGTTCTTCCTTCGTGCAAGTCATAGTCGTTTCCGTTCGATAATGCCATCTGTAGAATGCCATTTTGTCGAGTGTTTTCTCAAGCGACAGGCTTGCCTAACACCAGGCATCATTGTGTGCCTTGTCATAAGTTACAAATTTCCATCGCTTTTCAGAGAGAATGTTTTAGGCTTTGGTTTATTTTGTTTTACGGCATATCAACCTCAATGGGTTATTTAATACCGACAGCATTTTTAGAATAAATTCCTATGAATAGAATATGTATTCTTTGGTTTAGATTGGTTTGGTTTATTTTGTTTTACGTCATATCAACCTCAATGGGTCATTTAATGCCGACAATATTTTTAGGATAGATTCGTTTGAATGAAATATGTATTCTTAGGTTTAGATTGATTTGGTTTATTTTGTTTTACAGCATATCAACCTCAATGGGTTATTTAATACCAATAAAAAAAATTATTGCTGGTAATATTTTGTTTTGTCAAAAATCTGATCCTAGTAATATTTTTCCTTCAAAATTGTATTACTGGTAATATTTTTTTCAAAAAAGTATTGCTTGTAATAGTTAACTATTCGCCCATAGCAGGGACCCTAACAGGTGCTACCACCCTGGGTCAGGGTGGACATGGGAACACCAGCTAATTAAGATGTGGTTCCACGCTCATCAAAACCTCCTTATCAGAGGCCTTGCTGCTTGATGTAGTTTATCGTCTTACTCAGGACGGGGATGTAGTTTATCGTCATACCCAGGACAGTGAATGTTTTAAAATGTAAAAATTGATAACTACAATAGCGTAATTGTGTAACGAAATTTTCGGCAAAGCATCCCAGTTTGTTCAATCGATCTTTATGTATTTTTAATTTCAATTTTAAATTCATAGACTAAAATAACAGAATTTTAAAATGAAATAAGGACATAGATTTAATTTTCTTGAGGTTTATTGGATATTATTCGTGCTTAAACATTTAATCATAAAATCTCCCTCTACCGTCCCTTAATCTAATATAGAAACATCTTTCTTCTTTCTCTTCAACTATGTAACGCCTAATTTATTTTAAAGATCAAGATAATTTAGCTATTTCATTTTTTTCATTGTTATTGTTTATTTTTTATTTATTTTAAATGCATTCATATTATCAGATTTTCTGGCTGAATTTATATCATTTAATAAAATGTAGTCGGTCTGAAGTGGCAGATATATATATATATATATATATATATATATATATATATATATATATAATGAAAAATTTGGAAAAGGCAACACAAAATCCGAATATGCAAGTTTACTGTTTTAATGTTGTTTTACTGTCGACGTCAGACGTTTCGGTCTAGTAGACCATCTTCAGGACATGGTTATTAGAAACATAGTTAAGATTAGACGATATTTAAGTCAACATGAAAAGACGATAGACAAAAGACTAATCAGAAACAGAACAACTGAAATTCTAAAGTCAGCGTTCCTTTTTCGCAGCATCGCCCGCTTGACCCCAACGTGACGCCAACGTGAAATGCTTAAAATAGATAGATAGATAGATAGATAGATAGATAGATAGATAGATAGATATTTTACTTAGTTTAGGTTGAAAGGAAAAATAAGCAAGTAAAAAAAATGGTGTAGGAAACTAATCTATGTATTAACCGTGAGAGACTGCCAGCATTGAAAATCAGTTTTTGACTTTTTAAATAATCGGTTTTAAATAATCAGCATAGGAATGGCCAATAAGTTAACATTTATTTATTCGGTTGAAATTTGTTTTGCACCGCGTCCATTACCGTGGCAAACAGTTGATTAAACTTAACATATTATGTTTATAGACCGGGTTTTTATTTAGACAATAAATTGTCTATTTCTATATCTGCATATATCTGTCGAGATAGATAGAGAGATATATATATATGAAGAGATATGTTTTTCTAGATAGATAGATAGATAGATAGATAGATATTGTCAGAATAAACTGACATAGAGAGAAAGTGAGAAGCACAGAATTCTCAAGTGAGAGAAAGAGAAGGTTGTATCTGTACCTCTTCTTTCGTAAAACGCAATGACATTTCAAATCATGAGTGTGAATTTTCTTTTTTACACGTTGGCTGAAAAAATATTACCCGAAAATCAAAAACAAAATCGCATCGCGCTAATCCATCAATTCAGATTACCTTTTGGGAGAGAAGAGTATAAAATTATAAAACAAAAGTACAAAAAAATAAACAAAATATAATCCTGTCCATTCCAGCAAATGAACAGGCTAGCACCCAGCCATTTTCTCAATAATTAAAAAATCGAGGAAATTATCTTTAATTCGGGCTCAATTGGAATATCTATACTATGGATACTGGTTGTCGATTGAAGCACTTTAGGTTCATAAGGTTTCGCCGATTCCAAAAAATGATATGAATTTGTTACAGATTAATATTTGTTATTATTCTTCTTTAAGAGATAAATATGAACGTTTCTATTATTAGTAATCCTGTTGGATTGACAGAATTCAAAGTGTTAGTTCTTTTTTTAATTCTCCTTTTTGTTTCTACTTACCGTATATACTCGTGTATCATGCGAGTATATACAGACCTAATTTTGAAGCTAGTTTGACTACAGTCAATGGATATTTAATTTGGTCAACGGCGTAGCCAGATCCAGCAGAACATACGTTAATTTTCCATCACGTTTATAATACGACTCCCTTCTATATTAGCTTGAAAATTAGTTCTTCAGAATTCGCATGATACCCCGAGTATAAACAGTAGTAACATTGTAACTGAAACCATTCATAGGGTTCATATAGGCAAAGATATGCGAGCCTATGTTTGCGCGCAAAATATCTCTGAACACCTCGAGAAAACTAAATTAAGTTCAACTATAAGTATGCATATATACATATGTTTATCTATTCACATAGGAGAGAAATATGCGCGTACGCGCACCAAGGCACACGTTTGCAGCAATATCACGTTTACGTTGGTATCAAGTACTAATATCGATTTTGTCCGATCACCATAGTAAAGCAACGTTGGGCCAGGTCAGTACCAAGATCGGTTACCCCTTGGGAATTCTGCTGTAAAGCATGGATATACGGGTAGTGTAAGATGTAACTGCTCGATTGGTCGAGTTCAAATTCCATTCGAGTAAGTTACATTCACTTACACCCTTGGGTAAGATATAAATATCTTCTACCCCACAAGATATGTGGAAATAGCAGGGCAGCCTGCACCTTATAGCCTTAAATGTCAACCAATCTAGTAGAGGGAAAATGGGTAGATGAGCTTCATTTATGAGCTAAAATCCAGCATACAACTAGATGGAAAACTCCTATCACCTAACTTTGCATGTAATACAATTTACAAAGTTCGAAAACTCAGTGAATTCGACTAGGTCCTCTTATATAGGACGCCTTACGCGTGCCAGCAGACGAATGGTGGTCGGTTGTTATGAAAAAGCAAAAGCAAATTGATCTCTCTGCTCGACAGGGAAAGTTTCGGTTGGTCGGAGATTCAGAAAATATTCGATTCTAGAATCATAGGAATCTTATGTTTAACATAAGGAAGAGTCAGATGAAATTTCTGGGATACGTGATGAGAAATGAGAGCTTGGAGAATCTGATACTCACGGGGCGAATAGAGGGGAAAATAGACAGGGGGAAAGCAGCGCATGACATACGTGACGGGCTTGGGCAGGTAGATGGCGAAGCGTGGTCTGGGGGAGTTGGCCGAAACACAAGTGAAGTGTAGGGCCATGGTTACCTGCGTCCTGAAACACTACGGCGCATAAAA
>OZ038481.1:128088060-128123060 GCA_964036315.1 Acanthosepion esculentum | reverse complement strand
TGTGTTTATGCATGTTTGTGTGTGTGCACGTTTGAGGAAGAGAATACTTGTATAATTGCAAGAATCTTTACGTAAACAGTTTTTGTGGAATAAAAATTTTATAAAACTTTCTGTCGGGATCTGTCCATTAAAAGTGTGTCGTTCACCTGATTGTTTTTGCAAATTTATTAATATGTTGCCGAGTGATGATGACAAAAAGTAAAATTATTGAATGCCCGACTGAATATAACTCTTGCTTTCACTCTCTGTAACCCCTTAAGTGCTAGTGGCGCTCCTGCCTCGCTTGAGGTGAAGCACTTAATATATATACATATGAATGTGTGTATATATATAGCTACTGCGAAATCATCCGTGTGTAAGTGCAAACTAAATCAGGATTGCGCAAAATAATGAGAAAGCGTAGGTGGCATAATTGAATTTTACAAATTATCCAGGTTAATTTATCCTATATAGACACAAATGACCATAAGCATCGCTCGATCAGAGATTGTCGAACAATATATGCACTCATTGAACCCAAACATATCGTACGTAGGAAAGAAAAGTTAATTGAAGTAATCAATAAAAAAAAAGTCCTGCATAGTTTTTAATGAAACATATATCAATGAAAACCTATTTTTCTAATTATTATCTTGTATATGATACGTGAATTTTCGTACATGAAATATATATTAAATTCACAAATATTTATACATCTCAAAAATTTCATATATTTAATTGAGGCCCAGAATGTAGTAAAGGAAATCGAAACGAAACGGCTAAGCATCAATTGTTTAGACAGAAATTATAATTACCAACAAAAGAAGCTGCTCAAGTTAAGTCGCTACGTAGTGTGTTTTGACAGGGGATGGGATATTCGACAACGAAATCTGAAGGGTTATAGGAATATCGGAAGTAGGAAAGTTTCGTTAGAAACTAAGAATGTGTATCAAAATGTTATGCAATATACACCCTTGAGCAAATTAATTGAATCAAAACGAATAATTCAGTTATTATTTCCTATTTTTTCGTATTTTTCCAATGAAACAAGATCCAGTTCACATATTAGTACTTCTTATGTCAATTCCACAAAGTAGTTCCTCGCAAATTGACCACATATTCTCGATTAGATTTAAATCAGGAGAGTTTCCGGGCCAGTTTATCGTAGTTTGATCTTCTCAGCGATAAAGCTTGTCAGTGTGTTCGTGCAGCGTTACAATTTTTGTACGCTTCCTTGGAGTAAATCGTCCAACACAGACAATGGTTGTACGAAAACTATTAGCAAAATCACATATAAATTTGTTAACTAAATTTATGTTCGAATTTCCGAAAAATAAATATGTTAAGAGCTGCTTTAAAGATAATTATTATTCAAAAACCAGATCACTATTTGTAGAGAGACTACACCTTTGTGCAGATTAATTGAGAAAAAAAGATTAATTCCGTTATTATTTACTTTTTTGTCGTATTTTTCCAAATGAAACCTGACACCTGTTAGTGCTTCGTATGTCCATTCCATGAAGTAGTTCCTTGCAGATTGACCACAGATACTTGATTGGATTTAAATCAGGTGAATTTCCGGGCCAGTCAATAGTACTTTGATTTGCTCAGTGATAAAGTTTGGCAGTGTGTTCGCGCAGCGTTTCAGTTTTTGTACGCTTCCGTGGTGTAACGTCCATTGAGGACAATCGAGAAAATGGTGCCTCGGCGTGAAAAAAATCTGATGCAATCTCGGATGACGCAATGTTTTTACGGTCAAACAAATTTCATCATCCACGTCGAAAATAGATTCATATTCACTGCATACCACTGCAAATGACCTAATCTGAGGAAAAAATAGAAATCGATTATACCCTGTCAATCCAGTGGGTCTAAAACTGACCGTATGGTGAAAGAAAAGAAACTAAAGCAGTTGTTTCAATTGATTTGCTCAAGGGTGTATGTGGACCAGAAAAAAGATACATACTCACTGCACACCACTGCAAACACCTAATCTGAGGAAAAATAGAAATCGATTATACCCTGTCACTGCAGTGTGTCTAAAACTGGCCGTATGCTGAAAGAAAGGAAACTAAAGCAGTTGTTTCAATTAATTTGTACAAGGGTGTACTTCCTCCTACATGACAGTGAATGTCGGAAAATCTCCTTACAGATGAAAAAGACTTGAGGAAACAGGATTGTGGTTTTACAGAACGATTGAAAATACCATGGACTGAATACGTGAGCAATGAAGAAGTTTTTTTTCTAAATTTTAAACACAGAAGGCATGAATAATGGGAAATATATTGATACTGAGATATCTAGAAGAGGCCTGGCACGTGCAACGAGAACAATCTATCCCGGTGTTAGGATCAAAATTCCAATCACACGAAGAAAGCCGGAACGTACAATGTAGTGAATATGGCAACAAAGATGAGGATAAGAGTCCGAACATTGTAAATAGTGCAAATACTTACTATACCTCATCTCAGAAATAGAGATTAAAAAACGTAATTTGATTCTAAGTATAACTGTAATTTCATTTCCTGAGACGAATTAATTTTATAGGACATATAATGAGAAAAGATGACTTGGATATTTTGGCACTAACAGGACATACTGAAGGCAAGAGTTTACGAGAAAACTTCGGATAACTTAACAAGCTGGTTTAATGTATCGGCAGATGCTTTGGAAGGCTAGTGAAATGACAAACGTTACTAAAATCTACAAAAGGAAGAGTATTGCAGAGTGCCATGATTGGTTATATCCTGAAAGAACAAGGGACATAGAAGGGAGAGAAGAACTTAAGCTGAGCTCTATACTTTTAATAAGCCTAACTTAATTCGACCCTATAAATTTAATATAACTCAAGTTACTATCTATAAATTTACACTGCCCCATTTAAGCTGCTCTCTATAAATTTAGTTCGTCTGACTTAAGCCATTAACTATACATTTATTATGCCTAAATTAAGCGTTTATAAATTTAATATTCATAACTTAACGTAATCTCTACAGATTTAATATATCTGAACTTCAGCTAAGCTGGCCCTATTTTACGGCTCAGAAACCTGGTGATAACGAAAACCAAAATCCATGAAATTCAGACATTCACGAACTGATGTCTCAGGAACAACATCAATATCAGGTGGCCGGACGTCGTCTCAACAATCAACAGTGATTCCGGAACAGACACGCCCTAATCAAGATTGATATCAAGAAAAGGAAATGGAGATGGATCGGCCACAACCTCCGAAAAGCCTGATTCCAGTGTCACCAAGCAGGACCTTGAAAAGAATCCACTGGATTTTCAAATGAGCTACATACACCAAATTTGGGCGGACCAAAACAGACTTGGCGCAGAATTGTTAACGCAGAGGTGAAGGCAGCCAACACTACATGGGCCGAGCTGAAGAGGATCCCCCAGGACCGCTTCCGCTGGCAAGGTGTTGTTGCGCCCCTATGTTCCAAAGGGAATCAAAAGGCATAATATATATAATATAATATGAATATGTAAATTTCAGCTAGTCACTATAAATTTAATATAAACATGTAAACCCAGAAAATCCATAAATGCCGAACTTAGAACTGTCTCTACAGATTTAGTATGCCTAACTTACATCTATAAATATAATATGCCTAACTTAAACAGGTCGCTATAAATTTAGCAGAAAAGAATGAGATATTATCTATAGCTTTACTATGCTTGGACTAAGGGACATGATGATTATATTGCGTAATTACCTTTAGCTGGACAGTCCATTTAACAGGCTTTGACTATTAATATTCAAAATCATCGATTTTTGAAAATGTTATATATATATATATATATATATATATATATATATATATATATATATATATATATATATATAGACATTTTTATGTTTAACATTCTTTTTATAGATACAAATATGTAAGTAAATGTTCTGTTTATAATAAACAGTATTAAACAATATTTACTGGCCTGAATGTTGTTTAATACTGTTTATAAACAGAGTATTAACTTAAATATATCTATCTATAAAAAGAATGTTAAACATAAAAATGTCTTAAAATAATTGCAGGACTTTGTCCATTTCATATATATATATATATATATATATATATATATTATTTTTTTATATTTATAGGAGAAATGTGGTCACTCACTAAAGGGGGGTCGACTTTTGCAGGAGTCAGCACTGCATGATAATTGTCAATTTCTTGTCTTAATTTTTCATTAGAAAGAAGCAGTAATCACTTTTAAAGAACATAAATGTGTAAACAATCAAGATTCATTTTAAAATGCACATATATTAAAACAAATTCCTGTTACATGCAATATATAATGACTCCAAAGACTAAATAATTAATAAACCCTAACCTAAAACTTATAAAAACTATTTCAAATATAAAACAGTAAATAAAATAAAACCATTAAAAATATTCAATTAAACGAAAATATGATTTAATAAAAATAAACGAACAAATAAAATAAAAAAATCAAAATAATAAGAACATTAACCCTGATAATAATAATAATAATAATAATAATAATAATAATAATAATAATAATAATAATAATTGTTATGGTCCAAGTTCCTTGTACCACGGTGATGGTCCAAGGTAGAACCAATGAAGAATAACTCGAACACAGGTATGGTATAACATAGATATATTACAAACAGAAATATATACAGAGAAGTAGAAGTATTAGTAATGACTATCAGATTTGGTTAGAGTGAACTATGTTGTCTCGACAAGTATCACTATTCCAATGTCTTACAGTAATCGTCTGACGCGACTCTGTCTCTGACTTCTCAACTGACTCTGGACAATGTTCAACAACACGCCCCCGTGTGTCGAATGTGGCACAAGGCCGGTTTAATATGGGCTCGCCGAGCCCGTAGGCTCGGCCAAAAAATGCCCGTAGAACCCGTATAAACGAGATCAGGTTGGTCAACCTCCCCGAAACGAGACTCTGCCCTTCGGCGGAGCCTCGTCCGGGTTCCTCTCTGTTCAGAGACAGAGAGTTCGACCGTCTAGCCGAGTCGTCCGAGAACGACTGACTCGGAACGAAGTAGAACAACACGCCCACGTGTGTCGAATGTGGCACAAGGCCGGTTTAATATGGGCTCACAGAGCCCGTAGGCTCGGCCAAAAAGTGCCCGTAGAATCCCTTCGGCGGAGCCTCGTCCGGGTTCCTCTCTGCCCAGAGGCAGAGAGTTCGACCGGTTAGCCGAGTCGTCCAAAAACCACTGACTCTGAACAGTATTTACTGTGCCACCCACGAGGGATAGATGTGACACAAGACCGAGTTTACCGTGGTTTACCGTGGGTATTCCCGAGCCCGTAGGCTCGGCCAAAAATGCCCGTAGAACCTGTATAAACAAGATCGGGTTGGTCAACCTCCCCGAACGGAATAGTCCATTATTATTATGGGTAAGTTCCCATAACAATAATAATAATAATAATAATGGTAAGTGGACCAATATCTGCACTAGAAGATATGCAACTTTTACGGGAAGGAAACTGTAAGAAACTGTTAGGATCATCACCCAGACCCAGTAACAGAAATAGGACCCATACAAACTTTATGGGACTTTACACTACACAGAGACAACAATCAACTCTAATCGCCCTGACATCGTGATCAAAGACCACAATGACAGAATGTGCCTCTTTAGTGATATAGCAGTCCCTGTAGATTATAATGTATCTGTGAATATCTTCAAAAAGACAATTAAGATACAAGGATCTTGAATTGGAAATTTCAAAAATGTGGCACAAGAGGACATCCATAATTCCAGTTTCAGTTAGAGCACTCGGATTGATTGGAAAATATTCCGATTGACTCGATGACAAAATTCCCAGCAGCACATGCCTTAAAGAAATAAAAGAAATATGTACGTAATCACAAGTATAGCTCACATAGTACGAAGATATTTATTTTTATTATGCAAAATGTGTATGATCTTAGGTTTTGTTTTGTTTTTTGTTTTTTTA
Source organism: Acanthosepion esculentum (assembly GCA_964036315.1). Lineage (NCBI taxonomy): Eukaryota > Metazoa > Mollusca > Cephalopoda > Sepiida > Sepiidae > Acanthosepion > Acanthosepion esculentum. Next base: position 128,117,115 of record OZ038481.1, on the reverse strand, counting down.
TAAAATTGATCAGTGTAATCCATCATGAAGCCGTTTCTAACCTGGTTTCTGGTTAGGACCCGGAAGGTAATGTGTATACGACAGAAAGCAAGGGAAATAATAATAATAATAATAATAATAATAATAATAATAATAACAATAATAATAATAATAATAACTCCTACGGGAAGGAAACTGAAAGAAACTGGTACGAACATCACCCAGACCCGGTTACGGAGATAGGACCTGTTACAATTCTATGGGACTACAAAATGCACACTGACAGAACAATCAAAGCCAACTGCCCAGACATTGTTATTAAAGACCACAAACAAAGTAAGTGCCTCCTTATTGATATGGCAGTCCCTGCAGACTGCAATGTATCTTTGAAGATATTCGAAAAGCTGTCAAAATACAAGGACCTTGAAATAGAAATCTCAAAAATATGGCAAATGGGAACATCAATAATCCCTGTTGTAGTTGGAGCCTTAGGATTGGTTGGAAAAGATGCCAGTAGACTAATTGAAGGGATCCCTGGAAGTCCATGCCTCAAAGAGATACAAAAATTTATTCTGACACGTACAGCCCACATTTTACGAAGGGCTTTAGCTATGTAATATTTTTTATTTTTATTTTTTTTTTGCAGTGGAAAGTGTCATGATGCCATTTCTAACCTTAGGTCTCTGGGCGGGACCCGGAAAGAAATGTGTAAACGCCAGATATCAAAGAAAATAAAAACAACAACAACAACAACAACAATAATAATAATAATAATAATAAGAAGAAGAAGAAGAAGAAGAAGAAGAAGAAGAAGAAGAAGAAGAAGAAGGAGAAAAAGAAGAAGAAGAAGAAGAAGAAGAAGAAGAAGAAGAAGAAGAAGAAGAAGAAGAAGAAGAAGAAGAAGAAGAAGAAGAAGAAGAGGAATTATAATAAACTGGGAAAACATATTTACTTCTATCCACCACATTTCATTAGCCCACATGGTATAAATGTAGAACCCACACAAGTAGTTGACGTATGACCTGATAATCGCTTTATTTGTTGATTTCCTGTTCGTACAGCTTAAATCTAAAAACACAATAACTCAGATATCAATTCGTCGTCCTTTCATATAATTAATTTGTAAACAATATAATCATATGTACACACACACACACAAACATACATACACACATATTTATTTATGTGTGTTTGTGTGCATCTGTAGATACATCTGGTTGAATTAGAGCACAACAGTAGAGCTTATAGTTACAAGACAATATTTTAGGCAAACATAATTATACGAATGAAAGCGTTGGTGGGCGGTGTACTTTGCATAAAAAAAATGTCAGCCTTTGAAATATTGGCTCATAATTTCCTTTGAGCATCGACTCCAAACGGCTGTGAGAAAAAAGTATTAAATCTAACCGAGGCTTCAGTCCATGAGAAACTCATATAACAAACCAGCCGAACAACTGCATTTCTACTGAGTTTATTAGCTTTTATGGTATGTAACGACAAGTATGAGTTATATTGTTTAATAGCAGACACATCTGGTGAATGTTAAATAAAAAAGTAAAAGACTATGTTAAAAATGACAATAACGAGATTTATCTTTAAATAACAAGTGTTCTTTTCACAAAGCTGTTTGAAAACAGCTTCACTCAACTACGCGATAGGTAAGCAACATATGCCTTGTTTGTTGTGGTGTGACAAATTTCAGATGAAAGGAATTGCCGTAAAAACACGTTATTGTGTTGATTGTGAAATTACTGCTTGGTTAGAATTCGATATGTTTTATATAATGATAAATTTGATTTCAAAATCCGTTTTATTTAAATATTTTTCGGAACGGATTTCTTGATGCGATGACTTTTTCCAAGCATGTAAACTTTTTTCTCTTTTTCCTGTTTTCTTTTTACCTTCATCATTCCTATGCATTCAAAACCTTACTGCTTACTATATCTGAACATTTCTTAGGACACAATTATTTTTATTATTATTATTATTATTATTATTATTATTATTATTATTATTATTATTATTATTCCAGTGCCTCTTTTATTTTTGAAACTCAAGTATACTTAAAACTTTAAATTAAAACCAATGTGACACAAGTTTATAAATATAATCACGTTCAATTTAGCCTGTGTAAATGAACTAATACTTATAAGTTATAAGTCCGCTGTGTTCAACATATTTCGGTAATGCAAGAAAATAAGAAAAAGAGCACTGCATAGTGAATTGTATACGTTAGTGGCATCAAATACTCAAATATCCAGCTTGATTACTAGTTTCTTAGGTGCAACTGTCCAGTCCTCACTTTCTAGAGTTCAGAAGGCCCTACACGCCTTTGTGGGCAGTAATTACCTTGCACTGTACAACGCCATTACTACAGACGATGCACAGCTCAACTTTTACTAATCTATCGCTATTTCCATGTAAAATTTTCAAATGAGCGACATACACCAATTCCATTGGTTCTAACCTTCACAGCTAAGACACACATCCCACGTACGTATAGAACAATTTATCCCCATTCCCTTCATATTCCGTTAGGAAAAATGAAATTCCATTCGGGAACAGACTCCCGAGTGGATGTTCCCTGATCGATAAAATTTTAATATCTTCAAGACTAAAGATAACTGTTATCATTATCACATATTATCACAATATTCACTTGTTACCTACTACAAAAAATCTCTTGCAACAAACTCATTAAATGACACTTTACCTTGAATGACAACCAGGCGTTATATTTGGTGACAACTAGTAGTGGATTCGGTGAGGTTGAGTTCAAATTCAGATCAAATCCTTTTCGTACAAATCGTTTTAATAAACATCAAAGATGGATGTATACTTTTCTGTAGCCCAGCGTTAGTTAAAAAAAGTTCAGACGGGATTCTCTTGCCGTACGTTTCAGACAGTCTCGGAAAAGGAAATGCATGAATTGAAAAACTCATGAATAATATGACAAGCCCTCGCCGAAAAAGAAAAAAATAATAATATCCGTCTGTGTATCCTAAGATACACACAAACTTGCCACGGATACAGTTCATGTGCTGTTCCATTGAACTGATTAGTTAACAGGGCAATTAATTACGCACTAAGCAAGGAGAGACTTGAGATAAAATAAAATAGAAAATAGACTATTACAAAAATAGAAACAATATAGGAAGGATATACGGAACATTCCAAGAAAAGATCAATGAACGAATTTATCTGCCTTGCGCCTTGCACACAATAATTTTATACCGGCTCTGTGAAAAGAAAAAAAAAACTTACTTGCAATGTCTTCTGAAGAAAAGAAAATCGGAACCAAAAAAGTGAATACATGCATATGGCATATGTTATACAGGTATTACATTAAAAAAATTTTGACTTAAAATAAAGCGGATATATATATATATATATATATATATATATATATATATATATATATATATATATATATACTTGATATATATATATATTATATACATATACATATATTACATGATTCATTCATACAAAAAGCAGACAGTGAAAGATAAGGATATAAATGGCAAGATTCTTGCCATTTATATCATTAACTAAACTATATGCTTTTTGTATGAATGATTCATGTAATGTAAATTGAACCGCACCACATCCTCATATATATATATATATATATATATATATATATATATATATATATATATATATATATATATATATATATATATATATTTGTGTATTTAAGCAGCAATCCTTCTTTCATGCACATTTCATTAAAAACGGCTGACAAGGTGCTTTTATTTAGTTTTTATACATTTTCTCATGCGATCTAATAATCTTTTTCTTTTCGGATGATAAATTATATAAAAACTGTCCGAATGTTCTTTTTATCCGAGCGCTTTCGGCTATACATATAGCCATTTTCAAGGATTATATTTTAACGGATAGAATTAGAAATAGTTTGTTATATGTACAGCAGAAAGAGCTCGGATATAAAGAACATGCGGACAGTTTTTATATAATTTATCATCCGAAAAGAAAAACATTATTAGATCGCATGAGAAATTGTATAAAAAACTAAATAAAAGCACCTTGTCAGACGTTTTTAAAGAAATGTGCATATATATATATATATATATATATATATATATATATATATATATATATATATATATATATATATATATATATGTATTCATGCATGTGTGTGTGTGTGTATGTATGTATAGCTGGCGACTCGAATTCGAGGATAAACGTCTAATACGGCGGCACAATCCCTATTGCAAACGCATTTGTGGTTTATGCTGCAACTATGCTGAGCAGACCTTAATTACAGTTTCTAGGCGAGAGCGGGTTATCTCGCGTGAACAGCAATTTGAACAAGGCCAACACGCTCAAGCACTCGGCCCCGATGGTTTTGACTTCGTCCTAGCACAGCTATCGACGGCACCCAAGAGTTTCGTCTACCCAAATTTACTCATATGGTTTGTGTCAATCCGTGATATGGTTTCCTGACTAATCGATCATTCTGAACTTCGAATCCGTGTCCCATGATCAGAATGCGAACGTTCTTACGACTCTTCTACGTGCCCATATATATATATATATATATATATATATATATATATATATATATATATATATATATATATATATATATATATATATATATATCAATGTGAACATAGAAGTCAACAAAACGTCAGGCCACAATTTCATCTAGCATGAAACAGACTGTCGCCTGCAAGTGTTGACTTCTATGTTCACTTTTATATTTACACAGGCTTTATCCCTGATATTAAGCACTTTATCCCAAGAATATAGCACATCTCAAGACTATATTTCTTCATATATATATATATATATATATATATATATATATATATATATATATATATATATATATATATATATATATATATGGGAATATCATCAATAATGAAGCGTAGAAAATAACCACTGAATTAAAAATTGATCATTGTATATACAAATTCCGCAAACAACAAGCATTCCTCACATTTAATGACCACAATGCAAATTTCCTAAACCTACAATACCGATTACTCAACCCAACTAAAAGTACCGTCTGTAGAATCAGAACAAAACAAAGATCGTACGAATTCACGAAAATGCTCTAGAAAATAACCAGTGACATAAAACAGCAGAACCCATAGAATGTTATACCAATCTAAAAAGGAAGAAAATATGTACCTTCGTCCAGTTCGATTTTGTGATTTTTATCCGTCCATCACCGAGAATCTTCTTAAGTCTGCTATCAATTTAGAAGAAAAATACTCCACTATTAGCCATCGTGAAATCAAAATCATAAAGCCGACAAAAAGAAAAAAAAAACTATATTAATCCATTATCTGTGGATCAAATAAATAACACAAATTTAGCATTGCCATGTTAGCATATGATTCAGCAGAGGCATGTGAAATGTTTCGAAACATTTTATTGTGGCGTCTAAGATTTATTTACGACATAAAGGAGACCTAAATCTCTAGAGATGACGGTGTAATTCTCCTCCGCAAAACAAGCCCAAGAAATAGAGATCGATTGAGAAAAGAATAGATAACTTTTTTCAATAGTCACGAGCTAAATATTACCACTATCTCCAATTCTAAAGTGATCACATTTTCGTTGTGACCTTGGACTTGAATACTGGTTATTACGAACTATATACCAAATATTTATATAATCATAGATACGTCAATAAATCTTCAAACCACCCTCATAAAGTTCTAGATAATTTACATATTTCAGTCCAAGTCAGATTATCTAATAACGTCAGCAATTAGGGAAAAATTAATAATAATATATTTAAAAATATAAAAGTTTTAGATCTAAGAACTAAAAAGAAATTTAGATTATTTAGAAAATCGCAAAACACGGTAAAAAATAGAGAGAAAAAGTAGGTGAAACATTATATATCTTAATGCACCTTTTGATTGTAACGTTCAAACAAATATCGCAATAATTCTCATAAATTTAATTCATAAAAACTTTAATCATTAAAAACATTTAGTATCATCGACAATCTTTATTCAGATATAACAATATTATATTAAACAGATACCTATTAAACAAAGTTATTGTAATAAAAAATAAATGCAGCTACTGAAAGAAATGATCTGTCCCTTAAACGGCCAATTTCTGACTGATAATATTGCATACAAAGCTAGCATACTTTCCAGTAAAGATGTCAATTTCCCTTGTGGTTCCAATAAATATCCTTCGAAATTTGGTTTCTAACATCACCAGATGAATTTGGGCAATATAAAATATATAAACGGCACTGTTCCCTCATTTCTAGCAAGTAAATAATGGTGGCAATACACCCACACGTAGGATATTCTAGCAAGAGCCAAATCTTACAATGGGAAAGGCGATAGATGTAATATATGATTTGCGGAAAAAATATTTATCTTAAATCACTTAAATAATCCTAAACAATAGAAATGAATTGATTGTTAAATGTAATCCTAAAAACAAATATGTAGCGAAATGCTTTGATCCAGATATTCTTTAATGTAAATTATGGTTTGCTTTTGATTTTATTGAAGAACAAGTAAGAGCCTTTATGCTTAATAGAAATAAGGATATTCACAACACTAAAGTAATTTCTTACACAATCATGCACATACACACACGCACACACACACACACACACACACACACATATATATATATATATATATATATATATATATATATATATATATATATATATGTATGTATGTATACACATCCCGCTTATTTTAAAATAATAATATATTGAAAAAAAAAAAAATGAATAAACGTATAATGTATGACTGCGGTAACAGATATGTTTATTAAAATTTAAATTACGTAAGAGTCTCAGTATCTAAAAGTTAAATTCTGCATAAAACTACGAGTCAGGCTACCAAGGTGGGATAATATGTATATTTATTTATATATATAATTATTAGCATGGTTTTAACACCATTACTATATATATATATATATATATATATATATATATATATATATATTTATATATATATATATATATATCGCACAATTAGTACTGGCGTTAATAAAACAATGCAATATATATATTAATGCAAGTTTTGTCTATTTATTTTAAGTAAGTTCCTTTCGTATTGTCTGATAAGTTTAATATCATTATCGTTTTAAGACGAAAGGAAAAACACCATATTGACACTTGTTTGAATCCAATCTAAGCCTTTGGCTTACATAAACCATTATCAAAGATGACAATTTTAATAAATCAAACAACACATATACGAAACACAATAATGGCCCGCCGTTGCTCTTTGAATAAGCTCAAATTATTCGCATTTTATTAAAAAGTTAAAATAGAAGAATGCTTTCTTTGATGTTCTTCGTGACCAACAAAACTAGAAAAGAGGATTACTTTTCTTATGATTCTCCAATAGCGTTTGAAATTATATATATATATATATATATATATATATATATATATATATATATATATATATATATATATATATATATATATGACTCTATGGCGTCTGATTGCGAAATATAACATCAATTAGCTAGGTGACAAATGGTTGTAATATATATATATATATATATATATATATATATATATATATATATATATATATATATATATATATATCGAGATAGAGGGAGAGAGATAGATAGATAGATAAATAGATAGAAGTTTAAATGAGAGATTTATTTTTAATCTGACATAATTTATTACATAAATTGTTGTTTTAGGGAATACCCTTATTTGAAATAGGCGCCGAATTTTTTATTTAAAAATTGCGTAGTATATCTAGATGGCTGCGCACTAAAGAAAATTAATCGAAGGAAAAACGAATAAAAAGAAAAGAAAATACACCGGTCGGTAGACGTAAGACTCATTGTTAAAAAAGCTAGGCGTTAATACAAACACCTGCATCAACCAAATACATACACACACACACACACATATATATCATAAGATAAATATATATATATATATATATATATGTGTATATCTTATATATATATATATATATATATATATATATATATATATATATATATATATATATATATATATATATATATATATTTATATATATATGCATAAGTATACACATATTAACTTATTTATTTCGTGTCCTTGCATACAAATGCGTATTGTAAAGCAATCCTTCTTAAAAGCAGTCGCTATTCCAAGCTGTGGGTCTTATCTCTCGTGTCAAGACTGCTTGACATTCTGTCAATATCCTAGAAAGCAACTACTCCAATCATCACAATGCATTGGCGCCGAGTGGACAGAGGAGCTACTTCACGTGTTCTAAGGCGTTTTCTCTGGAAGCAAATCTAACCTGCTTGACAAGAACCGAACGAGTGTTACGTCATATCGTTAAAACATGCATGAAACATTCTATATATATGATATATTTATACATTTATCTAACTCCCTCTTCCTTTTCTAACACACGCACGCACACAAACACACACACACACGCACACACACATATATATATGATGTAAATCTATTTAAACTATGTGTGTGAAAAAAACATGGATAGCACAAGTTTTAAACAAACAGGCCTCCGAGGAAAAAAATTTGAAAAAAAGAGAAATATCTTATGATTGCATGTGCTGAAACCTAAGTAGGTAGGACTTGGCTCATTAGGATTTATTTATTGATTCATATATATAAACGGTGTTTATTTATATATATATAAGCGTTGTAATAAATATGGCGACAAAGATGAGGAAAATAGTCCGAATAATGTAAATAGTGTACATAATTCCTCATCTCAGAAATATAGAAAGATACTGATGTAAGTACTTATAGAATAGACACAGGGTAACTACATTACAGTCGTGGTAATGTGACAGGTCAAGATCAGTAACATTGCAGATTTCTCTTTGCTTTTTTACCAGAATGTATAAATGTTTAGCACGATCAGCAGACTATATAACGCAGCAGAATTCAATGCAATAACGAATGGTAGACATATAAATATGTAATGTATATTCTGACGAGATGTTTTTCCCAGTTCGGTACAGGGAACAATCTTTCCTCGCAGCTGACAAACTGATTCAATGTAATCTTTCCATTTTGTATCAGCGAAAACAGTAGTTCGAGGAGATGCAATTATTCACTCTTCTGGAGGTCAGAATCAGCCATGCTGATGGAAGTTAAAAATGGGTGTCTCATGTGATTAAATGACAGCGGTTTCGTTTTGGAGGAGTTAAGAATGACAACTCATTCCTTGTCCTAGGTAACAAGAGAAAGTAGATATTTCTTAGGTTCAGTTGCCAATTGGAACCTATCGAAATATAAACTCATTTCTTGTCACATTTAACAACAGAAAATAGATATTTTTTAAGATCAGATGCCAATTGGACCTTATCGAAATAATAACCCACCACAGCCTAAATAATAACAGGTTTCACTCGCCGTCTATATTTCTGAGATGAACTATTATATATACTCTATTTACATTATTAGGACACATGGCACAGTGGTTAAAGGCGTTACTTAGATCCAGTGACAGGAGCCAAAATAGTGCGTGCGTGTGTGTGTGTGTGTGTGTGTGTGTGTGTGTGTGTGTGTGTGTGTGTGTGATTGTGATTGTGTGTACATTAGTGTATTTGTTTAGTTTAGTTATTTATTTCGAATCTGATCTTTATAATTCAGTCTTATTTTAATAGATTGTTTTGCTAATTAAACTGTTTTTTGTATGTAAAACCATGTTCTTCCATAAAAGTGGCTTACGACTACATCATGTTGAAAGATGTTAAGCAACGTCGAGCCTGGTCAATACCTAGATGAGTGACCATTTAGGAATACTAGGTGTTGTTAAAAGATATCGATTGAACATTTGATATGTCGCCAAGTGTACTTGATTAAATATATTTATGTATATTATGTATATCTGGTATTATATTACGTGAAACTTGTTCACTATTTACATTATTCGGACTATTGTCCTAATCTTTGTCTCCATATTTATTTCAACGTTTCGGCCGTTGTACACTCCGGCCTTCTTCAGTTGGTTGGAATGTCGAACTGAACCCTTTATTTCGCTCTCTGGGGTAGACTGTTCTAGTTCCACGTGCTATGTCTAATGGATGTCAGTTATCAATTATCTCCTGTTAATTCCCCTCTCCAAGTTCTCCTCTGCCTTAACAGGGTATTGAACTCACACGAAATAAATGGTTCATTTCGACATTCCAGCCACTGAAGAAGGCCGAAGCGTACAACGGCCGAAACCTTGTAATAAATATGGCGACAAAGATGATGACAATAGTCCGAATACTGTCAATAATGTATATAATACCTCATCTCAGTAATATAGACAGATACTGAAGGGCCGAAACGTTGTAATAAATATGGCGACAAAGATGAGGACAATAGTCCGAATAATTTAAATCGTGTGCATAATACCTCATCTCAGAAATATAGACAGATACTGAAAGGCCGAAACGTTGTAATAAATATGGCGGCAAATATGAGTACAATAGTCCGAATAATGTAAATAGTGTACATAATACCTCATCTCAGAAATATAGACAGATACTGAAAAGCCGAAACATTGTAATAAATATGGCGACAAAGATGAGGATAATAGTCCGAATAATATAAATAGTGTACATAATGCCACTTCTCAGAAATATAGACAGATAGTTAAAGGCCGAAACGTTATAATAAATATGGCGACAAAGATTAGGATAATAGTCCGAATAATGTAAATAGTGTACATGATACCTCATCTCAGAAATATAGACAGATACTGAGGAACCGATATGATTGTAAAAAATATGCTATGCTCGGAATCAAAGTAGCTCTTATGCCACGTTCCTTTTCAGTGAGATTTTCTATAACTATTTTCATGGTAATTGTTCGCAGGCGCACTTCGATAGGATACCTAGATATATATTATTTTAATTTTAGGGCGCTACTAGAAACCCTAGACTGGTGTTGAGGCCTCCTCTACTTACAGTTGTATTGCCTAGATGTAATCGTAAATTCTATGCTAACAGTTTTTTTTCTCTCGCATTTGTAACTTGTGGAACTCCCTTCCGGCTCCATACTTCCCAGCAAACTTTAATCTGCAAATATTTCAAAGCAATGTTAATCGCTATCTACTGCACTGATTACTATTTTCGTTCTCATACATTAGTAATGTTTTTGTTTCTGTTTCTGTTTTCTGTAACCCTATGTGTCTTAGTGGCTTCATTAACTTGCACGGGATAAACTCGGTTAATAAACAAACATTTAAAAAAAGAAACTCCAGTTTGTCTACGTTGTTTTATTATGCTTGGCTCCAGTAACATTAACAAAAACCGTAGGATCAGAGACAATCCCATATACGTGATGAAATGCAGAAGGTTGTGTCCATTGATTCTCTAACCCAATTTAAACACGGTATTTCCAATTTAAACACTTCCACGTGTCATATATAGTTTTTGTTAGTGTAATTTGAAATACCATATAATCGTATTTTTTATGCAAATCTATTAAACTCAGTCCTATGTGGTCATTATTTCAGTTCTAATTTCTTCCATGGAACTAAAAGAGGGACAATCAGAATCAATATCTCATTTCTGATGGGTTCGAAATGCAGTAGTAGTATCGAGGTGGGTCGTTCAAACTGCTGCTATCTAATATACACAAGACTTTTAACCACAAATTGTACCATAATCTCTTTCTATCTCTCCCTCTCTCTCTCTCTCTCTCTCTCTCTCTCAATATATATATATATATATATATATATATATATATATATATATGTGTGTGTGTGTGTGTGTGTATTTGTGTATGTGTGTGACGTCATTTGTTTACATTTGGATACGCATCGAGCGGATATGAATGTAGGAGAGAAAAACATCGAGAATTGTGGTTTAAAAACAGTAAAATCGACCTTGCTAACCGAATCGCTTCTCTGTGGCTCAATCGGTAAAAACACGTCAGGCTATATGACGGTTCCGTATAAGATACAGGTTCGATTCCTGTCGGAGGACGCATATTTTCTATGAAAATTTCTCGGACATTCAGGCCGGTAAATGTTGTTAATGCTGTTTATTATAAACAGAACATTTACTTAAATATTTGTATCGATAAAAAGAACGTATTAACATAAAATATGTCTCTCTCTCCCTATATATATATAGAGAGAGAGATAAGCGAATTCTTATTTGATGTCAGCTTTATATTGAATATAGGCAAACAACTTGCAATATCGAATTAACTTTAGGGTTGGTTTCTCGTGGACACATCAGCCGAGGGATTGAAAACATCGTTTATATATTCTGAGAATATGAACGACTCATTTTTTGTAGAACATTTTGCTTAAGTCTTTGGCGAAAATTATAATTAGGAATGAACATGTGCGAAACGTTCGGAGGTAAAAGACATGAAGTCAAATGTAATTTCTGAAGGACTGTTTCTGTAATGTGTGAACGAATATTGTATAGATCTTCAAATAATATATTTGGATAAATATATCATTCGTTCTGTTAGTATTTCAAATGAATCTCGTCTCCCTTCTTTTTGAGCAAGAATTCTAAGAACCATAAAATAATAAAAGGTGGGATCAAACGTATTTTTTTTCAGGCCATGAGATCAAGATTAGTTTATATATACATCTAAACCCTCTCTATGGATCAATAATTATTATCATAATAATTATTATTATTATTATTATTACTATTATTATTATTATTATTTAGGTTTTTCTCAGATATGAACTTGATATGTCTGGATAACGGTTAAAACAAGAAGTCATCAGTTTCCTATAATTTTCTTCCGATTCTAACTGTTCCCCACTTCCCGGATAATTCTTTCAGTTTCTATGAGGTTTTCTTTCTGCAACCATTATTATTATTATTATTATTATTATTATTATTATTATTATCATTTTGAATTTGTCGAACGGTATTTTCATTTGTTCCATATATCAAAGCTCGATTTTAAGTACGAATGCAAACTGTCATTAATATTATTGTTTGATATTAAGATGCATCAATTTTGCTTCCATTTTTCCGAGAATTAATCTAACTACTTCTACAATTACTATTATTATTATTATTATTACTATTATTATTATTATTATTATTATTATTATTATTATTATTATTATTATTATTATTTATTAGTGTATATCAAATATATTTTCGTTTTTAAAGGAATTTAGGAGAAAAATTCATTCATGCTTCAATCTCATCTACCTATCTTTGTATGTATCACTCTCACTTTTATTATATATATATATATATATATATATATATATATATATATATATATATGGTAATTAGACAACAAATTTCTCCTTCAACATGGCTTATAAAAGAATATCGATATATCCATAGAGACAAAATCTATACACTTTAATACAAGTATATATATATATATATATATATATATATATATATATATATATATATATATATATATATGTATATATGTATGTGTGTGTGTGTGTGTATATATATATAATATGTGTGTGTGTTTGTATCTGTGTGTCTGTGTGTGTTTTAAAGAATATATACATATATCTGCATGTGTATATTCATATGGACATTTTGAGCGCAATGGCCATGTTCAATTCAAGATAATGCCAGATTCAGCTCATTCTCCTAGCAACTGTGTATAAAGTGGGATCAGTATACTTATAGTACAAAGCACAAGTGGGCATTATTGGTGCTGAGCCAGGACAACTATGCCTGTGTATGAGTTTGCATCATAGATTATGGCGCAGCCTATGCAACCGGGTGTTCTCAGAAACCACCAGCACATCATTCCCTCTATCTATCTATCTATCTATCTATCTATCTATCTCAGCTTACCCATATCTATCTATCTATCTATCTATCTATCTATCTATCTATCTATCTATCTATCTATCTTTCTCAGCTTGCCCACATCTATCTATCTATCTATCTATCTATCTATCTATCTATCTATCTATCTATCTATCTCAGCTTGCCCACATCTATCTATCTATCTATTTATCTATCTCAGCTTGCCCACATCTATCTATCTATCTATCTATCTATCTATCTATCTATCTATCTATCTCAGCTTGCCCACATCTATCTATCTATCTATCTATCTATCTATCTATCTATCTCAGCTTGCCCACATCTATCTATCTATCTATCTATCTATCTATCTATCTATCTATCTATCTCAGCTTGCCCACATCTATCTATCTATCTATCTATCTATCTATCTATCTATCTATCTCAGCTTGCCCACATCTATCTATCTATCTATCTATCTATCTATCTATCTATCTCAGCTTGCCCACATCTATCTATCTCAGCCTGCCCACATCTATCTATCTATCTATCTATCTATCTATCTATCTATCTATCTATCTCAGCTTTCCCACATCTATCTATCTCACCTTGCCCACATCTATGTATGTATGTATGTATGTATCTATCTATCTATCTATCTATCTCAGCTTGCCCACATCTATCTATCTATCTATCTATCTATCTATCTATCTATCTATCTGTGTCTGTGTAAGTGCTCACAATTACCTAGCTGAATGTTAGTAGTTAATTAATAATGCTGATAAGTAGCATGCTTTTCTCGCCAAAGCTTTATTAACAATTGCCTGTTCTATGTTCCGATTATATTTTAGAAGTATGCAGTAGGAAAACAACTGCGTTTCAATACGATTTACAAACAGTAAAAAGTAACATTTGATATTATTTTATATTTCATTACATTAGCCGTTTAGTTTATATTCTGATAATTGAATGACATAGATGCATAGGATAAAAGAGGCAGTTCTATTCATAGATTTTAAGGCCATGAATGGGGTCATTAATACAATCAGATGAGATATCGATAGAACTTCTGCCTCATCCAGTTTTGATTAATTACTTCATATCGACCCCATCATGATTCCCGTTGTATTTAGGCCTTGAAAGATTATTTCTATGTAACCTTGGAAGATTTTACAATGGGGATATCAGCAAACAGAGTCAAACCCATTTTCTCACTTGAGGTTTAATATATAAAATATGAAAGTGGTTTTGCTGACTAGGAAGATGCTAATTAAATTTGTGCTCGTGGGTCGTGCATAACCCAGGAACAGGCAGTCGATCCAGAATATAAAGAAAATCGAAAGGTGGGATTTATTTTCAATTTATATATGTTATTTATTTTTGTAGAAATAGCCTATATGTTATGCGGCGAGTCGTTTAGCTTATGAAATATCATTAATTCAGAAAAAGAGAAGCACAAATAAAGGCATTTTGGAGAAACATCAGAAGGCGAATAAAATAGCCTAGAAAGAAAGAAATTAAGGACAACGAATGTAGGAAAGAAAAGAAAAGTAAAAACGAATGTAAATTTCAAATAAAAAGCAGAAAAATAGAAAGAAATGAATATCATTGAAAACAAAAAGAAAATTAGAAAAAGAAGTGAAGAAACCTGGGAAAGAAGAAGGAGGTCAATTGAAAAGAAGAAGAGAAGGAAGTCAAAAAGAGAATGTAATAAAAATAAATAGAAACACACAACAGAAAGGAAGAATGAAAATATATAATGAAGGACTTGGGAGAAAATATAGCAAGCAAGTGATGAAGAAAGAAAGAAAGAAAGAAAGAAAGAAAGAAAGATGAAGGAAAGGAATGACTGTTGAAACTTGACTAATGCATGGAATAATAATGCAAACACAAAATGTAGTTAGAATAAAATATATTGGAACAAGAAAGTGTACACAATATTTACATATAGTCTTTTGTATATTTCTGGGAAGACCGTTCCTGGAGAATGTGTTGACTAAGTCGCAGTCGAGCAGAGTCTCTAGTTGGATCTCTGTATTCGCCCCCCCATGTCTTCCGGTACCAACCATATTTATATCGTCGGTACTCCACTATGCAAATTAGGTGGATCCTACCACAACAATGACGAAAGAAAAAAAGAAAAGAAAAAAGGAAGGAAGAAAGTATAGAAAAGGCTAATCACGAAATAAATAAATATGGAAAGAAAGAAAGAAAGAAAGATAGAAAGAAAGAAAGAAACGAAGAAAGAAAAGGATAATCACAAAAGAAAGAAAGAAAGAAAGAATGGCAGGAAGGAAGAAAAAAAAGAAAGAATCAAAGAAAGAAAGTAAAAGAAAGATGAAGAAAAGGAAGAAAGAAAGAAAGAAAAATAAAAGAATAAAGAAACAAAGAAAAGAAAAGAAAAGAAAAAGCTAATCATGATATTAATATATAAATAAATATTTAAATAAATAAAGAAAGAAAGAGAGAAGAAAGGAATAAAGCAAAGTAGGAAGGAAGGAAGGAAGGAAGGAAGGATAGAAGGAAGGAAGGTAGGAATGGAGAGAGGAACATAGAAAGAAAGAATGAAATAAAGAAAGGAAGGAAGGAAGAAAGAAAGAAAAAGAAAGAAAGAAAGAAAAAAGAAAGAAAGAAATGAATAAAGAAAGAAGGTAAATATCCAAAGTCACTTGAAATGTCTGAAAAGGTGTAAAAGAAGTAATGAGAATGTAAACTAAAATTTGAAAACGAGATTGAATGTGAAAGAAAGAAAGAAAGAAAGAAAGAAAGAATATATCCAAATGAACTGGATATACGGGAGAGAAGATAAGTAAAAAAGACCAAAAGAATGAATTGCGAGAAATGAAAAAGGCAGAAAAAAGAAAATGTAAAAAAAAAAAAAAACTGGAGAAATGTAAAAGATAATTATGAAAGAAATACAGAAGTAAAATGCAAAAGAAAGAATTAATAAAGAAAGAAATATGTCCAAATAAACAGTAAATGCAAGAAGAAAATGTCAGAAAGAATGTCAGAATGAAAATGCAATACAAAATGAGAAATAAAGAAAATAATGGAAAAAGAATGACCAACTAAAAGTAAGAAAGAAAAAGTGAAAGGAGAGTGCGAAACAAAATGAGAACAAAAACAAAAAAGTGCGGTAAAGAAAAGAAAAACCGAATAAAAATATAAAAGAGAGAAAGTAGAAATAGATGAATGAAAGTAAGATTGTATTTTTTCTGGTTTATTATAAGCCGAAAACCTTTTTTTTTTTCGATTGAGGAAGTAATAAAATTTTTTGCCAGTGGATATTGTATTAATGATCTTTTATAAAATAACAATGATTTTTCCAGATACAATCAAACTTTCCAACCCATATTTGGGTAGGAAATTAGCTGCATTCATACCCGTCCCAAGGAGATTTGCGCGTAAGAGAATGTAACAATCCAGACGGGAATTTCAACTCAGCGCTTCGTTCAGTTGTGTGAAAGTGAAAATGAACTAAGAATACAAAATGCGAAAATATGTGCCAAAGAAATACTATTCGAAGTTTTGTCATAATATATTAAGCGCATTTGCAGGTTTAGATCCGCCAGCCATCTGACTTTGTGACTGTATATTCAAAGACATAAATGATATGCAGTCTTCACCTTATTTTTTTGAATAGCTTCACGACAATTCCTGGTCTCTGAGGAATCTCTAAATCTGTATAAAACTATAATTTCTCTTGACATTATGCTATCATTTCAGATGATCTCCTAGTAACTTCCGATATTTTTCAATGTTTGACATTCTTATATTTTCCAGGCATGCTCATTCCATATCCATTGAGAAAGAGTATCTAGAATCAAGCAAGCCAACATTGTTTGCTATGCATCTATCAGAACCGTTTTTTTTCTGCTTGAAAAGGTGGGGATTAATCAGGCTCTAAAAGCACCGTTATTATAACTAAGTTTTCCAATTTATAGTGCCATTCGCTGGTAATCAAGTGAGAGCAAGTTTACATGATGCTAGAGGAATCTCCGCGGAATTTCTAGCAGATTTAATAATCTATTTGATTTGTATGCTTATTGCTTCTTCCTTTTTTACCTACATTTCTACTTTGTACGTCTGTTCAAAGTTCCCCTATAACAATAGGAGCATCAACCATATTTTCGTTACAAAATATTTAATTCTCCACCAGGTTTAAGCTACAATGTCATGTCAAAATACAAGAGAGGCAACATGTAATTAATAATTTGGTTTCTCCAACGACCATGTCATATAAATACTCAGAGTTATATTAGTTGTGTCCTGACATCTTATCAGTCTATGTGCATATGGTCTGGGTTGGGCTGGGCTGGGCTTATTCGAGGATGGCGTCGTGAACAACTGGAATTCGACCAGCGCATGATAGCCTCTACCAAAAGGAAGCGAGATTCTATTTGTGGAATTGCGTGGATATTGGACATCTGTCGATCTATTTTATTTACACTATTTGCAGCCGGAATATTGTTGTTATTTTCACAACTTTTGTGCCGTTGTACTCTCCGGCCGTTATTAAGTGCTCATCAGTCCGGATAACCTGCATGGAATTCCGAACTGAAACTTTATTTATTTACGAGGGGAAATTATTCTCGTTTCACCACTCATATCAACGGATTTCTGGTCAAGTTCTTATTTTTAATACTGCTCGTCCTGCTTTCACTGAGTAGACCTTGCCCGGGCCAGGGATTGAACTCACAATTACGATGTCACCAAATTCTCAAACCAAAACTTTAATCCAGTTCGCTAGTACCATAGTTTCGTCGAGATTTTTTGGTTCATGTTTTACAGGAAGGGTTGAGGGAAAGCATTACTAATTGTAAGTTTACTTGACGACATTGATATAGTCGAAAAGGGATCCTTAAATATCGTTACAAGTGACGACGGGAACGTATCACCTGCGGTAACAGACTAGCATCACAGGTTAAGATCTTAGTAGACATCTCATGATATAAATGTAGATCTCTCTCTGGTCAACATTCATTCCGTTGGTAGCGAAACTGAATTATCCTCTTCACGTCGCAGGCCTGGGCGATAGCATATGGAGGCCGCGCGCTGCCCAGACTACATGACCGCCACCACCATCTCAGCCGTACGGCAAGATCCAAAGGATTATATGGCATTACGTTTGGGGAGAGCTGGGCTGCAGGAGTTGCCAGAAAGTTGTCAGTGTTGAAAGCCAATCGCCTTTGGGGCTCAACTCCCGGTTTTCCGTCTGCATTTACTTCCATAGCCTTTTCCGTGGTTGGATATGACAGCAAGGCTGTGGTGATTTAAAAATAAGGGTTTTCTTTCCATTTGATGGACTGTTTTCCTGAGTTGTCGAGTTCCATCTAACCGTGCAGTTTGTTATTAGGCGCCAATTCTCCGTCTTGGTACTGCCAAGGACTATTTGAGATACATTTGACGGAAGCATTTTATAGACAGTGAGAATTTGTCCCCATTATTTCACCCGGCTATGAAAACCATTAGATCATACACCCCGAACAACGCTAATAGCTTGGTAGTGAAAGTCAGGATTTCTCAGTTTTCTGTGAAATGATTTTGATAAAATCTTACCCAGCTGGTTTGCATAATATGACAAAATCCTTGTTAGTTTTTTCATTAATCTGTGTAACATACTTTATTTTTTTAAATTTCAGATTCAATAGTTCTTTTGGGTAAACCCCTCAAATAGCGTCTCTCCTCCCTAAGAACAACATGATGTGGAAAAGACCTCAACAATGAAGAAATGTCTGTCATCATCAAGGAAATTAATGGCGCTTCTCTTCCTGTCATTGCGGGGAAGTTAGGTCGTCATGTGGACACGGTTAGACAATTATTGAGAGATACTTCGCCAATGAAGAAACGATCCGATTCTCGGACCTCCAAGACTGTCACAGCTTCGGATTTAAGGAATATTATCGAAAGTCAGGTGGGAAACCTTGACAAACAAGCAAGGTAATTTTCATGGCGGCGCAACTTCCTCATCTAGAGAAAACCATCACGAATCGCATCGTAGGGACCATGGCTTCAGTCCGAGCTCCCTTGAAAATACCTCATTTAATGCTCGGTTACAGGAATTTGAAGGTTCAATGGGCTCGGAAGTACAAGACATTGTGTTCTCTTCACTGACTAGATCAGGGAGACTCTAGACGGACCTGACAGTTGGGCAAATGGTTGGGTTTATTTCTAAGATGAGCGTCACAAGCGTTTAGAACGTCAACAACAGGGTGGAGGAGTCATGTTGTGGGCTGGCATCATTGGACACAGACATATTGGCCCAGTCATAGGGCCTGCAGTCTTTAAATGTTCCCAGCTGCCTACTGCCATCTCCTAAAGGAGGTCTTGAATCCATTGCTCGATCACATACCTCTGTCACTTCTAAGGACTCTAGTATCCATGCATATCAACGCACTCTCCCACTCTGACAGAGTCACCCAAGCATTCCTAGGCTCTTACGGCATACAAAGTGAAATCTTGATTGTGTGAGCGACTGCCTCCCCAGATCTGAACCCCATAGAAAATCTTTGATCCATCATCAAACAAGATGTTTATGTTGATGAACGCCAATTAACGTTTAAAAATATCTTATTGACGACGACTAGACCTGCAGCAGATGCAATCATACTTGCTACGATAAAAAGATGATAGATTATATGACTAATAGTGTTTCTGAAGTGATCTGTTGAAATGGCGCTCATGTAGCCAAATAATTCTTTCTGTCAATAACTCGTATAATATCATAATGTTTTTCTGTTAAATATCTACTCATAGTATGTTTCATGTGTATTGCCATCCCTCATTTTCTCCAAAAAGTATCTAGATACGCCATTTTCATTCTAAACTATTAGCATGCTTCTCCACAAAACTGTTGAATCTGAAATAAAAAAAAAGGACGTTACAAAGAATAACAAAAAACTAACAATAATATTGTGCAAACAAGCTGGGGGAAGTTTTATCAAGATCAATTCACAGAAAAGCGAGAAATCCTAAATTTCACTATCAAGCTATTAGTGTGGTTCGAGGTATAGATAATGTACGTATATAGTCATTATATACAATACGTGTGGCGTAATACCCTCAGCAAAATAACGTTTATATATATAACGTCAGGTAAAAAAAAGACTAGAAAAGAAGAGAAATTACAAAATAGTATATAAAAACATAAACCCAAATATCGAAATAGTTGCTAGATTTAGAAACATTAGCAGAAACCAAAAATGATAATATAGATCGTGTTGCTGAACTTCGCCGGTCATTGGAAGAACTCTGTTCAATACACTTTTAGCATTCTTTTGGAACCACAGACTAATTAACCGGTTACATTCTATTTTACTCTGTTTTCTTCTGACAGAGAAAAATTCAGAATCTGGTAAAACTTAGGTTTTCATATATTGCTGGCCATAATTTGGTTTTATGTCATCAATTGTGTGATTCGTGTGGGCATTCGTGATCCAGAGATTATTAGTTTTTTTTTGTGTTTTTTAAAATAATATCGACGTGAATGTTTGAAATTCATTGCTTCGAAAACATCGTTACTGTTTCTCATCAAAATATCTGCACTTAACTTGCATGGTTGTGAATCACATACTTTTTCTTCATTATCTTTCCTTAGTTTGCTCTTTCGATTTCTTCTCTAATGACTTTAATCGGTTTACGCTTACAGAATTGTTGTTTCGCGATTTAAAGTGACATATTTTTTTATTCCCAATGAAGCCAATAGGCAACTCTTTGTTTACGTTTTGTACGACTTTTTTTTTCTTTTTTTTTAAAGCGTTTCACCCCAAGAAAGGCGGGAAGCCACTAGCATGCAATGGGTTACAGAGAGTTAGAGCAAATAGGAGTGATAGAGGAAAGGATGAAGAGAAGGATAGCAGATAGATCAGAGCATCTGGAGACGTCTATTGACATTGCATTTGAATAGTTGCTATCAGGGAAACAACTATAAGTTTAAGTGTTAGTTCATTTACACAGACTGAATTGAATGTGATTATATTTATAAAATTGCGTCACATTCGTTTTAATTATAAGTTTTATGTAGACGCGAGTTTCAAAAATAAAAGAGGCACTGTAATAATAATAATAATAATAATAATAATAATAATAATAATAATAATAATAATAATAATAATAATCTTGTATAAGGTTGCAGGTTATTGGCACCAACTGAATATAAAAACCGACATAACAGATTGGGCCAATATGCACTGGAAAATTTGCAACTTCTCCGGGAAGGAAACTAAAAGAAACTGGTACGAACACCACCCAGACCCGGTTACGGAGTTAGGACCTGTTACAATTCTATGGGACTACACAATACACACTGACAGAACAATCAAAGCCAACCGCCCAGACATTGTTATTAAAGACCACAAACAAAAAAAATGAACCTTATTAATATGGCAGTCACTGCAGACTGCAATGTATCTTTGAAGATATTCGAAAAACTGTCAAAATACAAGGACCTTGAAATAAAAATCTCAAAAATGTGGCACATGGGAACATCAACAATCCCTGTTGTAGTTGGAGCCTTAGGATTGGTTGGAAAAGATTCCAGTAGACTAATTGAAGGGATCCCTGGAAGTCCATGCCTCAAAGAGATAAAAAAATTATTCTGACAAGTACAGCCCCCACTTTACGAAGAGCTTTATCTATGTATTTTTTTTTTTGCAGTGGAAAGTGTCATGATACCATTTCTAACCTTAGGTCCCTGGGCGGGACCTGGAAAGAAATGTGTAAACGGCTGATATCAAAGGAAATAAAAAATAACAATAGAATTAATTGTTTTCTAAGACATGTTCCAATATAGTAAGCAGTAAGGAAAAAGAAAAAAAATAGTGTATGTACGGGAAATCCGTTCCGAAAAATATTTAAATTAATCGGATTTTGCAATCAAATTTATCATTATACAAAACATATGGAATTCTAACCAAGCAGTAATTCCACAATCAACACAAGAACGCGTTTATTCATCCACCGCCTCCATCAATTCCACTCATCTTAAATTTGTCGCACCACAACTAATAAGTCATATGTTGTTCTTTTTTAAGCATTCCACCCCAAGCAAGGCGGGAAGCCACTAGCATGCAAGGTTACAGAGAATCGGTGCGAGAGCAAATAGGAGTGATGGAGGAAAGGATGAAGAGAAGGATAGGGGATTATATTTGAATAGTTGGAGAGGCGAGTGAGTTCCACAAGCGAAAAGTGCGATACATCAATCTATTGGAGTAGAAGAGACGGCTACATTTAACCGTTTCGACAGTGAAAGGATGACAGCGAAAAGCCACCCTAGTAGAAGGCTTAAATTCATGAAGTTTGGGAACCAGCGTTGTTTTTCTCCCTATATGTGTTTTCTAATTTTTGTTTCACATCATCAACAGCCACAACTTAAATGGATAGGGCATGTAACTCAAAGAGAAAATAATGACATAACAAATAATATTCCACAGCACTTCCAACAAAGATTTGGGAAGGAAACCCCCATCGAAGAGGATTGACAATTTATGGACTAACATTACTATTTTAATTAACAAATGTCAATTTGTCAGTCGTCCTGCATGATGTGTGTGTCATGAACAAGCTTCCATGATTTTATTACTTGCCATTCTCAAATTCTTTCATACTATATTCGACGCAATCTTCAACGACTTGAAAAATTTTGTTGCTTGTCAAAATGATTTTCAGTTCTTTTCTACTTTTAGAAGGTTTTGATAACTGCAATAACATTTCAGATCGGACAAATCATTGCTTTCATATAAAAATGATGGAAAGAACGATGCTCACTGAAGAATTTGGACATTCATCTAGTAATGGGCAATGCCACGCTTGCATTGTAACAACATAAATTTCGAGCATATTATTTTGCTAGTACAATTGTCTGGATATGAAGAATACATAATAGGAGATATCGAAGCTGTAAGCTATATTGAAATAACTTCAGTCTTCTTAAAAAAACTCAGATATTTAATCAGTGTTTAACGTTCTATTTCTATAAATATATACATCTGCCTGGAATGACGAGGTATCATTACGACCGCAACATTATGATACTAACAACAATTATTAGGGCAATATTTCGAATGTAAATAATATATATTTCATACAAATTTTGAGATGAAATATTCCCTTTATTTTGGAATGATGTATTTCGAACTTCTCTGCTACAGAACATTATTTAGCGATGTGTACGCGCACACTGAATCAATGTTTAATTACTCGAGGTAACATCCAGTTTTACAGCTCGTGTATGAAGTTATTTTTAACTTGATATTTATATCACCCGCAACTTGGCGTCTTTAAACAAATGCACCGAAAGTCTGGTTCACGCTAATGAGTAGCTGATTGGTAATGAGACAATAATCGATACTGCACTTATATACCAATTGCAATTGATCTACGCCTACATAAAAAACCGAACACGTGTCTCTTACTTAGTTCTTGCTATTTACGACGTGATCAAAATCAAATATGTCTACTGGTACATAAAATGCAGTTGTTTTCAAATATGAATCAAACATTTGCTTGGGTATCATTCGAAAATTAATCTCTATGCTGCGCATTGAAAAATAAAAGTAAAAATTATTTCAATGGTTAAGTTATGAAAATAAACGTTACTACCTGAAATGTGATCATATATCTCTATCTATAAAAGGCAGGATGTGTGTGTGTGTGTGTGTGTGTGTGTGTGTGTGTGTGTGTGTGTGTGTGTGTGTGTGTGTGTGTAACGAATGCACGGTCCCAATATTCGACGGATTTGCACCGAAATTTACATGCACGTGCTACAAGATTTTTACAGGCCAAGACCGACGTTGCATTTCCCAAGTCCCAACGATAGTGGAAACAATCGATTTTTTCATGTAGTTTGCGGCCATTGAGTCAGAGCCTATAGCTAGCTGACACGAATAGGCAGGAAGATTTTATTGGCCAGCGTGAGAGCCAACAGCTGACTGATACAAATTTTAACTAGCATGCTAGCATGCACAAAGAATCGATAGCTGCATTCGTCACAAGTGGGAAAAATTTAAATCTTCATGGCACTTTACTCCAATTGCCTCATTCGCCTGCGTAAATTCATCATTGATTCTGATTCCGCAGAACTGGGTTGGGTGTGAAAAATTATTTGTTGTTAACATTCTTTTGTCATTCGGTTTTTCCAGTTACGAGTCCTTTTATAAAACTGAACGTTTTGTGTTCATTTTGTTTAGTTCTTTTTTCGTAACAGATTTAATGTTTAGTATAGAGCTTAGAAAAAATTCGCAGTGTGAGATAGGCAAGAAGTAAGGCATGTAGCAACATCAGCACGGCAAAGGGCACTCCTTTAAAGGCAAGGAAGGGCAAAAATATTTTAAGTCAAGTGATAGCGATTGATGTATGTCGTACGATTTTTTAATCAAGCACAGTCAACGCCGGGCCATGCTGCTAGTTGATAATATAAATCTTATTTTATATGCTATGCCTCTTTAGAACGTACGCACAAAAGTGTCTCAAGAACTGTCTCTTTCTGCTTTTAAATATAATGGTCATTTCTCTTTCGATTTACCCTATAGTTTCCTCACTGATTCCATTATCCATCCATGGTATACTCAGTATACGCCTCATATCTCATCTCTTTGTTTCATTGCTGAAGTAATTGGCCATCATCCAGTTTCATATAAGAGGCTTAATAATACATATGAGTTCTGAACTCTTCTCATTGTCTCTAACGGAATTTTCAGGTGCTTAATAATTTGGTTTATACTTGTAAGACGTATTTCCCTATTCCAATTCGCTTTGAGGTTTGTGCCACATATTTTGTCGTCTGTTAAAACGTTTCCCAGATAATTGCTTGATTTTTATGTCGCCAAATTTTATCTTGTGCTGCACTTCATGCTAACGATCATGCATTCAATTTTCTTACATTTAACAATTTTACATCTTTGGAAATAAATCTAATGTTCAAATGTATTTGGAATGACCTTAATATAGCCATTCATTAAAGTTAAGAAGACGTTATGATTAACATTTTATGACATTATTTAATAAAAGAACATGAAAATGTCTCTTGTAATACGACCGCATAAGAGAATGAATATTGGGACACTTTCCTTACGTGTCATACTCTTTATGTTATTAAATAGGTTCCTTAACATAGATTCTAATTTCTCACTAATTTGAAATATGTTTATAAATCCAAGTAAATTTTAAAATAATCAGAAGTACAATGCTGTTCGATAAAAGTCACTTAAATTAAATCCAGAGTATTCCAGAATATTCAAGAAAGCCTCATACAGTATAAAAACAGCTTGAAATAGCCACACAAGTCACTAACCAGATGAAAGGGTACAAACACGCATCAGAACCACTGAAGGCATCTATTATTTCCCTCTCAAATGCAGGCAAGTCTACGGGAGAAATTGCAGGAATTGCTATAACCTCGCAATCAAATGTCTCTTGAGTGCTTAGGGAACATAATGATGCCACTCCTGCTCCAAGGAAGGAAACAAGGGGACGAAAGAAAAAGATTGATGATAGAACTGGCAGGGTAATCAAGAGAGAAGTTGCGAAGAATAGGACTGTAACTAGCCAGTAAATTGCAGCCAGTCTAAGCGAAGAGCAAGGTGTTAGTATTGCCTCTTTCAACAGTCCGTCGGTGGCTGTTAGAACAAGGCTACAAATCTTGTACACGAAGGTTTAAGCCGCTAATAAGCAAAGCCAACAAAACCAAGAGACTTGAATGGGCTCACTATTACAAAAATTTCACCGTAGAAGACTAGGAGAATGTTCTCTTCTCCGATGAAACGAAAGTTGAGCTAAAATCAAAGGAGAAGGTGAGTCACTTTTATCGAACAGCACTGTATCTCTTTTTTAAATATTCAATTTCCCAGAAAGGAATAAAAATAGATAATAATGTAAAAAAAAAACAAAAAAAAAACAAGTTAATATCTTAAAACACGTAAAAATCGAAACAAATCAACAGCATGATATTTTCCCAAGTTTCTTAGATCTGCTCAGGTCAAAATGAATGCCAACGGTATCATATTGTGCTTCATACTAGCTACAGACAGATGAGCATGAGAAACGTCATTTTTTCCACGAAATTAGCTCGTGCACTGGTCAAAATAGAAATACCTTGGAAGTCACTTAGTGAAACTGGTTAAACGCCTGGCTGGATATATTTGATCAGTGGAAGAAAAAAAACGACACGTTTTCGATTGAACGATTGCTAAATCCACACGAAAAAATTATTCTAAATGGTTTACGGCTTCGGAAATGTACAAATAGAGATTCGAGAACGAGAGAATTTGTGACCATAAAGAAAGGTATGGGGGAATTAAAATAAATTATATGAAGCAACAAAAGAAAGAAAGAAAGAAAAATATTAGAAAATAATAAAAAGAAACAAATAAAGAAAGAATCACGTAAAAAGTAAGAGTAAGAGGATAAAAAGAAACAAAGAGAAATCGAGAAAGAAGAAAGGAAGAAAGAAAGAAAGAGAGAAAGAAAGAAAGAAAGAGAGAAAGAAAGAAACATACATGAAGAAAGAAAGAAAAAAAGAAAGCTGGTAAGAAGGAAAGAAATAAAATATCGGAAGAGAATAAAAAAGAAATAAAGAAAAAAGAAAAGAAAGAACAACTAATGAACAAAAGAATAAAAAAAAGAAACGCAGAAAATAGAACAAAATGGAAAGAAAATAAAGAAGGAAGTAAGAACATGGGCAATATATAAAGAAAATAGTCAATCGAGCGGACAGAGAAAAACTAATTAAATGACAAAAAGAATGAGGGAAGAATGGCTGAGAGGAAGAAATATCATGAATGAAAAAAGTGTAGAGAAATAAAGAAAGTGGATAAGAAAAACATCAGAAAGATTAAAAGAAAAGAAAAGAAAATTCAACAATGCAACAAGCAAGAAACAGGCAACAATATCAAGAAAGGAAAAAAGAAAAGATGAATATTCAAGCGAGTAAGAAAGAATGAGAGAAACATATCAAAAGAGAATAAAAATGAAAGATGAAAATACAGCAAGAACAGAATTAAACAAATAATACAAGCGAAGAAGAAAGGTGACAAAATAAAGAAAGAAAATATTCTGTACCGTGCAAAATAAACTTTCAAATATTATGCGTTCAAACGATATGTATACTAAAATGTAAAATTCAAAATAATCGTCACTATATAAATAGATATTGACATGAAAATTGCAGATGAATATGGGTGTTTAAGCAATAATCTGATTAGTTAATTATGCACTAAAACTTGAGATAGATGTATATAACAGTACTGACGAATGAAGTATTTGACTAACAAAAAAAGAAAAAAAATACCTACGCTATACGTTTTGTCAATGCAACTGTGTGCGCGAGACTTATATAGGAAAGGGGAAAGAATAAAAGAAAGTTTGGTTAAAGGTGCTGTGGAAAACGCAGATGTTACAGAGAATTATTTGTCTGATAAATAGATCTGTACATCTCACGTAGATAGATAGAGAACTATACGTATATATAATTTATTTACAGTAAGGTTCAACCTTTACAAGGCCCGTGGGCCACTCAATTTAGAGGGTTACTTTAGGAAGTCATTTGTGTATATACGAGTAGAAGATAACGACTAACCTTGAACAGGTTATAAATGTAGTGATCGAGGAAACATCCTGTTGGGAGCAGGTTCCACAGGGAAGTGGTTCGCGGGAAGAATCTGCCCGAGTGGAACTAACTTCTCACCTATAGAATACGGAGGGAAAATAGGTGGTTTGTTACTATGGAAGTGGGAGGGCTTCTTTTTACCGTGATTGTTTGCCATGGCGGTACCAGGAAATGTCGTTCGTCCGAGCACTTACCGTGTCAGTAGCAGTAAAGCAGTGAAAGAATTGCCACATTATGCCTGTGGGAGTGAGGTTGTAGGGTGGAGGATAATTCGTCATCCACAAGGGCTCAGAGATGCTTTTTGACTTGTACAAGGATGTAGAGTGCAGTCTGGACAGCTACCGCGCAAAATATGGCAACAGAACTTCATTTCCGGTTTGATCTCGTAAAGTTAAAGTATAGCAGAAGGAGTCAATAACTTAGTGGAGCGCTACAGGGAGCCGTCTATTTTAACTGCATCCTTAGCTAGGGATCGTTGGTACGAATTCCACTTGAGGTTGCGTGTGTGTTTGAAGTCCAACAATCTTTCAAGAACCGGTGCTTTCCCGAGAGGACCCCCGTTCATCTTGATTGGTGGTAGTTCGGGGTCAGGTCGTCGATGATGTAATGCAACTAACAGGTTCTTCAAGACATTGATGGTAACTAGCCACTGTTCCGACATCTGGTAGCTTATGCAAGATCAGATGAGGGAACAGTCATCAATAATCTGAATGTTGTGATTTTTTTTTAGGTGCGCCCGTATATAG
>OZ038481.1:128073060-128083060 GCA_964036315.1 Acanthosepion esculentum | reverse complement strand
GAAGAGGGCACTGCGTTGAGCCAGGCATCACTACTCGGCTGTGAAGCAAATAGTAGACAGGCGAGGAGATGCTGATCCAGAGAGAGCCTCAAATTAGTAAAATTGGCCTCGCATTTTATTTTATCCCAACTTTTTTGTTTTGATGTGTCTAGTGGGAGAGAAAGTAATCCTTGGGTCTAGACGCTGCAAGCTTGTTCGAAAGAACTATCCGAGAAGCACTGAGACGATCCACTGTGTATCTCATCAATTAATTCGCGACTTGACGAAAGTGAAGAAAGATATGCTGGAAGGGCCAAATCTACCGCTGATCGAAGGCCCTGGCCGCCGAAACTCAAAGGTAGCTTTGCCTGCCTCAAGCCTGTGTCGTCGAAATTGATGTTGCAAATTAGCTCCGCGCATCTCTTAACTGTGATATCTATCTCATTTAAGAAATCCTGATCGATATAGCAAGGGGCACTTTGGAGAATGTAGAGGAAATTCGGTAGCGAAAAACTGTTCTTCAAGAGGAAGAGGGCAGGATGTGCATCAATTAGTTGCAATTTCTCAGTCATTCTTGTTAGAATAACATGTTTAGTAATCAAACACTCTCGAATGGCCATTGGAAAGACTGGAGAACCAAGAATGTGTAATTCCTCCTTAGGTGTTATTTTTATATCCTCAAGGATGAGGCTGATATCCCGGAGAGCACTCTCGAAATAATTTATTTGAAATGTTTTGGATTTATTGAATATACAGTCAATTTCTGATACTCATTGACGAGTAGACGGAGTGCTTCACAGAGCGTCCATCTACGAAATTCGGGAGTCGGGATGCGGATTTTGAGATTTAACATCAATCAACTAATTCACAAATTCTTTTACTAGTATTAATTATTTATTTCTCTCTCTTTCTGTCTCTCTGTCTGTCTCTCTCTCACGATACAGATACATATATATATATGTTTTAATGCCCATTAAGGAATTGTATTCCAGATCAATCAAATTTCGTAAATCATTATATAAGCCACACTACATGTTTGACACGCAGACTCACTCTACAGCTTTCTGATCATAGCTCAATTAGATCTCATTTAAATATTCATGGAGACCTACCGGACACTATTCGTAGCATACTTGATGACAACACTAATATAATGGCATCATCTACATGCAAAAAATTGGATAAAAATAATGCAAGCCTTATTAATAAAATTAAAAAGATAACAACACTTAATAATATTAACTTTGAACATGGACACAATATCTTGACCGTGTTTTGAAAAATGAAAACAGTTTATAAGACATACATACAACAAACTATTTCTTATTTAACAGTTAAATTATTTAATCCTTGAAAATGGGTAAATATATAGCCGAAAGCACTCGGATAAAAAGAACATTCGGACAGTTTTTATATAATTTAGCATCCGAAAAGAAAAAAGAATTATCAGATCGCATGAGAAATTGTATAAAAAACTAAATAAAAGGACCTTGTCTGTCGTATTCAATGAAATGTGCATGAATGAAGGATTGCTGTCTAAATACGCACACACACACGCACACACACACGCACACATATATATATATATATGTGTATATATATATATATATATATATATATATATATATATATATATATATATATATATATATATATATATAATGAATGTTATTCATTCAGAATCCAAATTCCTTGGCACAGTGTTCGCCATACTGCCAATCTTTGCGTAGTGAACTCTTCTTAAATCGCAACGGAAACCTAATTTTAGATCTTTTAAAACTTGACAAAAATAACCTCATAAATATTTAGGGCTTAGATAATTTTTGCTTCCCATAAATGGATGGCTATATTGCAGTTGCGTTCGATTTATAAAATCCCATAATCTAAAGAAACCGTAACATAATGATAGGATGGGTAAGCTGATTATGTAAATACGAGCTTGCGAAACAGTTACAAAGGAATCAGGTGATGAATGTTTAATTTATCCTCCGTTGGCTTTCTTCAATCACACACACGAGTATGCTCAATCTGAGTAATTTGAGTTGAAATAGACTGGCGCAAAGAAATTATAACATTGCTTTCGACCAATAATTTAATGCAATTATAAGTAGTGTTGATTTTCCCCAGAGACTTTCCAAGGAAGAATTCAAAATATAATTATTAATGTTAATCTGAAACAATTAGAATTCTATTCTACCAGATTCAATTATCATGCTTAGCTTTCGGTTTTCAGACCAATGACAGATGATGTAAACTGCCTCTAAGACTTCTATTATGTTTCTTGTAAACCTGATTTTATTCTCTGAGTATCTCTATTGGTAAAAAGAGACAAATCTGATTCCAGTATCCCCTTGTGTTTTATGGCTTTGAAAGCTACCTCATTCTAGCTGAAATTTAAGGTGTTTAATATATTTGTCTCCTAACATAATCTAACAGTTTAGAAATATTTTTACTTATTATTAACATTGTTAAAATCCGGTGTTAATTGTGAATTAAAATAAAAATGCATTTATTATTTCCTCTTTTATGAGCGTGGACGCGGGGATCATGACTCTCCAATACTTTAGGTAATTATTACTTTGTGGATTCTAAATTATTCTGATATTAATTATAGGTTTTCCTTATAAATCCATTACAGAATGAGTCAAAATTATGTTAACTCTAGTATGAAAGGTATAATATATTCAGAGTTTACTGAATTGTCTCCACCTGCCCACCAACACGACAGATGCACAGAAACCAGCGATCAACAGTACAATTTAGTGACTTGACACACATTTCTCGGGGAATGTTTGATATAACACCTTATATTCTGTCCTTGATTTCTTCAATGTCACTACCTTTTTTTCCTATACACGCGATACTTTATTACGTCTATTAAGTCGCAGGATGTCAGATCATGGAAGTGTGATAGCCAGGCCAACGACCTATCCAACGACTTGAGAGACTTTGATCGAGACAAGTGCAAACTGAGGCGGAGAATCATCCTGTTGGAAATACCCTGCTCGTCTGATTTGTAGGAGTTTGTTATCAATGGCAAATTCTTGCAGCATTTTATAAGTAGTCACCATTGGAGTTGTAAATAAATATTGGCCAATTACACCGTGTGACTTCTGGTTATAGAATATGATAAAAGATCGCGTGTATAGCAATAGATTTAGAGACTTCGAAGAACTCAAGAAAAGAATAAAAGATGTAATATCAAACATTCCCCGTGAAATTATGTGAGGCAAAAATTATCTAAACCCTAAATGTTTATAGGGTTATTTTGTCAAGTTTAAAAACACCTAAAATTAGATTTCAGTTGCGATTTCAGAAGAGTTCACTAGGCAGAGATTGGCAGTATGCCGTACACTATATATATATATATATATATATATATATATATATATATATATATATATATATATATATATATATATTGCAAGGAAAGCGTAATTTTTTCTCTTATGGATATTATGAAAAATAAAAAAAAGAGATGAAAACACAAACAAGACAGACCAACCGATTTCGTTTCCAAGCTCATCAGCGTCGACTGGGAATATAATAATAATTTATTTCAAATTACTTATACTCACACAAACACCCTACAAACAATTAAAACATTAAAAATGAAATGATTAATTTGTATGAGGGAAGACAAAAACAAAAAACGCAAATTCGTGCAGCGAAAGATAAAAAAACAGGAAGGTATGGGTGGTAGAAGAGGAGGAAAAAGGAGTGGGGAGGGGAAAGGTATGAATGACGAACACTAGACTATAAAAACGTGGAGCCCAAGGAGACAGTCTCTTTGCTTACAAAGTGACGGTTCCATGGACCGTATGTACATAGACTCCAGTGCCCATAATTGAAAAGGAGAGTGCGAAGTAGCCAGAACAGTGAACCAGTTCGAACTAAAATTTATTGCACAATCCCTAAAATTTATTGCACATGTGTATATATATATATATATATATATATATATATATATATATATATATATATATATATATGTGTGTGTGTGTGTGTGTGTGTGTGTGTGAAGGAACTAAATTGTACTGTTGATCGCTGGTTTTTGTACCTCAATCATGCTTGTGGATATGAGGAGACTATTCAGTAAACTCTGAATAAAGAATTCCTCTCATACTAGTGTTAACATAATTTTGACTCATGTTGTAATGGATTTATAGTAAAAACCTATAATTAATATCCACTAAGTAATAATTTCTTAAATATTTTGTATGCTATGATCCCCTACTTCCACGCACATAAAGGAATAATTAATAAATGATTTTTATTTTAATAAAATATTATTCATTTGTTTATAAATATATGATATCAATCATAGGTTTCTACCTATAACACAGTATATCCATACATCCCCAAAATTGAACAGTGGCATAAATTTATAAATATTAATGGAGAAGCATGATGCCAATAAAAGACAGGTCAACGATATATACTTACTTGTGCTAATTATTGAAACAAGCTCGTTAATTTTTTTTTCACCATAAGGTTAGTTTTAGACCTACTGCCATGACAGTCTGTAATCTATTTCTATTTTTCCTCAGATTAGGTCATTTGTAGTGGTGTGCAGTAATATGAATCTATTTTCGGGGTGTATAATGAATTTTGTTTAGCATTGAAAAGTATTGCATCATCCGGGATTGCATCAGATTTTCATCACACCCAGATACTATTGTCTTGATTGTTGATTAGTTGTCCTACGAACATTGTCTGTGTTGGAAGTTACTTCAAGGATTTCATACGAAAATTGTAATGCTGCACGAACACACTGGCAAGCCTTGCCAGTGAGCAAATCAAAGTACTAAAGACTGACCCAATAAATCTGATTTAAATCCAATCGAGAATCTGTGGACAAACTTCAAGGAATGAGTTCGTAGAATGGACATACGAAGTTCTAACATCTGCACTTGGTCATATTTCATTGGAAAAATACTAAAAAAAAGTAAATAATAACTGAATTGTTCATTTTGTTTCAATTTACACAAGGGTGTATACATACGCCTACGGACATTCTGAAATTCAGTGTTAAACATTAAAAACAAACTTAACTTCAACGCTAGAAAACCATTATTAGAAATTAAGGGAAACGATGGCATTCAAATTAACATGATATATGTGCTTCAGAATGTTTCAGATTTCAGTCTTAAATCTCTAAAGTAAAACTGAAGCAGAGATCTAGGATATATATATATATATATATATATATATATATATATATATATATATATATATATATATATATATATATATATACATACATATATATATATATATATATATAGATAGATAGATAGATAGATAGATAGATATTTTTTTGTTGGACGTCGTTTCTAAGAATTATTCGAACCTACCTATGTATGGTTTTAAAGTAGAGTGAACATCACCGAAATAAGATATGCAGGTGACCCCGTCTTGATGGCAAACACAGAAAGAAAATTACAGTAACTCCTATACAAAGATATAAAGTAGACAGTGAGGCAAGAACTAACCATCAGTCGTAAATAGAAAAAGTACGTAGCTGTCGGAAAGAGGAAGAATTGTAGAGAAAGTAAAAATCAATTAAGTGCGCAACTGAAGAAGAATTAAAAGAACAAAGAATGTCTTCTAAAAATAGAAGCTACGCAAAGAAATAAAAAAAGAGAATTTCTATTAGAAACAAATGAAATGGCTAAAATGCTGGACAGATTTTTTCGCCCGGATGAAGATACGACAACAGAAACAGGAGATGAGTTTCTACAGAGGGAGACTGAGAATATTCTAGTAGACTGCATGAGTAACAAGGAAGTTTTAAAGTAAATGAAAAGAAAAAGACACTTATAATCAAAAGAAAGCAATACAACTTCCTGGAAACAAATAAGAAAAGAAGGAACATGAGGGAAACTTGACACTCAGATATAATATAGCTTATATTGAATGCAAGAGAGACAGTGAAATATAGCTATGAAAATAAATGGGAGAAAAGAGAGAGGAAAAGAGAGTAAAGGTCTAAACATTGTCCAGAAATATGACAGGCTGGAAGTTATGGTGAGCAATGATCATTTACCTCCTGAAGGGTTCAGGGTATGGACGTACAGTTCCACAATACCATCGCGGAAATTAGGAAAAATATGGACAAGATATTTTTGTTAATTTGAAGTTTTGTAAATAATGGTCAACAGTATTGTTTATATTTGGCAGGCCAGTGGACTCTCCTACCAGTTCTAGTGACAATATTCTTTTGTTGTTGGTTCTGTATTGTCTCTGGTAATGATTGCTGTCGAGTTGCTGCTGTTGATTCTGATGATGATTGCCGGGAAATGACCTCGGAATGTTCTTCCGAGCTGGTTTGATTGGCATCATGTTCAACTTACCCCGGTTTCAAACGGTCGATTGAGATCTTAGTGCCACCGTTTGGCATGTGCACAGTGAAATATTTGTCGTTACGGCTTAGTACTCTGTACGGACCGTTATAACTGGTGGATAGAGGCTTTTTCACAGAGTCGTGACGAACAAAAACGAAATCGCAGGTCTTAAGTGATGATGGAACAAAGACGTCTCGTGAATAGTTCCGAGTTGGTGTGTAAGCCATTTTTGACATTCTTGCCTGTAAGTATTGAGCGAAAGTTTCAGTTGGCTGTGACTGTATATTGTCTGAGAAAAGTTTTCCTGGTAAAACCAATGGTTTCCCAAAAACGACATCAGCTGTAGAACTGTGCAGGTCTTTCTTAACCACCGACGAAGTGACAACATGATTAATGGAAGGTTGTTTACCCATGAATGTGGGTCATTAAAACTAGCCAGTGCTGACTTCAACTGTCGATGGAAATGCTCAACAATTCCATTGGAGCACTCCTATATAAACTTTTTCCAGCGAGAAATGAGTCAGTTGCGGCTTCAATACTCAAGGGACAGACATGAATCTATTCAAGACAAACCTTCGCCCACCTCACTTATTCTTACTAAGACTTTGTCAGCCAACAATTAGCACAAACAAACTTTGTCTAATCTATTAATATGAAAACATTTGTCATGTAATCTACCACGGCTAATGGGAGGCAACTTATGCATAACTAACCATTTTCGCATGCAACTCAACCTAAAAGTAAATATTTGTTGAATATATTTTACCTTTGTTTCATTTCACAAATTGAATGCGTTGTTCAACTTATTTCTTCTCATTTCTTGTCTAAGGTCAAGAGATTTTGGTCTTCATAAATTAAATAATAGGGAAAGAGGTTTTATTTGGAACGTACATCCGGAGGTGGTCTTGAGCCAGCTTTATCTCTAGAGAGAGAAATAAACCAAATATGTTCTGCGCCCCTACAAGGCTCACATATCAGTGGAACTATGATGTTTTTTGCAGAGGAAATGTTCCACTCTCCCAGCCTCCAAGTTCCTTTTCCAATCGAATAAGTAATCATTATCATTGTCAGCCATTTTCTCTTTCTAGTTTTCCAGAAATTAAGCAGAGCAATCACAGTTTAACACCAGCTTCTTAGGAATATCAGCACTGATAAAAAAGCGGAGTTGTTCAATTCCAATGCCTACTGACAAATGTAACTGCACGTATTTACGTTTAATTATCAAGATTCTCGGAAGAAAATCCATTACTTAAATGCAAAACTACGAAATAAATATGAACAGCGAATGCTGGATTTCGAATTCAGTTTGTCAATTCCATTTTCTTTGATTGTAAAGTTATAAGATTTCGCGTCTCGTCAGTGCTATATACAACAGGAAACATATACTGAGATTAATTTTTAAAATCCAGTTGCTTCCATAACATAGGAAACGGCTTAGAGGTCGAATCTCCGACTGCCGCCAATTCAGCCGGGTTTTGATCCTAGTTGGAGGCAATCGGGCGACTAGGCACACTGATAAGCTCTTTTTTAACTTTTGTGTTTTACTTCTTTTTCACATGGATTTAATTTCTTTTGCAGATTAAAAAAAAAATCTTTGAGAGTTTTGGTGATTAACATGGCCGACCAAGAAACATGCTCCAGGATTGAACAGCGGTCAGTTATCAAGTTTTTAGTTGCTGAAGGCTGCAAACCAGTTGAAATTCATAGGAGAATGTCATCTGTGTATGGTGCCATATGTTTCAGCCAAAAAATGTCTACAAGTGGGCTAAATTGTTTAAAGAAAGACGGAGCAGTGTTGAGGATGAAGACAGGCCTGGGAGGCCTACAGAAGTGAGGTCTCCTGAGGTGATCGAATCAGTCAATGACCTCATCCAGTCTAACAGAAGGGTGACAGTGGATGACATTGCAAGCACTTTGAGCTTATCTGTTGGGACAAACGCAGGGGTCATCAGTCAGAAGGAGGCATCTTGCATCATGACAACGCAAGGCCTCACACAGCAGCCCAAACGGTGCAGACCATCAACGAGCTGGGCTGGGAACTGCTTCCTCATTCCCCTTACAGCCCAGACGTTGCCCCTTCAGTCTTTCACCTGTTTGGTCCCTTGAAAGCTCTCACGAGAGGCACGAATTTTAAAAGTGACGATAAAGTCAAAAGTATTGTTAGCGACTGACTGAGACATCAGTCCAAAGATTTTTACGCTGAGGGAATACGGAAGCTTGTGTACAGATGGGAAAAGTGTGCGACAGTCCTGGGTAACTACGTTTAAAAAAACAGTAAGCTTCTATCTGTATTAGAAGTCCTTATACCGAAACACACACACACACACACACACACACACACACACACACACACACACACATACATACATATATATATATATATATATATATATATATATATATATATATATATAAAGATAGATAGATAGATATTTGTATATTCCATTTCGTGAAATAAATTTCTCAGGTGTTTTCCACACAACACCATTGTTTTTCTACCCGTGGATCATTAGGGTCTTAGGCACTTATAGTATCATAGCTTTTCTCCACGGCCGCCCATTCTATATTGATCAATGTGCCAGTTGTCAGCTACAACTTTTCCCTTTTCTTTTAATGTCCAAGACAGATTTAAGAACAAAAAAGACGGCTGTCAATTTCAAACCTAAAGCGAACTATAAACAATAGCTTGCCGTGACAAAGTTTCATGCGAAGGTGGGTCGTTTAACACACACACACACACACACACAATATATATATATATATATATATATATATATATATATATATATATATATATATATATATATATATATATATCTTACAAAGAGTCAATCATACCTTGAATCAATCAGCAATATGAATGCGATTATTGGCGAAATCACTTCGCTAGTAGACATAAACATAAGCATTCCACTACTGATAATCCTCCGAATGATGAGATCCTCATAAATAAATAAAATGGATATGGTGTATTTTTTTTATTTCTGCTAGTACTTTTGAATGCTTCGCGCAATCCATCATCAGGCTTTATTTTCCATCAGAATCAAAACTGGGGGACGATTTAAATGTGTTTATCCAACCAAAAGATGTTTTTAAGAATGAGCTATTTGTTAACAGTTATATGGTGTTGGAGCGTGCAAATCGAAACGCTAAATTTTAAGTATTTAAAGTGAGAATATTTTATGTATTTTGTAATATGGTAAATCCATGTATTTTCTTTTATAAGTGTTTTTCAGTTAATATGATATGAACTAAGTAGATAGTTCAAATAATAGACTGAAAAATACAGGATTAGGCTCAGTTACATACCAGATTGGTGGAAATTGCACGCTACATCACTTTCACGCACTCGACATGAAAGATGGAACACTGTAAATGACTTAAAACATGTAAGAATAGCGCTGCCATAGAAAGATATTCACCGTGACAGGTGCTATTTGAGTCAGTGAGCTTGCTATGAGAAAATAGGGCTTGGAGAATCTGATATTCATAGGTCGAATAGAGAAAAAAAAGGGACAAGATAAAACAACACATGACATATCGGTCGAGCTTAAGAAAGTGAATGACAGAACGTGGTCTGTTGGACGTGGCAGAGAGATGAAAATTATTAGAAGCTACAAGGGAGAGGTGAAAGTGAAAAAGGTGATCGCTTAAGTTTTGAAGGGACACAGCAG
>OZ038481.1:127985560-128070560 GCA_964036315.1 Acanthosepion esculentum | reverse complement strand
CATAGGCAATATAATATAATTTGATGTTAGAAGGCAAAATCTAACGGAACATAAGTTTTTAGCATTACACATTGTAATTTATATACTCATACGTTCAATTCAACTAAGTATTAAACTTTACCTTTTTTCTTAAGAGTATAATATCTGATTAAAAATATAAACAATTTCGATTGAAAAACAAGGATAGATTATAAAAATAGAGGGATATTTTCACTTAAATCCAACCCATATGTGTAGGTAGCGACCCTTTAAAGTGGAATCGGACAGCCGAATTCAAATAGCAGCCAAGTTACCACCATCTTTTCTTTCCAAATAACATAGTGTAATATCTACTATATACGTATCCTTTCCCAGAATCAATTACACGTTCTAACGCAGCAGGCTACACAATTAGGAGAAAAGAATTACGAAAAAGAATGATAGCGGATGGCAGACGAGTATGAAGGAAAAAGCTAGTAGGTTTGAAAAGTAATAAAAATAAAAATATGTTTAGAAATATATATATATATATATATATATATATATATATATATATATATATATATAAATGATATATTAGGACGATTTGATAAATATAATTAAGTAATTAAGTCTGAAACCTCAACAGAATGCAGAAAGAACTGGACGGCCGTTTCGTCCTATATTTGGGACTCATCAGCACTCTCGTTTGCGACTTCTTCGACACCGAGGCCCGTAGAACAGTTGGTAGTGGTGATCGCTTAACAATCTAGCTGGCGGGGTTTCAATTCTCGGTAGTGGATGCGCACTACTGATGTAGTACCAAATATAGCACGAAACGGCCGTCCGGTACTTTCGGCATTCTATTGAGGTTTCAGACTCGATGAATTACATAATTTTATATATATACATGAAAAAATGATCATTTCTAAATTTATTTCAGCAGATATACTTTTGTATATATATATCATCAGTCTGGTTACATTTTATAAAATGGTCTGTATATAAATTTATACATTGAGCACTCTTCATGGATTTGATATTTTAATATTCTTATATTTAAAAAAACTCCTGAGAATAATCCGTAATAATTATGGATTTGGTTACACACACAGAAGAATCAAGGGCAAACCAGGAAAATGCGACGAGGTAGCTGCTCGCGGTCCCAAAAATGATTTCCTGGAATACTTTCATGAATAGAAATGGCCCTGCATAAATCGTATGGCTTCAGAAGGAAATTACTTCGAGGGAGATTAAATGCCAAATTTATGTGTAGTGGTTTTCTCTTTATAGCACCAGACCCGATGCTTTTTCATCGGTCCTAATACACACACACACACACACACACACACACACACACACACACACACACACACATACATACATACATATATATATATATATATATATATATATATATATATATATATATATATATATATATATATATGAACCTAAAGACCCAGTGTTTGCTTTACTCGTGTTGGCGTTTTTTTTCTTTGGACACTAAGCTTGGATTCTGGACGATTGTTTTCGCCTAAATTACATGTTCTTAGTTCTTCATTTTTTTTATCCCTTATTTTTCTTTGGGCATTGATTTGTTCATTTACAAGCCAAAACGCCTAAGGTTTTTCCAGACGAGTATAATTTGCATTGTGGTCATTAAATGTGACAAATGCTTGTTGTTTGCGGAATTTGTATATACGATGATCAACTTTTAATTCAGTGGTTATTTTCTTCGCTTCATTATTGATGATATTCCCATATATATATATATATATATATATATATATATATATATATATATATATATATATATATATATATATATTAAATATATTTATCATAAGTTTTATGGGTATGTGTAATGACCCTGGGTTTCACTATTTTGCGTCATCCGACAAATCATCAGATATTATGTCAGCTGTATCACTTATATTGAGCGCTTTCCACTAAGTACCACGCGCATACATTATATATATATATATATATATATATATATATATGTGTGTCTGTGTGTGTGTGTGTTTGTGTGTGTGTGTGTGTGTATTTGTGTGTGTGTGTGTGTGTGTGTGTGTGTGTGTGTGTGTGTGTGTGTGTGTGTGTGTGGGTGTTAATTCAAACGTTACTAGAGTTCGTATTTCGTATTTGAAATTGGCATCATATTTATATTTATTAAATTGCTTGTGTCACGTCTAAAATTATTGGACGCTATTATTATACAAATTATGCAGCCCCCATTAAATCAAATTTTTAACGAATATATCCATATCATATTACTTTTTCAGCGAGTGCATTCAGTTGCTTAAATCGAAGAAATAAATGCTCTACTCTGTATTGGGCACTCTTTTAAGAATAGGATTTGTTGGTTATTGGAATTTAGTCCGTATACACCAATCCTATTGTTTTATATATATATATATATATATATATATATATATATATATATATATATATATATATATATATATATATATATATATCGATAGATAGATAGATATTTATATATATATATATATATATATATATATATATATATATATATATATATATAGTTTTTCATGGTGTTTACAAACGTCAGTACTTCCTTGGTAATATAAAATTTACTTTGTATTTTCCAAGAGGTTTTATTTTTCGAAAAAACAAATTTTCACCAGTGAGAATACTTAAGATGTCCAATGAATGAGAAGACACGGATAAATACGTATATTATAGTATTCTTTTAAATGTGTTAGATATTATAGATAATAATAGCAGGCATTTAATTATTATCCATTATTTCTGTTTCGATTTTCCCCGATATGTATCATTCAATGTATATATGTATCTATCTGCCAAAATATCTTTATATTTCGATCTAAATGTAGTAATATTTCTTCTACACAAAATTCACATTACTTTCTGTTTCAATGTCCTTTCAGGGCAGATATTTTATTTTAAGGTAGACGAACAGCATTAATTGTTTTATTGATCTAAAATCGGTGCGACACTAACGATAACATCATTATGTAACGTTTCCAGTCAGAATAAAAACTAAAATCAAAATTGAATACTGATTTTATTTTAGTTGATTTTTCTTGAACAGGCTAATTCCAAACGTCAGCTAAAGTTTACAAGAGAAATAACAGATTTTAAGTTCAAGTAAATATTGTTTGTGCAGATGAATAAATTAGGAAAAAATACCTGGACACTGAGAACGCCGAAAATTTAGCGTTCACTGAAGGTAAGTTCAATAAAGAGAAGAAAGAGTGATGTCTGTATTCCACTTGAAAATATAAAAAAACTAAGATGTTGAAGTTTATCTCTTCATTCCTTTATTCGACGTTAGTAAATATAACTTAAACTCTTGCAAACAAAAATAAAACTTACTTTGTATTACATGCATAAAGTTCATCTACTTTACTTGACAATAAGAAAACTGAAGCATCTATATGCTCGAACGTAAGTCCTAGATCTAGAATTAAATTTAAAAGTTAAATTGAATTGACTTGTTCATGTTTCCGACTCTATTCAATTAGTTAACACACCAGTGAAAACTGAAAATCATAGTTTGTCAGTAAAATTCCACACAGTCTTCTGACAGAAAACCGATAGCATATTCACACATTTGGGTCATATATATGAAAGCAAAGGAACATTTGCAGTCGTATATATGTAAGCGTGTCAGGAGATCTTCAAAATCACTTAATATAAAATTCATCTATTTACGCCAGCAGTGAGAAATTCAGCTTCGAAAAATGGATGTAAATGCAAATAGATAGATATTAGGGTGTATATGTATATACACCCTACAAGACTATTTGCAAATGTTTTAAAACATTTGACTCTACATATATATAAGACATTGTTAAAAAATGTTGACCCTGAAGATGAACAATGATGTTCGAAAGTACTCGTTTATCTTATGGACAATATTTATTTCGATATAATTTTAAATTAAAAAAGTCTCATTAGAAAATATGAGAAAATTCAAAAGAGAATATGCAGGACTATGTTGTCTTTGACATTCAACACAACATGTTTAAAAGAAAAGTTGCTGCCAAATTACACACACACACACACACACTCACTCACACACACACACACACACACACACACACACACACACACACATATATATATATATATATATATATATAGATTGAGACATTTTTTATACGTTCTTTTTATAGATACAAATATTTAAGTAAATGTCCGAGAAATTTTCATAGAAAATATTCGTCCTCTGATTTTTACACAGATGTGCGTTTCGGTTATCAAGGTCGATTATACTGTTTTTAAACTACAATTCTCCATGATTTTCTCAAGTACATTCATATATGCTCGATGCGTATCCAAATGTAAACAAATGAGGTCGCACATTATGAAATGGCCAAAGTCCAACAATTATTTTAAGACATTTTTTATGTTTATACGTTTTTTTTTATAGATACAAATATTTAAGTAATTGCTCTGCTTATAATAAACAGTGACTGTAGCGTCTCTGTTTCCAATTTCCAGCGGATATCCCTATGTATATTTTCTTATCATTACTATTTTCTTTCGATAGGTATGCCACAGTTCCCGAATTACAGATACCTCAAACCTAGCAGTTGGTCCCGCTTCTACAATTAAGTGTTCGCTGTTTTGTTGCCATCACTAAATATTTTTGATGTTTCATTGTTGTCTGACTTATTAATATTCTGTATATTTTTCTGATGCAGGAATAACTAATTTTCACAGTGTTTCTATTAAAATTTTAAAATTTTTATTGTGATTATTGTATTTGTCGATTAAATTTTAAAATTATCTGTCAATATTTAGATTGGACAGTTTACAGAAAGGAGGGTTGAAGCTTTTTGTCTTTGTTTTTCTGTTTATGGTTTTATTAGTTTTATTATATTTCCAAGATTCCTGATAAAACAATTTTTGTTTGAAATTACTCTTGTTAAGGTCTTCATTATACATTATTTTTTTCTCAGTAAATATATTTTGATAGACGATAATAAGTTTATTCTTGTGTTTGCCGTGTTAAGTTGTTAATTATAGAGTTTGAGTGAATTAAATTTATATTAATATAAATAGGATTTTGATTTTCTTTTTGGAATGGCTTAAATGAATTGTTAGAGAAGTTGAAAGTGACATCTAAGAAATTGACTATTTTAAGGTTAGATGAGATTTCAATTTTAAACCTAGGAAATGTAAAGCCTTTATAATATTCTGTATTCTAGAAGACAGAGGAACATTACTATCTGGGATGTAAATAAGTCCGTCATCTCTCTAAAGGTATAATTATTTTGGATTAATAATACTAAGAGTGTCTAATATATAGTTATCTACTAAATCAGCAATTTGAGAAGAGTCGTATGCTCCCATAGAAACGTCACTGTTATCAGTAAGATTTTTGACGCATTGTAATTGTTCCGTATTAGTAAAGATGTCTAGCAGTTAAGATACATCCAAATACATCATCAGTAATGTTAATATAGTTTTTAGCAACATTTAA
This sequence comes from Acanthosepion esculentum, assembly GCA_964036315.1. Lineage (NCBI taxonomy): Eukaryota > Metazoa > Mollusca > Cephalopoda > Sepiida > Sepiidae > Acanthosepion > Acanthosepion esculentum. The sequence goes on along the minus strand of OZ038481.1, from coordinate 128,065,117 downwards.
ACTTTTTAATAGTAAATTTTTGAAATGGACGGGTAGAAGTCTATAATGTCAAATTGGATAAAAATTGCTTTATTTTTATTTTCAGTATTCTGGAACCATTTTATAGCATGTTTTGAGTAGCATTAGACTATACCACTGTTTTCACGGTCATTTATTTTTTCAATAACTGCTAAAAATGTTTTAAGTTATTTTGGTTACATTTATTTTACATTGACTGTATCAGTTGCAATTTTGTTTTTATTTTATTCATTTTCAATTTTATTTTACGGTCTCCCGACAATTATTCATTTTTTCTAGTGTGACGTCCATTTGCTTGTAGAATTAGGGTTTTTGATTTATTTTTCTTTTCGTGATTTTAATTTTGTTGTAAGTATTTAAGATTTCTTTCGTTATTCTTAGAAAACCGTTTGAAAGTCCATTTCTTTTTAAAGTTTAGTTACCAGCTTAATTTTCATTTTACGCAAGCTTTTCAAATTTATTTTTATTATTGGTTTTATTTCGGCCATTTTTGTTTTTGATAGGCGAACCTCTTTTTTGCTACATGGGCATTTAACTCATTCTTTTCAGTCATCGTTGTTTTATTTTAAATATTTTGTATATGATTTTGCGATTTTTTATTTTTTTCATTAAAAAAGCCTTTTGCATTTGTTTTATTGTTAGTTTCTCTGAAGAAAATTTCTTTTTTTTACTTGTTAAAACTTTTAAAAAAATTTCCCTCAAGAAGATGAGAGTAATGAAAATGAGGTACGCGTTTTGAAGTTTTGAAAAGGAGAAATTAAAACAAATAAAACAGCTCTGAAGTCCAAATGAACCCAGCAACCTCCAGCAGAGCTCCCCTCGTTTTAAGCACTGTCTTCCCCTTCAATCAAAAAATATATCCTGGCTCCAGCTTCCGAGACCATATCCTTAAAGCCCACTCCATAAAGATGACCTCTCTGAAAAAAGCTGCCGATCAAAAATCCTCGCAAAAAAAGGTTACACCCCGAAACACCGCAAACTCATACTCAGTTCATACTTCCACAAATTCACCTCCGAGATTGACTAATTGGCCAAAGCGATCAGAGAATAGAAGACGGTGAGAGAAGCCAAGATTAAACGCGATGTGTGTTGGCTTGCGGTTGCCCGTGTGGAAGGGAGTTTCTCTGGTCTCAGAGGAATCATTCCTTAATGAAGAAGGTGGACGTATGTGATTCGAATATCTACCCAATTCTGCTTTACTGATTCCTCCATTCCCATATTCCATACCAATGCAATTAGTTAAGGTCCAGTTTCCCTTCTTGTCGGGAGACAAAGGTCCCACAATATGTCGGTAGATCTGTTTCCCCCACCCTTCTGAGCATGGTCGTGTATGTCTTGCGTTGAGAGCATACTCTTCGCATTGCGTTCCTAGAAGGTATGTGTTCGCAAGCGGATGGGAATGGCGAATACTGGAAGGAAGACGGTAGTAATAATTTCCCAACCCTAAGAAATGTGCACTCGCGCCAGGAGGAGGCCCAACGTTTACCCCGAGGCGAGTGCTCTTTCTAACATGAATGATGGTTAGTTCTCAAGTTTTTACGAGCAACGGATGGGCTCTCCAACGTCCAGGAATTGTCCGTAAGGCATTATATCAGATATTAGTGAAGGGGACAATTCCATATGGTCTGATTGGCGAGCTCGGTTTAACGAAGCAGGAGGCTCGCTCCATATGGGCTTCGGCGTCTGATTTGAAATGTCACACTAATGATGAGTCATCACTCACCTGGCTGGTCATCAGAAGATACATGTGGGTCGACAAAAAACTTTCTACAGCTGTCTTGGAAAGTATTCCGAGCTGCGTCTTCTGCAAGGTCGCAATCCCGTTGTGCAAGTTTATTAAATACTTCATATTTCGCATGCTGCGCAGAAATTTCTTTGTTTATGGGTCCTGTTCTGTTTGTAGGAATGTGGGACCACCGTTAACTAAGGACGCGCACTATGTGTTCTTGTACTTGCTCGGTGTTATGTGAGTCGTGATATGGACGACGCGACAGAAGGAATTCTATGGAGCCGAGATTACCTCTTCACAACTGATCCTGTTCTTTAAGCATTAGCTAAAAGTCAATATCAGGACAGAAAGTCAACGACTCCCTTCATCACAAACTGGCAAAAGGGAAGTAATTATTTTACGTAACTGTCGAGTGAAAGGAGCTGTCTTGGAGTCGAATTTTGAGGTCGGCATCAGGATATTGGAAAACCTGTATTTAACTTTTCAACCCCGCCAAAAATAGCTTATTGTGCTTTTATGTTTTTACGCCAAATTAACTTAGCTCGGAGATGTATGCTTACTGACCCCTTTTATCTTTGTCCCCAAGTTCTTTAGTTATTTCCCCACCCCCTCCTCTATTAGGAGACCAGAAATGTTAGTTCCGTGGTGGATGCGGGACATAATTGATTTTCGAGTGTGATTTCCATATTTGTTTTCGTGTCTGAATGAGGGTGTAATTGTGTGTGTGGTTGGTCGAAGCACTGGTTTTACTTTATCCATATCATGCATAAAGTTCTTCCACTTAACCGATATTTCTGCCACAATTAAGGTTTGTGAGGTTGTTATTATTAACACGATTTTGTTTAGTATCGCTGTATGTATAATGTAAATACTGATCATGGATTTCATTTCTAAAAGTTATTTTATTCCCCACTCCCCACATACAAATTGTTCATATGGTATTAGTCAGTACTTAGGTATTATGGTGGTTCTAGTAAGAATGGTAATTAAGAATGTGGTGTTTTGTTGCAAGAAATATAGTTTTGGTTAGTTTGGGTCAGTGATTGTGACTATGTATTTTTTTTTATTATTTTAGGTAAGATGAAGAGCAGCATTCTATTTTTCTGCTTGTGATACACTTTTTGAATTCATAACGACAAATGATTTTTTGCATGAAATTGACTGTCGTATTTGGGTGATGACATCAATACCCATTTTATATATATATATATATGTAAGTATATGGAAACATCTAAGAAGATATATGAAATTACCCATGTATATCAGTACGCGTGTACCTGTATAAGTGACTGCAGATGTGAAAGATCGTATGTGTATGAAATTCACATAGATGTGTTTAAAATATATGATGGAGCATGATCTCTAATATTGCCTTAAAATGCCACTCCATATTAAATTAATACTAAATTTTAAGTAATAGAATTTACCAATGTAAAAATAGTCACTAATCAATCTTATGAATAAAATTCAAACTGATAAAGATATCACCTTAATAATCACTTACTACTAGATGTAAACTTATATTTGAAAAAAAGTTTCTAGTGTTTTAATGTAAACTCTATATTTTTTAATCGACTATTTCACATTAAATCCCCAAAATTTCCGTAATAAGGTTTAAAAAAAAACTTTAACATATAATTAAATGGCTTAGACTGTTTAAACTGAAAAATTTACGAAATCTCAAAGTAAAGAAAAAAAACAACGTCTATTCCGATAGAAGTTAATGACACTTTTTTACAACTTCTTTCTCTTTTTTCTTTTTTTCTTTATATACTTCTTTGTCCATCCCACTTCCTATATCAAGATATAACTTCCGTTAACAGATTTAAAATGTCAATGTCTAGATTTCAGCGAAAATTTAAATTTGAAACAATAGAAATGTTGCATCTAACTCAATGCTGTCTCTCTACCCACCTACACTGCCCCCACTTCGTGAGTTTCCTTATTATTGCCCGTCATAAATGTGTAATTTATTTTCATTTTTCATTTCAAAATTTGGAAATAAATCTGATGATCCATTGTCCTTTAAAACGGCTGTGGTGAAATAATTTATTATATGGAACCTTAAAGCAATCTGTTTTTATTTAAATTATTAGCTCTGATTTACATTGAGCTCTGTGGATTCTATCCTCATTGGGTCTTCCCATACAGATTACCTAGTTTTTCGTAAACTATATATATATATATATATATATATATATATATATATATATATATATATATATATATATATAAGAAATATAACGTACAATATGTAAAGGAGCCTGTAAACTGCCGCGCTTAAAATGTGCAATTAAAAAAAGCGCTCAATACAAAATATAATCAGAAACATGGTTAGGTTTCCTCTGGAATGCAGCATGACAAGTTTAGTGGATTCCAATACCATATTATACACACACCTGAAGTTAGGGAGAGGAAGACGGAGTAAAAATAAATAAATAAAAATAAACAAAATATAAAAATTAATATCATCCAGATTCTTATATACACAATAAATATTTACTTAAGTGCTTGCATTTGGATAATACTTCCGATGTTTCATTTAGCAGTGCGTCCTTCTTTGGCTATATGGCAATAGTCAATTTTTCTTCTTGGGATAATTTACAGAAACTCCCACATACTCTGCTCGTGTTAATTTTTTTTGATAATATTCCACTTTATGTGCGGAAAATTGTCATTAATTTCCGTTAATCTCCAAATACAATTTGCTAGTTTGGCATCGTTTTTATGGCTCTCAAACCTAAAGGAGTTGAAACCTAGACAGCGTGGTAGTTTCAATTTTAGAGTTTCTTATTATATCTATCTATATATATATATATAACATCACACCCCAAAATTCAACAAACAGATTTAATCAATGACAAATAAACAAATATATAAGATAAAAAATAAAAATGAAAATAAATAAAAACAAGCAAAACAATTTGACCCAAATAAATAAGCGAACAAGCGACTTCCGGTAAATGACGGCCATTATAGACTACCAACAATAAGCTATATAAACAAATTTTTACTACGTTAACCAAAAACGCCGATCAAAATAAAAGAATAAATAAATATATAAGATAAAAAATAAAAATAAAAATAAAAAACAAACAAAAAACAAGCAAAATAATTTGACATAAATAAATAAACAAATAATCGACTTCCGGTAAAAGTAACCGCCAAAATAGACTACCCATAATGCACTACTGACCCTTATATAAATAGCCGAAAAAAATAACAGGCACTAGTCGCCTGACGATTGCACTAGCATGAAACAGACTGTCGCCTCTAAGTGCTGACTTCCATGTCCACTTTTATATTTACACACGCTCTATCTCTGATATTGAGCACTTTATCCCATAAATATAGCACACTTTAAGACTATATTTCTGCATATATATATATATATATATATATATATATATATATATATATATATATATATATATATATATATATATATCCGGTGTTCTTATTGACATTTTTATTTTTACAAAACAGTGCTCAATGTAAATTTACAGGGCATAAATTTTATAAATTAACTGAATTAAAATATGCTTTATTCGCTACACACGAATTACCATGTTTCAAAAACCGAAGTTAAAATCTTCAAATTTAATTATATAATTAAATTAAAAGCATTAGTTCTGTTTCATCTTCAAGCGAATTCACTTGAAGATGAAACTTAACTAATGCTTTTAATTTAATTGCAGTCGTGTTTCAACGCATGACAATGCGTCTCCTCAGGCTATTGTAAATTACTGGCGTGTGAACGATTAATTTGGTTTTAAAAGTGTTATGGTCCAGGTCCTTGTACCACTGTGATGGTCCAAGGTAGAACCAATGAAGAATAACTCGAACACAGGTATGGAATAACACAGATATATTACAAACAGAATATGTACAAAGAATTAGAAGTGTTAGCAATAACAATCAGGTTAGGTTAGAGAGAACTATGTTGTCTCGACCAATATCACTATTCCAATGTCTTACAGTAATCGTCTAGCCGACTACCCGACTCACTCTCTGTCTGACTGTATCTGTCATCCTGCTTCCTCTTGAGGCGCAGTATTTATGAGGTACGGACTAGTCCCTTACTGTGATCCGTAGGTTCCCATAACAAAAAACAAAACAGATCTCTTTTTTGAAAAGGAAATATATATAAATCTTCAGGTATTTACCCTGATCAAACAGTCGAATATGACCTACGTTAAATTCAAACTAAACGAAAAAGAAAAAAAAATGAAATTATTTAATTTTTTTTTTTAAACTGATAAAGTTGGTAGACATGACAGACAGTCAACTTTCATTCGAAATAAAAGCATATTTTTAAGTTAATGTCCGGCTGCTGATAGATTCCAACTCTTGGCCATGATACAATTCTAAGATTATAATTTCTAATTTTTATCCTTTTCGCTTAGTTTGAGTTCAACGTTGAACACATTCGATTAATTGATTAGGGTAAAGCCCTCAACCTTTCTTTATTATTTTTTTCAAAAGATGTCTCTTGCTTTTGAAACCAAATGAATCATTCACTCACTAGTAATTTACAATCGCATGTGGAGACGCACTGTTATGCGTTGAAACAACTTCTATTGTGTAGCGATTCTTACACGTTCTTTTAAATATATAGACACACATAAATAAATAAATATATATACATATATATATATATATATATATATATATATATATATATATATATATATATATAAATACATATATACATATATATATATATATATATATATATATATATATATATATATATATGCGTCTGCGTGCATGTGCTTGTATATATATATATATATATATATATATATATATATATATATAGCATTGGCATAAACGTGCGAAGTTATGAATATATAAATTAATAAAAAAAAGTTTGTCTCAGAGAAGAGGAGAAAAATTAAGCAAAAATTTGCGAAAACATTAATGGACGATGATTTTGAAAGATCAGAAAAAAGAGAAAATATACAAATTGAATAATGAATTAGATTAACGTTAAAAACAGGAAAAAAAGAAAGTAGAACGAAATATAGAATATAGCAAGAAAGGAAAAAAACTGTTTAATCTATAACAAATGAAATAAGGAAAAAATAAAATAAAATCAAAACATGACATGAAATAATTTATGTTAAATATATCAATGTTAATAAAATGAAGCAATAATAAATTTACTCTGACTCTCTCTTTCTCTCTCTCTCTTTCTTTCTTTCTTTATTTCCTTCTCTTTCCTTCTCTCTTTCTCTCTCTCTTTCTTTCTTTCCTTCTCTTTCCTTCTCTCTCTTTCTTTATCCGTCTCTTTTTCTTTCTTTCTTTCCTTCTCTTTCATTTTCTCTTTCTCTCTCTTTCTCTCTCTCTCACTTTCTTTATTTCCTTCTCTTTCCTTCTCTCTTTCTCTCTCTTTCTCACTCTTTCTTTCTTTCCTTCTATTTTCTTCTCTCTTTCCTTCTCTCTTTCTCTCACTCTCTCTTTCTTTCTTTCCTTCTCTCTTTCTCTCTCTTTTCTTCTCTCTTTCTCTCTTTCAGTCTCTCTACGTGTGGCTTACAGCCATATCGCATTAGAAAACCGGTTCTTGAACGAACTTCAGCCACGCCGAGTGTGTGTTCACTTCCTAGATGTATGACCACTTGGGAATAGCAAGTGATGTAAACTTCAATGTACGGGAGATGCAATGGATTGTTTCGAAAATTGAAATATCTAAATTAATTTATGCGGAAAATAAGCTTGGGAAAGGTACAACTCCACGTCTCCACCACCAGATCTGTTTTATGTAGAACGACTTTATCAGTAAACCATTATTATTTCAAAACATTCTTACAATGTAAAAATATTTTTGTGTTTAAACACGTAGATGTTTCATAAGCCGTAAAAAATCATCAACCAATCGACCCTATTTGGGTTTCAATAAGAACTATATATCGTTATTAATATTTTCTTATATTCAGTAATTCGTCTTGGTTAATATTACATGTTTGTAAACCTCGATAAATTATTTCTGATCAGTTGCTGGTTGGGGTTTGGGAAAATCAATTTTCTCGGTCTTATACCTGGCGCAATTTACGAATGTTCATTCTCTTATGGAATTTTTCACCTTTCATTATGTTCAACATCATATCCGGGTTGAAATTTATATTCTTTAACTTTAAATTTATAACTCTTTAACTTCCGATATATATTTTGAAACGGCTGTTCCATTGTGATATTATTCAGATTCAAAATATCTTACGATTAGAGTATAATTGCTTACATTTTTGTGCAGTGTAAGCAGTATTTGTTAATGTACTGTAAATCCGACTTATGTATGATATTACTACTTAAGCGTTGTTCATCGAGGGAGCAATTTTCAATCTTTCTGCAGTTGCAATTATTGGTATAACGTTTAGTAATTTTATATTCTACCCATTAACATTGCGTTCAAAAAGACTGCAAGAACACCGTAAAAACGCAACACGAGGAGAAATAGAAAAATCTGACATGGCTGGCCACATATGGAAGGAAAAGGGAGAACACTGTCCATGTGGGATGAAGTTGAAATAATAGGGAACATCACTGGAAAATACGAAAACTTATAGAATCAGGGCATGTTCTAGGTAATAAAAATCTTCGAATCCTCCCAAGTATAAACATGAATACAATATGGGAACCAGTAATACATAGTGCTACAGACAAAAAATAAAAACACCAAATTATAGTACGTGCTCTAGTAAAATTTCATTATTGAGTCATAATATTTATAATTCCCAAAAATTCTTACACTGATATCCTCAAAAACACATGGCGCAGTGGGTCAAAACGTCGATTGAAATGTTGTGAGGTCAATACCTGGCTACGGCAGAGGTGAACAAAATTTTGGAGATTGAGTTAAAAGGGAGATAACTGAAATTGAGATATCATTAGAGGCATGGTATGTGGAACTAGAACAATCTATCACAGTGACCGAAATAAAGGGTTCGCTTCTAAAATCCAATCGCCTGAAGGTCGGAGCATACAACGGTCTAAACGTCGTGAATATGTCAACAGAGAATGAGGACAACAGTTCTAACAATATATATATATATATATATATATATATATATATATATATATATATATATATATATATATATATATATATATATAATCTGTTTATACGTTATTTTTATAGATAAAATTTATTTAAGTAAATGCTCTGTTTCTTAAAAGAAACAGTGTTAATTTTCATTTCTCTAAAAATTAATTTCATATTCGAGAAATTTCGTAAAAAATATGCGTTCTCCGACAGGAATTGAACCTGTGTCCTATACGGAACCGTTATTCGTTCAGGGCGTTCGGAAAGGATCGTTAAATTAAATCAAATTCACTCCAAGCAAGGCAGTAACATTCCAAAGCACAAGCGGTTTACGGCGTGTGAAAGAATTTGAAAAAAGAAAATATTATGAAGGAGCGGGAGCAATAGCAGAGTAATCAGGAAGACAATAAATAATGATTGACATTGGATTTGAATTTTTGAAGTTCAAATTTGGCGGGAAAGCATGGAACAGAAAGAGATTTCCACACGTGAGAAGTGTGAGAAAAGAAATTGTTAACAGAGAACTCACGGTTACATCAAGCCAATTTAACTGAGACCTTGCTGCTAAGCTAGTAGTACGTTTAAATTGATAAATTTCAGGGACCGAAGGAAAAAGCACATCCGAATAATTACCATGAATGTATTTATAGAAAAGGCACAGGGAAGCTACTTTACGGCGGTTGAAAAGGGACTGAAGCTGAAACACCAAGTTAGTACCAATACTTATATATTACATTATTTCAATTTTCCTATTAAATTTTCTTAACAAGTGACCAGCTTTAATATTAATGCACATTTGCCAGCATATTCGGCTATTTCAGAATAACTACGCCTCGATTTTATTCATTTATTAATATTTCTCAGATTCTGAATTCATCAAAACTGTTTGCAATCATATTCCGGACTATTCAATGCTCTTTAATAATGGTTAACTTCGTATTCTTTAGGACTTTTACTTTCGCTGTCAATGTCCAAGTGTATTTGCATTTTGTGTTTATTTATAAATGTGATATTATTTCTTTTCCCAGATCTTTTTTTCTAATCAGAAGAATTCGGGAATTAACCACGACTGTGCGAACATTTTGGTTTTGATTTTGATTTAATTCTCTTTATGGCGGATTCTTGTTTACTCGTATTACAATCTCTGAATATTTACGTTAATATCTTTGAAGTAAAAATATCCGCTGAATCTTACTGATAATCAAGTGACAGTGTCGTTTCTAAAATGTAATTCATTCGCCAGGCCGAAGTAGCTTACAACTTTCGCAGAGGTCGTATTATTTAATCTATCTATCTATCTATCTATCTATCTATCTATCTATCTATCTATCTATCTATCTATCTGTGTATGTATGGGTGTGTGTGTGTGTCTGTGTGTGTGTAATTTATTGAGAAAGTATAGTATAAACATGTTATAACATCACTACAAAAATAACCAAATTTGTTTCAACACTTCTGGTGTCTTCAAGACACCAGAAATATTAAAACAAAATGGCTATTTTTGTAGTGATGTTATAAAATGTTTATGTTATAATTTCTGAATAAATATTTTATCTACTCTGTACTGAGCACTCTTTTAAGAATAATATTTTTGGTTATTAGAATTTATTCCGTCTACAACAATCCCATCCCATATATATATATATATATATATATATATATATATATATATATATATATATATATATATATGTGTATATATATATATATATATATATATATATATATATATATATATATACATATATATATATATATATACATATATATATATATATACATACATATATATATATATATATATATATATATATATATATATATATATATATATATATATATATATATATATATATACATACATTATGTAATGGACAAAGTCCGAAATTCCATTTCACAATGTATGACGTCATTTGTTTACATTTTCATACGCACTGAGCAGATATGAATGAATGAGAGAAAATCATGGAGAATTGTGTTTAAAAAACAGTAAAATCGACATCTAACCGAACGCGTCTCCGTGGCACAATCGGTTAAGCTACGTCAGGCTATATGACGGTTCTGTATATGATATAGATTCGATTCCTGTCGGCGGACGCATATTTTCTATGAAAATTTCTCCGACATACAAGCCGGTAAATGTTGTTAATACTGTTTATTATAAACAGAGCACGTAAATATTTGTATCTATAAAAAGAACGTATAAAAATAAAAAATGTTTATACACATATAAATATATATGTGGCCTTGGAAATCAAGGCCTAATACTTACTTTTTCGCTTCATTTACGCATAGATGGAGAGAGAATTTTCTTCACCTGCTGGTTTTGAGTAATCTTTTCCGCGTAGGTGTTGGTAACCAAATGTCAATTCAGTCTACTCTGTAAATTTATTAAACTTGGTGGGGATAGATATATTATCTTCACAATGGAAGAAGTGTAAATACAAATTCAAACCAATTTTTGACCACATCGCGCCGATGCCACAATTACCATTTAGGCCATCTTCTAAATATTTTTATAAAGCGAGTGATCAGACAGTTCGGTTGTTTATCAAGAAAATTTCAACCCTCTGGCATCATCACTCAGATCTGGTCTTATTGTTGTGGTGACAAGAGAGAATTTACTTCTCGTGTGGGTCCGAAATCCTCGTCGCCAAGTTGTTGTGTATCCAGGGGAGGTAAAAAATAAATAACGCCAGTAATTGAAATAGGAAAATAAGTGTATTGAACGTAAGAATACAAATTTGAAATGAAGATAAATAGTCCAGGAATGCGGGTTAGTAGAAAGTATATGTATAAGTCTCTGTAAGTGGAGCCGTAATTATCTCTCTCTCTCTCTCTTTCTGGACTCGACGTATATCAACGTTGTCTCAATGTATCTCCTCGTATCTCCAACTCTGTCAGTATAAGTATACTTTAGACGAGTCCATCTTGTGTAAAAGGGGAGAGCCCCACAACACTTATCCCTGCAGAAAATTCAAACTATGGTAGTCTCCACTAATATGTTATAATTTAAAAATGAAGAATCATCTCGTAGTTTCAGTTGAAGCTTCACTAGTAAAAAAGGCTCTCAAAGTAAAAAGAGGCTAGCAGAAACATGAATGAAAACCGGTTTTGGTGTCATCCAATTTTAAGTTTAACGAAATGATCGACTTGCCTCACTTGTCATCAATTAAAAGTTCTAGTGTTTCAGGATTAATTAAAGTTTTGTCTTAATTCAATTTCAAATGACAAGGATTTTATAAATGATTCTTCCTTGAACCAAATAAACTGACAGCGAATATTACTGGTCTAGGCTTTTATGTATTTCCTCAGAGAAAGTATCGATTCTGACTTTGAAAATGTCTGATAGGATCAAATTTCAAGAATAGTCTTTGGAGGTTTCTCTCAGAAAATTATTTCAGCATGCGCGGCTGAAACGATATACGGACGCTTCTTTCGTAGCATCAAATTTGCAAACTAGGCGCTACTTCTCACAATTTAGTCTAATGTCACTGCGCACCTGAATATCAAGATATTTCCAGAATTAACTTCACTATCAAGCAATTCAATTTAATTTGCCCACCTATTTATATGATACATCCGGGTCGTTTTAACCCTAAGTTATTCCCCGCCAGTCCATCTTTGTTACCAAAGGTAGCACGTGATATAAAAAGAGAAGTCCTTTTCTCTTTATATCATTGAAACCTCATATTCCCAATTATTCTAAGGCTTCAATGAAATGTTTATTTCCGACGAATTAATTTGTCACACTTATCATATCTCGGGTCATTTTTCTCAGCCATTAACATGTTTTGGTTTACACACTTGGGATTTTCGTTCCTCATTTCCACAATTTAGGTTGATTTTCCTTAATTTCATTTTTCTTTGGCAAGCATTTCACTTGTTTCGCTCTCTGTCTGATTCTCTTCATTAAAAACGAGCATTTGTTTTTCTCGTCCAGTACCTTACCGAATCTTAACCTGCTTCTAATTTCCACAATATCGTAATATTGTCCCAATAGTGAGATTATACCATGCCATTTATGAAACATTCGCCATTCATTGACAGAACATTTAGTGCTACACACGGTCGAAATTAATGAAGTTTTTTTTTATTAATATTGTTTTCAGAAAGTTTGAAATCTCAAGTCCACTAAACGTTACAGTGTTTTATAATCAGGTTAGAACCTTCTCGATTTTTGTATTCTTCAACGATGTTACGATTAATGATTTATTAAAACATTATTTTCTATTCTTATTCAATATCCAAACAGTTTTATTCTTGCTGTATTTGAACGAGTTCAAGTAATGTGATACTTTAGTAATTTCTATAGTTATTTGTTTATGATTTTGTAGCATCAATCTATAATGTATTTCAAGATTGTCTTTCGGATTTATTGGAAAAATTTGTTTTATGCGATAGTTTTCAATTAATACTTAGGAATCAGTCGAAGCGAGTTCGTTCCTCAGGTTCTGTGGCTATAGAGGCATGTTTAACAATACTTTTAGGAAGTTCAATTTATTTCACATTTCTCTGCTCACTGGGCTGTGGAAGGTGATTATTGTCAATATGTATCTCCTAGAGCAGAGGTTCCCAACCGTTCTACTTTCTGGGCCACATTTTCGAAATTAAAATTTGCTCGTGCCTCACGAAATTTTGTGTGATAAAAAGTTAATTTAAAATTAAAAATAAAAAAAAAACAGGGAGACGGTTAAAGGAAGAAAATCGCTGATTGGAAGTCAGAATATTAACACTGATAGTTCTCTCCACCAATTTGCCGACCCTATATTATTAATACTTGATATAATGCAAACATATCACATTGATGAAATCGGTCAATAATAATTTATAACTATTTATACTGGGAATAATGCATGCAATTGCAAGGAATCCATAAGAATACTTTAAATACTTTTCCATACTTTAAATACTTAAATATTTGCTTTAAATATATACTTTAAATATTTACTTTAAATACAATAAATTTATGCTGGGACTCATGCATACTATTACAGGTAATCCATAAGAATACTTTAAATACTTTAATTATTTACTTTAATTATTTACTTCAAATACTATAAATTTATGCTTGGACTCATGCATACGATTAAAAGTAATCCTTAAGAATACTTTAAATACTTTAAATATTTAATTTAAATACTATAAATTTATGCTTGGACTCATGAATACGATTAAAGGTAATCCTTAAGAATACTTTAAATACTTTAAATATTTACTTTAAATATTTACTTTAAATACTATAAATTTATGCTTGGACTCATGCATACGATTAAAAGTAATCCTTAAGAATACTTTAAATACTTTAAATATTTACTTTAAATATTTACTTTAAATACTATAAATTTATGCTTGGACTCATGCATACGATTAAAAGTAATCCTTAAGAATACTTTAAATACGTTAAATATTTACTTCAAATACTATAAATTTATGCTTGGACTCATGCATACCATTAAAAGTAATCCTTAAGAATACTTTAAATACTTTAAATATTTACTTTAAATATTTACTTTCAATATTATAAATTTATGCTTGGACTCATGCATACGATTAAAAGTAATCCTTAAGACTACTTTAAATACTTTAAATATTTACTTTAAATATTTACTTTAAATACTATAAATTTATGCTTGGACTCATGCATACGATTAAAAGTAATCCTTAAGAATACTTTAAATACGTTAAATATTTACTTCAAATACTATAAATTTATGCTTGGACTCATGCATACCATTAAAAGTAATCCTTAAGAATACTTTAAATACTTTAAATATTTACTTTAAATATTTACTTTCAATATTATAAATTTATGCTTGGACTCATGCATACGATTAAAAGTAATCCTTAAGACTACTTTAAATACTTTAAATATTTACTTTAAATATTTACTTTAAATACTATAAATTTATGCTTGGACTCATGCATACGATTAAAAGTAATCCTTAAGAATACTTTAAATACGTTAAATATTTACTTCAAATACTATAAATTTATGCTTGGACTCATGCATACCATTAAAAGTAATCCTTAAGAATACTTTAAATACATTAAATATTTACTTTAAATATTTACTTTCAATATTATAAATTTATGCTTGGACTCATGCATACGATTAATAGTAATCCTTAAGAATACTTTAAATACTTTAAATATTTACTTTAAATATTTACTTTAAATACTATAAATTTATGCTTGGACTCATGCATACGATTAAAAGTAATCCTTAAGAATACTTTAAATACTTTAAATATTTACTTTAAATACTATAAATTTATGCTTGGTCTCATGTATACGATTAAAAGTAATCCTTAAGAATACTTTAAATACTTTAAATATTTACTTTAAATACTATAAATTTATGCTTGGACTCATGCATACGATTAAAAGTAATCCTTAAGAACACTTTAAATACTTTAAATATTTACTTTAAATATTTACTTTAAATACTATAAATTTATGCTTGGACTCATGCATACGATTAAAAGTAATCCTTAAGAATACTTTAAATACTTTAAATATTAACTTCAAATAATATAAATTTATGCTTGGACTCATGCATACGATTAAAAGTTATCCTTAAAAATACATTAAATACTTTAAATATTTACTTTAAATATTTACTTTAAATACTATAAATTTATGCTTGGACTCATACATACGATTAAATGTAATCCTTAAGAATACATTAAATACTTTAAATATTTACTTTAAATATTTACTTTCAATACTATAAATTTATGCTGGGCCTCATGCGTACTATTACACGTAATCCCTGAAAATACTTTAAATATTTACTTTAAATATTTACTTTAAATATTTACTTTAAATATTTACTTTAAATAATTAAAATTTATGCTGCTACTCAAGTATGCAAGTGCAAGTAACCCATAAGAATACTTTAAATACTTTAAATACTTTAAATTTTATAATTATATTTATTTTTGGTATGTAACATTTTTTTTTTTTTTTCAAAATTTCGAGTAACGTGCTATCCATTTCCGATGCACATATGAGACAAGCCGCGCCGTTTGGGAACCATTATTGTAGATTAATGGTTAATTTATCTCGTATCAGGAGATCATTTCACTGTTTAGTAAGCTCAGCCTTCATATGTTCCGGTGCCAGATATTAAACTTCTATCCCAAACCAAATTGAAACAAGTTCAATCGGTACATAATAATGCATTATTTTCCTATTTTGTTCTATTTCCGATTCCAGTTTTGCATTCATCACCCATTTACGCAATGATTACATGTCCAGAGATCCTATTGATCCTGACGTATCATTTGTAGACAGCGAATAAAATCAATACTGTGTTTGCATACGCTGGTCATAAAACCACAGCAGACCTGTTATCCAGGATAGGAATTAAAAGAACAAGTCATGCTTAACAATAGATTTGTAATAATTTCCCCTTAACGATCATTCATCATTACTTGCGTCTAAAAGTAATGCGCAAAAAAGGCGTGTGACTGGGTACACACGAATGAACATAAGTACACTGAGATCGAAAAGAATATGCTTATATAACAGTGTAATAATTCAATACCATATGTAGAGGGTGCGGCTGGAATTTGAGGACATACAGATTTAAGATTAATACTGCTTCCTACTAACTTCTAATGCTTTTATTTTTCTGAAATCAAGAATGGAAAACCCTATGATAACAAATGAAATGAAAAAGCATGCTGTGATTGTGGCATTAAAGGCTGATCATAGGGATTTGGATATTGCACGTTTTCTCAAAGTTGTAAGAATGGATGGCTGACCATTTGTACGATATCATCACACCCAACATTTGGCCTTAAAACTCCCTAGATCTCAATCCACTAGACTATTATGTGTGGAGTGTTGTTGAGAAGGAGGTTAATAAATAGCCTCATTACACCAAATACTCTCTTAAAGCTACACTAGTTCGAGTAATGTCTGACATAAATAAGGGCCAATTAATCAGAACTTGCAGTCCATTACACGACCTCGTGTAGAGGCAATTATTGATGCTAGTGGTGGTTTTATTGAATAAAATTAAATAGTAGTTAGCTAAATTTCATGTTTATTTGTTTGTAATCAAATATAATTATATTCATTTCTTCAACAATTTTTTTACTAATCCATAAAATCTGTCCTCAAATACCAGCCGAACCCTGTATATATTATAATACCCAGAAAATCATAGACAGATGTCCTCAAGGACACATGACACAGTGGATAAAGGAGTTGGTTAGATCCAGTGACAGGACCCAAAGACCGGTTAAGGCAGTGGAGAACTTTCAGAGGGAAAATTAACAGGAGATAACTGATAACTGACATCCATTGAACGTGGCACGTGAAACTAGAACAGTCTACCCCAGTGTTCGAAATAAAGAGTTCAGTTCGACATTCTAACCAACCGAAGAAGGCCAGTGTACAACGGCCGAAACGTTGTAATAAATATGTCGACAAAGGTGAGGACAAAAGTCCGAATAATGTAAATAATGTACATAATACCTTATCTCAGAAATATAGAGAGATACTGAAAGGCCGAGACGTTGTAATAAATATGTCGACAAAGGTGAGGAAAATAGTCCGAATAATGTAAATAGTGTACATAATACCTCATCTCAAAAATATAGAGGGATACGGAAAGGCCGGAACGTTGTAATAAATATGGCGACAAAGAAGAGGACAATAGTCCGAATAATGTAAATAATGTACATAATGCCTTATCTCAGAAATATAGAGAGATACCGAAAGGCCGATACGTTGTAATAAATATGGCGACAAAGATGAGGACAATAGTCCTAATAATGTAAATAATGTACATAATACCTTATCTCAGAAATATAAAGAGATACTGAAAGGCCGAGACGTTGTAATAAATATGTCGACAAAGGTGAGGACAATAGTCCTAATAATGTAAATAATGTACATAATACCTTATCTCAGAAATATAGAAATATATTGAATTCAGTTATTGGAAATAAATAAATTCACATACAGTTTGAATATAGTGGTGAAGATTTGTGCAGAACCAGCTACTTTTTTCTTTTTTTTTCTTCTTTTTTTTTCTTTTTTTTTCTTCTTTTTTTTTCTTTTTTTTTTTTGAAACAGTGAATACAGAGAATTGCAACATAACGTATGCCGTGAGATCCCCCGACATGTCTCTTTAGGGTTTACATTCAGAGTTGTTATTTTTCTTCAATAGTGTATGCTAATCAAGGCTAAACAGCCCAATCTGTCCTACTAGTTATCCTATAGCTGAGAGGAAAAGAAATATATAATTTCCTTTCTCATTGTCATTTGCGCGTTAGTGAATGTAACGAAATCGACTGGCATTCCTACTTAGCTCACCGATAAATGATTTCAGAGCTATAATCCATGGCACCGCACACACACATACACATACATACGCACATACACTTATCTATATATCCATCTCTCTCTCTGTTTCTCTCTCTCACTGTCTCTCTCTGTTTCTCTCTCACTTTCTCTCTCTCTCTCTCTCTCTCTCTCTCTCTCTATATATATATATATATATATATATATATATATATATATATAAGCATATATTAATCAATATTGTTTCTATTTCTCCCACGGAGAAAAAAAACTCTACTTAATAGGTCTATTATATTAGTTCCAGCAGTAATTTATTAACACCAGCACTCGACAACTTATATATATGTTCGATATCTTGTGTGTGTGTGTGTGTGTGTATATATATATATATATATATATATATATATATATGAAGAAATATAGTCTTAAAGTGTGCTATATGTATGGGATAAATTGCTCAATATCAGAGATAGAGCGTGTGTAAATATAAAAGTGAACATAGAAGTCAACACTTAGAGGCGACAGTCTGTTTCATGCTAGATGCAATCGTCAGGCAACAGCATGAAACAGACTGTCGCCTCTAAGTGTTGACTTCTATGTTCACTTTTATATTTATATATATACCTATATATATATATATATATATATATATATATATATATATATATATATATATATATATATATATATATATATATTCAGAATATAAAAATAGTTTTTCGTTTTCGGTATTTTATTCCATCTGTACGAACCCGTTATAATAATTTTACCACATAGACAAAACCATTTTACTCAATACAAAGATGCAACTTGGTTTCAGGGCATTTCAACTGCACTTGGACGTGCGAGAATCGAAAATGGTTATGAACAATCCTGATTGTAGGCTTTCGGTGAAATATTTTCAAAATGTAAACAAATCAGGGACAAGACTAAAAAATAAACTGGAACTTCTAGGACATGTTATTGCGCAGCAATAAATTAAAAATTGTTATTTTTTAAATTAATTATTGAAAGGAAAAATTATGAAAGAATCTAAATTGGTAGGATATTATCTTGCATGTTAACAAAAGTCCATGTATTTCTAAAATCCTTACATTTGATACAGACACAAATGTGAACAAGGTTTTCCGTCTTTAGTTCTAAATCTAGAGATATATACAACCAGACCGCCAACGTTTGCAAAAGAAAATATAAAAAATGTAATAAAATCCGTGCTGCTCAACCGAAAGCAAACGCTGGCAATTTCTGAACTTTTGGAAAATATTAGATTCTATCTCGAATTCCTAGATTCCTCAGATATTTCGAAGACGAAGTTCTTTCGATAGCACATGAGCCAATGGAAGTATATTACACTGCTGAATGTTTACTTTACACACGCTTGTCAGATTATATTTCCAATCCTTATTTTCTTAGTGGAGATCCTCTTCAAATAAACATTTATGTCTATTATTTTTAGATTTAACCTATTAAGTTTCGCCGTCAAATTCCAGGATTATTTATAAGAATTAAATGAAAATCTGCTATTAGGTCTAATTTTCTAAAAATATCCATATACTAATTATAGGTTTACATAACTCTGGTAGTTCACGGTATGACGATAAACAACATTCGGCAGCAAGGCCTCTGATCGTGAGATTGGATATTTTAAGGAGGGTGGAACCTCCTCTTAATTGTTTTTGTTCCCAGGTCCACCCTGGTGGTAGTGCCTCTTAGGGTCTAACTTATGAGCAAATAGTTAACCGCCAAACAAAAACAAAACGATATGAAAGTGTAAAAATAAATATTCATAGTAAAAGTACCCGCAGTACATTGTTAGAGGACAATGACCAGTAATACATATTTATAACAATATGACCAACAATATATTTTATCTGTAAGTGAAAGAAAGAAATTGCGTTCAGAATAGTTAAATTTTGGCATTAAATAACCCATAGATCTTTTTATGAAGTTAAACAAAGTCAACCAGACAGCCAAGTGGAAAGAAGCCTTTTTAGGGCGTTAATCTAGGAAATATAATACAATTTCTTAACAAAATCTAACTGTATTCCAAAATATAAATTCTACAAAACTAAAATAAAACAAACACATTACCGCCTTTAATAATTATGACCATACTGACATGCATATGCACAAAATCTGAGTATTATCTACCATGTATTCAATTGTGAAAGCAGAAAAATACCATATATTTATTACTTCAAATCTCCCCCAAAATACTTATTTCGGCATTAAATGACCATAATGTTTTGATGTTTTTATATGCTGTTAAACAACAAAAAATAAATCTGGTTTTTATTATAGTTTTCTAATTGACACC
This sequence comes from Acanthosepion esculentum, assembly GCA_964036315.1. NCBI lineage: Eukaryota > Metazoa > Mollusca > Cephalopoda > Sepiida > Sepiidae > Acanthosepion > Acanthosepion esculentum. The sequence continues at coordinate 128,044,690 of OZ038481.1, read as the reverse complement.
CACTATTATACCATTTTGGGGGTCAGTGGATATTAATGGGTTTATAATTAGATAATTATTTTTCGGCGCTTTTCGATTAAAGTAGATTTAGTTTGTTAAAAGAGACGGTAAAATTAGTTACAATTTGACAATCCCCTTTGATGTCAGTTGACGTTATTCAACATTTCAGTATGAATGATATTTCGAGAGAGAGTTTCCACTCAATTCTAAAAATATGTGGCAACCGCACAATACTTTCTGATATTGTAAAACGGAAATGCAAAAAGTCATTAACTCTGTGAGTAGATATTTAACTATATGATGATGATCATCATCATCATCGCTCGCAGAAACGTTTGTTGTCGTAAAGTGGCTACGCACCAGAGCAACTAATCAAATCCCTCAACATATCTGGAATGAAAGCCGGACAGGTATTTAGGTGTGTATGAATAAAATAAACCAAGCGGTAAACACCAACTCCAAGCCAAACAAAAATGCCCTCCAACTTGAATACTCGGCTGTGTCACAGACACGTTGCTGTTGATTTCCTTGTAGGAATCGTCCGCCTGGGGCGTTGAGGTTATTTGAGAAAACCTCGGCCCAGCGATGCCATGTTATCCCTGCATACAGGCTGAATAGTCTCCACAGAGGTAGATGAACTTTGGCCGTACAAGGAGCTTCATCCACACTTTGAGATATGTTTTAATATATCATGGGTGTCTAGTGATCCCCCTTACAAGAAAAGCCTCTTGAGGGAAATGTTTTAGTCAAATAAATTATGATATACGTGCAATTTACTACATTACTTCCTTTACCATGTTTATTGCTTAAATCTAACATCCAAAGCTTGTGCATTTTGATATTTGCTGGCATATTTTCTCTATCTTTCTCCTTGTTCATATTGCACATCTATCTATCTATCTATCTATCTATCTATCTATATATCTATCTATCTATCTATCTCTCTCTCTCTCTATATATATATATATGTTTCCTCTTTCTTTCTCTATGTTCCCATTGCGCATTTATCTATCTATCTATCTATCTATCTATCTGTGTGTGTATATATATATATATATATATATATATATATATATATATATATATATATATATATATAAATATATATATATATACATATTTCCTCTTTCTTTCCCTATGTTCCCATTGCACATCTATCTATCTATCTATCTATCTATCTATCTATCTATATATATATATATATATATATATATATATATATATATATATATATATATATGTATATATATATATATATATATATATATATATGCATACATATATGTTTCCTCTTTCTTTCTCTGTTCCCATTGCACATCTATCTATCTATCTTTCTATCTATCTATCTATCTATCTATATATATATATATATATATATATATATATATATATATATATATATATATATGTTTTCTCTTTCTTTCTCTGTTCCCATTGCACATCTATCAATCTATGTATCTATCTATCTATCTATATCTATATCTATCTATCTATCTATCTATCTATATATATATATATATATATATATATATATATATATATATATATTCTCTTTCTTTCTCTGTGATAATATTGCACATCTATCTATATATCTTTCTATATATACACATATATATATATGCTTTCTCTTTCTTTATCTGTTTACATTGCAAATCTATCTATCTATCTATCTATCTATATATATATATATATATATATATATATATATATATATATATATATATATATATAGTTTAATAAGTAGATTAGATAAGTTGGTCAATAAAACAAAGTCACACGAAATCTACAAGGGGAATCTGCCCACCTCACAAAACTAATGTTGCTAGTTTACATCGTGCCTCTGGTTATTTCTCGCATCCGTTGATGATGAGAACAGGCGTGTTCGAAAATTCTGAACTTGGAACCTCCATCTCCAATCTTCATTTTTGTCACCTGATTAATATTAAAAAATGTTTTCGGGCTGATTTCCTCGGTACATTTTCGTTTGACTTTGTTTTGCTTACCAACTTATCTACTCTACTCCCTCTCTCTCTCCATCTCCCCCCTCTCTCTCTCTCTCTCTCTCTATATATATATATATATATATATATATACATATATATATATATATATATATATATATATCGCAACATTTTCTCACTTAGTGTAGTGAGATGTAATCATCCAGACAGGCTTTTGTCAATAAATAAATGCCATTTGATTCATAACCTGTAAGACAAAAGACTAATATTAATAACGTCATAAAGAGAAAATCAGTAGATGTCGCCTCCTTTTCCATATTCGCACACTTCAGTGATACCTGCTCAATTCCCATTAAATGATAGCATTGAGACAGACAAAGAAACGGAAAACCTATTCGCTTTCACGCACTTGCTTACCGACAGCGACTCACCTCAGAAATGCAAATACACGCTCGGGATTCGACTCGAATCAGGAAATTGCCCGACGCGGGTGTTATCTTGAAAGCGATATTGTCAACAATATCAGTTTTCGCTCTCATTCCCGGAAATAAAGAAACGGTTAATACTGACGGGCGTTTTCCTACCTGTACCTAGTTTATCCACTCCTTAATCTCAATATAATTTCCTGTATGCATTATTTTACGATTTGACTATCTCGGAATTTTTTTTTAATCTTCTTTCTCGATCATCTACCGGATGGGGATCCAATGTCTGCTGAGGCCGCCCCCACAGCTTTAATTGTCATATAAATGGACTCAAAACCATGTCATGGTGCCAAGTGACAGTCATGGAAACCGACTCTTACTAGTAAATAAATTGTCACAGATATGGATGAATCGTTTGAGAACAGTGTTCGGGTGATATTGCATTATTTAGCTAACCTAACGTTATCCACGTTAGAATATTGGCTTCCAGAATATTAATAATGTGCATACTATCTTACGTCTATAATAATCATATTTAATTTGAGATTTGTTTATAATACATTTCATTTTTTCACATATTATTTGCTGTGGTATAATATCTGTATAACATTATCGTAGAGCGTTTGGTTTGGTCCATTGTACTTGAGTTAACACAACTTATCAGTGGTCGATAAATAATTATATTCTTTTAGCATCGTTTTTAAAAGCTTTAAAGATTTCTTTTGGACGACATCGTTTTAGGCTATATACTTTGCAACATTATTCTTGAGCTTTTGTTTATGTTGTCTGAAGAACTCTGTCTACAATTAGGTCATGAAAAAATTAGTGATGGATCAGAAACAATATGATCAATAGTATATTGTTATTTAAGATGATATATTATTTAGAGAGAGAGAACCATGATATTTACGAAACAACATATAATTCAGAACAATATAGATATATGGGCTAATACATAAATAATTAGAAAAATTAGCACATTTTACAATGGCATTTCCAGTGGTTTAAAAGTATTTTTAATAAGGGCTGTTCTCCTTTGCCTTCAAATACGATGTATTGTATGTAGATATTATTATCAATACATACATATATATATATATATATATATATATATATATATATATATATATATATACATATTGATTATATTAGTAGTCAATATACACAGACACACACAGATACACACACACTCACACACACACACATATATATATATATATATATATATATATATATATATATATATATATATATATATATATATAAATTTCGAGGAGGATAAAATCCAGGTAGAACTCAATGATCAGGACTGAGTAATAATAGAATAAAAAAAAGCTCAAACGCTAATAATCCATGGTTATAATTTATTACATTGGGATCGTAATCACGATCCAATTCATGAAACCTACATATTCAAAAAAGAAATCGGAAAATATAACTCCGGGTATAAAAAGAAAAAATTTAGTGAGAGTGTATGTGTGGGAGTGGGAAACAAGTTTGCAAGTGAGATGTATAAAAGCTTTAGAGAGAGGTGTAACAGAAGAAAGAAGAACAGGAAGGCCTAAAGGTGTAGGTGGGGATTAAAATTTAACAGAAATAAGTTTTAAAGAGAGGAGCTAAATAACGGTTTAAATGAGTTAGATACAGATAAATATGAATTATTTTTTCGATGCATATTTCGCTACCGAATCGCTGACCTACATTAAAATTTAAAAAAAAGAAACCGGAAAAGTGTGTATACATTTGACACTCTCAAAAGCTTCCATACATGTTTCCAACTCCTGTACACACACTCTCACTAAAATTTTGTTTTTTATACCCGGAGTTATATTTTCCGATTTCTTTTTGAATTTGAAGGTCTGATGAATTGGATCACGATTACGATCCCAGTGTAATAAATTATAACAATGAAATATTAGTGTTTGAACCTTTTTATATATATATATATATATATATATATATATATATATATATATATATATATATATGTATATAAACTACATCCGCGTCCTGGGTAAGATGATAAACGACAACCGCGTCCCGGATAAGACGATAAATGATGAGATGCAGTGATAAGTATCGGAACAAGCCTGCAACTCTGCTGCGATTTTGACATGTTTGCGATGCAATATTCATATATATATATATATATATATATATATATATATATATATATATATATATATATATATATATAGTCAGCCATTCTTCTTTCATGCACATTTCATTGAATACGATAGAGAAAGAGCTTTTATTTAGTTTTGTATACAATTTCTCATGCTATATAATTTTTTTTTCTTTTCGGATGATAAATTATATAAAAACTGTCCGAATGTTTATTTTATTGGAGCGCTTTCGGCTATACATTTAGCCATTTTCAAGGATTAAATATTCTAACTGTTAAATAAGAAATAGTTTGTTGTATGTATGTTTTATAAAATGTTTCATTTTTTTTCAATACGCAGTCAAGTTTTCGTTCATCTGACTTTTCTAAAAAAATATTAATGTTAAATGAAAAGATTTTATCAAACATACATACAACAAACTATTTCTTATTTAGCAGCTAAAATACGTAATCCTTGAAAATGGCTAAATGTAGAGCCGAAAGCGCTCGGATTAAAATAACATTCGGACAGATTTTATATAATTTATCATCTGAAAAGAAAAATATTATTCGATCGCATGAGAAATTGTATAAGAAAATAAATAAAAGCACCTTGTCAGTCCCATGCAATGATATATATATATATATATATATATATATATATATATATATATATATATATATATATATATATATATGTATATATATATATATATATATATATATATATATGTATAGATATATATATATATATATATATATATATATATATATATATATATATATATATATATATATATATATATACAATGCATAATCTATATATTAATATCTACTAATATGTGTTGGATAATAACAGCAATATTTCCCTTGTTTGTTGTGTGTTTCTCAATATGTATACCAATAAAATATAATTTAAACAACGGAAGACTGTCGTGGTTGTGTGGCGGACTTAAGCAATTGTATTACTTTTCTTCATTATTTTTACAACATATCTATCTTTGGTAGTTTATTTAATATCGAATTTTGCATAGGACATCAAGCTACGATCGTATCCAATACACTGAAGTAATCGTCAACAAGAAGAATGCCATTGACGATTACACCCATTGTTACAGGAATTTAATTACTTTTTTATTATCAGTTTTGGAGATGAAATCTCCGAAAGCGCGCGTGAATTCAGAAACTTTTTTTTTTTGCATAAGGTTGAATTTTGAGATTAATTTTCATTATTAATAATGAGAAACTATTTCAAATTCTGGTTATAAATGATAAATCTTAAGTATGCTTTACATCCATTAAGCTATTAATGACTACTTTCCGATTTATCGAACTTTGGGCATTTTTGGCTTATAGGAGAACACCTATAGTTAATATCGGGTATTTTATAAAACCTTAAATAATATTGTATTTTGTAGAAACCTATATTTAAAGTGAATGGTCCTGGATTGCGATGTGATATCCACCCGCTTAAATGCCAGTGAATATTGGATAATCTTCTCATGTACATTATTTACATTATTCGGACTATTGTCCTCATCTTTGTCGCCATATTTATTACAACGTTTCGGCCTTTGTACACTCCTGCCTTCTTCTGGTGGTTGGAATGACGAACTGAACCCTTTATTCAAGGACACATAGCACAGTGATTAAAGGAGTTGGTTAGATCCAGTGAGAGGACCCAAAGACTGTGAGTTCAATACTCGTTTAAGGCAATGGAGATCTTTCAGAGGGAAAAATTAACAGGAGATAACTTACATCCGTTACAACATGGCACGTTAAACTAGAACGGTTTACTCCAGTGAGCGAAATAAAGGGTTCAGTTCGACATTCCAACCAGCTTTCAACGGCCGAAACATTGTAATAAATATGGCGACAAAGATGAGGACAATAGTCCGAATAATGTAAATAATGTACATAATATCTCATCTCAGAAATATAGACAGATATTGAATCTTCTCACGGACAAGGATAAAACTGGAGGCAGACGGCATACATTAGTACTCTGAACATTCCATTGACAGAGCGAATAAGCTGCAAGGAAGTCTTAATGAAAATGGCAACAAAATGGACGGTGAGATCCTTAGTAAAGGGAGAAAAAAAAAGGAAACGTATATACGTATCTATCGGTCAAGAGCCAAAATCAAAGATAAACTTTAATACCATCCAAAAAGCAAAGCTTCTGAACACTGAAAATGTTCAACAATAGCTGCTCATTACACTATCATTCTACGACAAAAATCTATTAATCTTATTTTATCTTTCGTCAGGTGCAAGACTAATCAGTTTGTAGTTGAAATGTTTCTCGAATCTAGTTTTCTTTTCATTCCTCAGTGTCTAATCGAAAATTTAGCCTGACAGGTGTATAGTATTCATTGAGATTCAAACAATATACAAACTAGTTTGGAAGCAATTTATTTCCCCAAGATATAAAAGTAGTATACAAGAAACTGAAATAATATCAAGAAATTGCGAGCGATTTTCCTAGAAGAATGGTCAACAATTGCCTGCATGTTCTTTAAAGTTATAGAAAATCAACGGTCTACGTCCTGACCTCAAAAGGTGGAATTAGCAAAATTAACTAATTACCGGTTATTAAATGTAAAGGTTTACATTTAATATTTTTATTCCAGCTTGATAAATTTTCTTAAAGTAGTTGTAATTCATTTAATGAAAGTTTTTCTTAATGAATATATAGTTTAAATAAGATATATTATTAACTGAGAAAAAAATATAGACATTTTTAAAAAAATATTTACTTAGGTGTTACTTACATTTGCGCAACAGTGTATGAGTTAACATCTGCTTAGTTATTGGGAACACCGGTGAGACAACTCAGGGGAAAGCGAAATATTAGTCTTGACAACGTGAATGTCAGTGTGTCCCAGATGTATGGGATAATTTGTTTTTTAATTCGTCGAGATATCTGATACCCCCCGAGCTACAATGTAACTTGAGTGTCGGAAATGCATAATAGAAGGCATTATCACTCAGCGAGGATACTTTTTTTTAATTTTCATCATAGGGGTTCATTTATGTTCGCGCAACACTGTTAATATATATATATATATATATATATATATATATATATATATATATATATATATATATATATATATATAGGGAAGAGGTTATAGTAGTTTAACGAGAGACAAAATGTGTATAATAAAAAGAAGAGAGAAACCACAAAGGTTTTTGATTGTAATGTGGATTTAAAAAAAAATATATATTATGCTTTATTTTCCATAATTTTGCTACACAAGTTTCCGGTCTAGCGACATTCATCAGGCAAAGATGGATATTTCCACATCATATTAAAAGGAATTAATTTCTCTTATGTTTTTCGTGTAAAAAATTTTGATATTAGACATTAGAATCCAAAACTACCTCATTTTTAATCTATGTATTTTATAGGCTCCGTTATAATAAATACATTTAGTTCGTTTTTCTGGATCTGTCTTAATATTTCATATTATTAGGATACACTTGGATTATATACCTTCGGATTATATACCTTTATGCATACATAGATACATACATATATATTCGACAGAATTGAGTCACTCTCAGTCACTGAGTGTTTATCTGAATCTAAAATTAAACACGCTAAAATTCACACTGATCCCGTACCGTACGCTGACGGCTTAGTGGGAGAAGTTCGGACTGACGCAAATTCAGTCGGGTTTCGATCCTAGCTAGAGGCAACCGGACGTCTAGCCACACTGATGAGCTGCGAAACAGTCTGTCTGTGGATGACAAATATTTATATATAAACACCGTTCGATCCGTGATTTTGAGCAATTTAACCATTTTATCGTATATGTATATGTATATATATGTGTGTGTGTGTGTGTGTGTGTGTGTGTATATATATATATATATATATATATATATATATAGATATATATGATAAAAATATAGTTTGAAGTTATATTGTTGGGTTAAGTGCACACTATTAAAGATAGACCGCATGTGAATATAAAAGTGGGCAGTCAGGTCAACACCTAGCGGCGACAATCTATTTCATGCCTTCAATTTAATCTTCAGGTCATGAAGATTGTATTGGATTATGAAAGATCTTGCTGTTAAATACAGTATCGATTTATATATATATTCATATGACCATAAAAATTATTTTAGTGGCTATACGTCTTTGAGGGGCTATCCCTGTTTTATTTTTATAATTTATCGTAGAATGAACTAGTCCCCGCTAAAAACTCGTTTATATTATTAAGAAATTATGACAATAAAAAATAATATATATATATGTGTGTGTGTATGTCTGTCTCTGTGTGTGTGTGTGTGTTATATTTTTCACATGCATGTACATAGATGTATATATTTATTTATTTGAATGAAATTAAATATATAAATTTATAGTAGGCATGTAAATTTATAATCGTTTTTAGGCTTTTTTTAGAAACACGAGTCGGCATGATTGGCTTAATGAGCCACATCATACCAGAAGCTCACCTATTTCGTTTTTTATTTACTTATTTATTTTTTGAGTTAAAATATCACGGAACAGGCACACCACCATAAGAATGCGAGGGCGATGACGTTTCGTCTCTCTCTTTCTCTCCCTCACTCTCTCTATCACTATCTCTATCTCTCTCTATTTCTTCGTCAGATCCAGCTAAGTAGACTACCGAACAAAATGAATAAGAGTGTATTGTCCTCTGACAGAAGGAATAATAAAGCATTTGGAAAGTAGGCGAATTGAGAAAAGAAAGCGAGTGAAATAAATGCGAACATTTTGAAGCACCTGTAAAAATCGATGCAACAACAACAACAACGAGATTTTAAAAATATATATTAAGACTATCAGAAAATAACAGGAAAAAAAATTAGTAATTCTTCATGTGAAAGCGAATGAGGGAAAGAGATCGAACTGGTAATATAGATAGCAGGAAAATATTGGATTGTGGGAGGCGAGTTAGATATTGATGGCTGATAGTGTTAGTGTGTAGTTGAACCGATCGATACTGAGATGTTCGGATCGATTAGATCATTACACAACTATGCGATTTCTTTAAATGTCGATCTCCCCGCCTTTCTTCTGCGTGCATCTACACAGCGACCTCACCTGCGCATATGAACGCGTGCACAGCACGAGGCGCACTGGCATCTTGACATATACGCGTCAGAAAAATCAGTTTACCCACGTATCTACTAGCTTGTGTGATTTCCTTCTAGTACAAGCGCACTCCTTGACTAATATAGAATTTACCAGACACACCTTAGTATGGTACACGATTCAAAGAATAGTAGAGAATGAGGGGGAAATTTTCCTCCGACGTTTAAAATTGTTCAATATATTAGCAGTTTTGTTGCACACACACACACACACACACACACACACACACACACACACACACATATATATATATATATATATATATATATATATATATATATATATATATATATATATATATATATATATATATATATGCACATTTAATTAAAAACGACAGACAAGGTGCTTTTATTTAGTTTTTATACAATGTCTCATGCGATCTAATAATTTGTTTCTTTTCGGATGATAAATTATATAAAAACTGTCCGAATGTTCTTTTTATCCGAGCGATTTCGGCTATACATTTAGTCATTTTCAAGGATTAAATATTTTAACTGTTAAAATTAGAAATAGTTTGTTGTATATATGTTTTATAAAATGTTTTCATTTTGGTTTCCAAACACGGTCAAGATATTATGTCCATGTTCAAAGTTATATTATTAAGTGTTGGTTTGTTTGTTTTTAATAATAAGACTTCCATTATTTTAGCCTTTTTTGCATGTAGATGATGCTATTATATTAGTGTTGTATGTTCCGAATAGTGTCCAGTAGGTTTCCATGAATATTTAAATGAAATCTAATTGAGCTATTGTCAGAAAAGTGTAGAGTTAGTCTGCGTATCAAACATGTTGTAGTGTGGCCTATATCATTATTTACGAGTTTTGATTGATGAGGAATACAGTTCCTTAATGGGCATTTTAATTCGTAAATAATATTTGCCCTATTTAATTTTGTTATAGGAGGTGAATTATTTTTTGACTATAAGGTTAGAGGTTTAATATTTTATAATAAATAATTAATCTAATTGTTTTGCTATTGTCAACTGGCATTTTTTATAATGTTATTAATTCTGCATTCATCCTGTTTATAATTTTCGTTCATCTGATTTTTTTAAAAATATTATTATTATTTATCTTTCTATTCTCGCCGTTGCTATTAGCTACCTTAGACCAGAAACACCTAATTTGGAAATCCACCAATTGATTAGGAAATCCGTTATTAATCAGCGTTTGCGTTATATTTTTTAATTCATTAAAGGAAGGCGTGCGAGAGGATGAGTTCTCGTGCGCTCTCGTGTGGACATTTTTAATAACATCTATTTTTATATCTAAGAGGGCATTCACTAGAGAAATTAAGATTCTTTACTAGTTGTTTTTTTATAAACAGAAGTTTTATAATGTATTATTACTAAAATCGACGAGAACATCTAAGAAAGGAAGGTTGTTGTTTTTTTCACTAAGTTCATGAGTAAAATTTAGGACGGAATTTTGTTGAAATGTATCTTTCAGATTTTCTATTTCTTTTTTGTTTTCAGTCAAAATAAAAATATCGTCTACATAACGAACATATATTTCAGGCTTAATAACTTTAGTAAAAACCTTGTTTTCAACATAGGACATATAACAATTGCAGAAGATGGTTTCCTATACTCACTCCATCAGTTTGTGTGTAAATAGTACCATTCTGGCTATAATAAGGAACTCTATCGGTGCAAGCGAGCAATAGTTTTCTTAAAATATTGGGTAGGATTGATGGAGAGGGAATTAAATTATTTTTATACACCGAATTAATGATAATATCAATAGTTTCGGAGACGGGAACATTAGTAAATAAATTCTCTATGTCTAGGTTACGCAAGAATGCCGTGGTTTGTTTTTAATTTTGTGCTTTTAAGTATTTGGAAGAATTCATGGGTAGATTTAATGCTATAGTTAGTAGGGAGATATGGGGTAATAATATCATTGAGAAATTTTGATACATGGTATATGCATGTTGGAATCTGAGAAATAATAGGTCGTAAAGGGTATTCCGGTTTGTGTATTTTAACATTACCGTATCCAGATTGGTAATCTCCAATAATTTTGTTTATTTTTAAGTATCCTGCAACAACATTGCTGGATGCTATAAGTTTATTACCATATTGCTTTAGAAGTTCAGTGGTGTTTTTATTCAATTTAGTAAATTTAGAACGATCATCAATTAGATGCTGATTTTTTTTGTGATAATCCAATTTATCCAAAATTACGTAAATATTGGATTTATCAGCTTTTCTGATGATTATATTAGAGCTTTTCTTTTTTAATTCTGTAGCAGCAATTTTGAGTTTTGTTGGAATGTTCTTGATTCTATTACGTGGAATATAATCTTTTAGACCTTCTACCTTGAGAAGATCGAGGTTTGGATGGAGTATTATCAGTTTGTCCTTTTCCAGTTGACATAATGATTGACGTAAGATTTCAATTTCACTTGTCTTTGTGAGTAGTACGAATTTAGGTTGGAGATGGCAATTTGGTCCCAGGTTAAAAAATTCCTTTTGATCATCCGTTAATATCAGGTTTATGTATTTATCATGGTTGTTGGGAAGTAGAATATTTCCTTGCTATAAGTTGCACAACTTTTTATATTTTATTTATCGCAGGTCAAGTTCATCAATATTAATACTGATATTGATGTGGTATTGTGCTTCATTATATTCAGATTCGGTTAAAGTGTTTTTTAGTACTGCAATATGTTTTTGGATTTCATTATTTACATGATTAGTTTTTCGTTCTTAGTTTTCGTTATTTGTCGTAGAACAAGATTTCTTCTGAAAGATATAGTGTCGCTTTCCTTGTTGGTTGCCATGTCATGCACATTTCATTAAAAACGGCAGATAGAGCGCATGTAAATATAAATATAAAAGTGTGTTGTCCATCTAAGTAATCTCCAGGGAGTTCAGAACAGAAAACGTTATGTAACCTGTGGAGGTAGAAACTTCTCATTCCACTGCCCATGCCTAGTGATATTTCGTCCCATTCTTATTTTCATAAGGCATTAGTCTATATGCTTTCATAAGACATTAGTGTATATATATATATATATATATATATATATATATATATATATATATATATATATATATATATATAGACAATATTAGTGGTGAATATACACATACATATGCAATTATATATACACATACATATATGTATAAAAATAATTCCAAGAGGATATGCTCCAGGTAGAAATCGGTCTGATGAATTGGATCGTTCTTACGACTCCAATGGAATAAATTATGACCATGGAATATTAGAGTTTAAGTGTTTTTATTATATATATATATATATATATATATATATATATATATATATATATATATATATATATATATATATATATATATATAAATGTTACATCTAACTCAATGCTGTCTCTCTACCCCCTACACTGCCCCCACTTCGTGAGTTTCCTTATTATTGCCCGTCATAAATGTGTAAATTTATTTTCAATTTTTCATTTCAACATTTGGAAATAAATCTGATGATCCACTGTCCTTTAAAAGGGCTGTGGTGAAATAATTTATTATATGGAACCTTAAAGCAATCTGTTTTTATTTAAATTTTATATATATATATATATATATATATATATATATATATATATATATATATATATATATATATATATATATAAAGGATGAAAGCTGGCAAGAGCACACTACCGCGTTTCCGACTTCTACGGTCTCCTCATGTGGTTTGTTCAGCAAATCAACTACAAGGAGCTCAACTAATTAAGCACTTTCGAAACCGGAAGTAGTGGGGATAATTACTAAGGTTCAAATAACTCCAAACTGAACTTCTAAAAATGTCTGCACTTCGTCATGACTTCTGACCTCTCGTTCAGCAATACATTGCTGATTTTAAATGTTCTTATAGCAAGCCCTGATTGGAAATTTAGGGAGAGACATAGCAAAAGTCCAAACATTAAATGGAGCATATTAAGAAATTTAAAGAAATAACATAATAGTGAAAAATACGTGTAGGCTATACCAAGAAGAGAAACTGCTTTTTCATGCCATCTATCTCGTTCATAAATGTTTAATCTATCCGCTGTATACAACGTTTTTCTCAGATCAATGATTAAAAATGTCTTCTCGCGAATGAATATTATCAGTCTTAAAAAGAATTCCCTTCACCGTTCCTTACAGTCTGGCGCTGCAGAATCCCAAACAAATTACACTGGTCAACACGATATTTGTTGCCTAGAAACAAAACACGTTTTTTAAGTTAATTTGACGCTGCTGATTCCGAAAATGTCCTTAGTTTTTCATGGTTAGCTACCATTTTTGCTGTGCTAAAATTGCTCATTTGGGGGGGGGGGGGGAGATCAACCTACGGTCTCTGCTGTTCACTAAATTTACTTATTAAATGTCGTTGAAACCCATCAATTTTCATTTAAGCCGAGCAATTTATTTCAGACACCTGAAATAAGACTTTTTTATAAGAAGAAAGTATTTTTGAGTCAAACATTTTAAAATAGATGTACCGAATTGTTTTTAGTTCTAATTAAGTGATAAATGTTATCAGTAATACACTTTCCTAAATCTGATAATTATGGTGATATCACAATACTGAAACCCTAAAATCTTGTTTGATATTCATAAATTTATCCCATCACTTTTATCCCTTCACTACGAAAGAAAACCAAGGACATTGAGAACATTTTCTTTAGAAAGTACCTCCAACTAGACATCCCAATTGAATGCACCTATTCCATTGTACATGATACTGCTGAAGGAAAGGACTTAAATAACATTGAACATGAGAGACAATAAAGAAAGATAAAATTTTTACCATAGTTCTTATGTTCACGAATGTTTATTTATAGACTTTAGAAGCAGACCCATGTTTATTGGTTTTTATACAAATTGAGAGGTTTCTACGATTTTATTTTAAGAAATAGTGCCATCGGTCAATATCATAAATGCAGAAAACAAATGAAAATGTGATTTTGTTTCCAAAAGTGAGGCATTTCTTTACTACAAAAACGGTAGCTAACCAAGAATAAGTAAGATCATATTCAGATTCAGCGCCCTCAAATTAGCTAAGAAAGATGTTTGGTGTCTAGGCACCATTTCATTTTTTTGTTTTTTGTTTTTTGTTTTTTTGTTGACCAATGTTATTTACAAAATAACAAAACCTCATATCACTCGAAACCTCCAACAGCAGCAACAACTAAAATGGATTGAACACATTAACTCGTAGAGAACATAATTATATAATCAAGATGCTGATTGTCCACACCATCTTGAACAAAGTTTGAGGAAGGAAAAACTATTGAATACGAGAAAGAGCGATAAAAGTTAATCGACTTGATCTGTCTATTATACAGAAAAACTGCCTTAAAAAGTTTCAACCGATAGTAACGCTAACTCTTTCTTCAATCAATTCCGAATGTTTCCCGAATGTTTCCCGAATAGAAACGGCTGATATCATCATTACCATTCAAGATAAAATACTATTTCTAATGCATTATCTCACATCAAGGCACAAGACAGGTTGCTTATAGATAATATAGCAGAATTGTGTTTTCCAGGCTACCTCTTTTTCTTTTAAACACAGAACAATCTTGTGGAGAATATATAGACATAAAGTAAGCGTATCTCTAACAATTCATTCCCATAATTCTTGGGAAAATCTTCCGCTGGTGTTCGTTTGATTATCCTAAGCTAGATATTTTTCGCAAAGCAAAGCGAACAATAATTTTACATTTTAAAAAAATGTTATACTAAGAGACATATTAGGATAAACTGAACAAAAATGTTTGCGATTTGCCAATATCTGCCTTCATGATTTATCTTCGCTTATTTAGCGAAAGAGAGTTTCTTTCTTTTTTCTCTTTCTTAACCACATATTCTTTTTCTTTTCTGCCTTTTTTTAGCTGATTGGCTCTCTTTTTCGCCTCCTCTCTTATCTCCCTTAATCTTTCAATATTCTCATTCTACAGCACTATACTTCTTCTTTTCATCATTGTTTTCCTCCATTTTGTTTTCAATGTTCTCTTCTTTCTACCTTTTCATTGTCATTTTCCACTTTTCTTTTCTCCACGTGCTTTTTTATCATTGATTTCCCTTCTTCTTATCTCTTCTACTCCGTTCTTTTTCATCTCATTTTTCGTGTTTCGTTTTTCTTTCTGCTTCACCATTTCTTGTAACAGTTTTGTCTTTGATTTCTCTTTTTTATTCTTGTCTCTTCGACTACTTCGATCTTTTCTTTGTCATTTTCCCGTTTTCTCTTTCTTATTCTCATTTTCTTTTAGCTGTTTTTCCAACTGAATTCCTCGTTTTTCTTTTCTTTTCTTTTATTCTGTTCCTTGTTTCTTTCTGCTCCACATTGCTTGCCCCTTTTCACTGTCTTCCCTATTCCCTCTTTATCACCGATTAATTTCCCCTACATTTCCGGATATAGATTTTATATCCATGTTTTCTCAATCCATATATACATAGTATGTTTTCGCAGACATTACACACACACACACACACACACACACACACACACACACACACACACACACACACACACACACACACACATATATATATATATATATATATATATATATTTAAATAAGTATTTTCTGGTACATAATTTAACAATAGCTAGGAAAAAGCAAAATTTATATGGCATTTTTAAAAAAGAATAAACGGTATCGTCCGAGGACTTGTCAAGTTTATTTTCTGGGATATAAAAAATACGCGTGTAAATAAAATTAATATAACGAATGGAAGTGAAAAGATATAAATTTCAAGAAACTAGAGTCCAATAACATTCAGACCCCGTAAGCATTCCCTCTGTTTACAAAGGGAAGGCCCACGGAATCTGATATACAAGGACTCTAGAACCTTGAGGCGATATGAGGAGTGGGATCTAGATAAAATCGACAAACGGTCACCACTAAAACCAACCACACATTTCCTGCAATTTATTACATGCTCACCAATAGCACGCTTATATATTTTTTATATCCCAGAAAATAAATTTGATAAGTCCTTGAACGAAAAGGGTGGTTCTTTTTTAAAAATGCCATATAAATTTTGCTTTTACCTAGCTATATATATATATATATATATATATATATATATATATATATATATATATATATATATAGCCTTCCCGCGGGGCTATGTAAAATACCAAAGTGGAGAACTGGCGTGGGCTAGCTGCCCTTGATGTGGGTGGACGGAGTCTCTCTGGGTTTTGGTTAGTAATCCTTGTAGTGTTGGATTCACGATAAAAACACTTCAGACGTAAAGGAAAACTCATGAGAGCTTAATCCGTTCATTATATTGCATGTGTCTGCCGAGCGACGTATACTGGCTGATATTGACTCTGATCCGGAGAGGATAAACTCCGCGATGATAACACATGAGGATTGTCGTTCGGAGTTTCTGTGGCAAGTCTTTAGCATCGTTAATCTTTATCGAAAGATCCAAAACGTTTTGATGGTCCGACACAAGCCTTCATCACTTGAAACAAATCATTGGGTTGGTTTTCTGACAATGACATCTAATTAGTTTCACACATATCCGGCTACTGCAAAAGACTTTACGAAAACAAAAACTTCATCTTGGCACTTGGAATGTACGAACTCTCCAGGACAACAACTTAGCACTAGAAAGAAAAACAGCTCTGGTTGCATTGGAGCTAAAGAAGTACAACATTGATATAGCTGCGCTGAGAAGTAATCATCAGTCAACTACATGAAATGAGAAAGCAAAATAAGACATCTAACAGTGTTCCTGCTGCACTTGGATGCAATATATTATACTGTTCGTGGTCTTTTGTGTAATTCTCGAGCCGGTTTCAAAAGTCATGCCTATCATGGGCATGCAGATAATTAGTTCGTGGTCGTTGGAACCTCATACATCCAACTCGATGGGAGAATCCATCATATATACCATATTAATTCAATAACAACGTAGGCAATTTTTTCGCAATTTTAGATATTGTACTAATGATTTACTCTCCCTACTGTGTTTGGTTTGCTTGTCAGATGTTACTCGTCAGGTGGTAAATAACGTAATCATCTTACTACAGCAAGTTAATGGCTACCTGAAGATTGCTTGCAGACAGGAAAATTAAAGTAGTGGCCAGTCATTTCCAACCTGGTTATTGAATTACTATTCAAATACTCTGTTATTTTTATGGCATAGAGCACTTTTATGAAGAATACTTTTAAGCAGACTCTATTCAGAGCTGCTTATTCAAAGCTTGGAATTATATATATATATATATATATATATATATATATATATATATATATATATATATATATATATATATATATTTGTGTGTATTTAGGCAGCATTTTTTCATTCATACATGTTTCATTAAATAATATAGATAAGTGTTGTTTATATATCTTATGTAAGTTCTTTTCATATCGTCTCATAAGCTTAATGACATTATCATTAAACGAAGAAAGAAAATCACAATATTGATACATATTTTTTAATCCAATCTAAGCTTTCGGTTTACATAAGGCATTATCAAAGATGACAATTACACAATATATTAAGCAATACACGAACAAGAAATTGATGATAGTCTGTTTTTGTTTACATGGATGATTTCCAAGCAACGATAAACACGTGCATATAAGACGCTGAAAGCGAAAATCACACCACAGCTCATGACGTCACACATGACCACGCGAGAGTGAATCTGATGAGTATTGAGTATATATATATATATATATATATATATATATATATATATATATATATATATATATATATATATATGATAGCCGGCTATTCGTGTTCGTGCATAGACGTCTACACGGGCGCCTAGCCAATCTCCATTGCAGACGCTCGCTAGGGCACATTTTGTGTTTGCTCAATTGCAACTATACTGAGCAGTTTCTGGAAGAGAGCGTGATATCTAGCGTGATCACCAATTTGAATAAGGCCATCAAGCTCAAGTATATGTATATATGTTTATACACACACACACACATACACACACACATATATATATATATATATATATATATATATATATATATATATATATATATATATATATATATATATATATATATATATATATTGCATTAAGTGCTACGAGTAAATATTTTCTTTTCAAAATATTAGCATATTTGTGCATTTCGCCCCGGCAAACGAGAATGTAGATATGGTTGCTTTAGAAAAATAGGTTTTGATGTTCTCAGATCTCTTTAAATTGTAAGTTTATATTTTTGCGTTGTTGCTTTTCTTTCTTTTTTTTTTTTGTGGTTATTTCTATTTAAACCCATTCCTCGATATCTTCATCTTCAAGTCTTGCTGGTTAAGAAGAACGGTTAAGAAGAAAATAAATGTTTCTGAAAGAACCAAAGAAAACAAGAATCATTTTGGGGCACTGGAGACGGAAATATATTAATCTAAAATTAAATAAATAATGCTTTCGATATACATTCTAAAGCCTGTAGGAGGAGTATAACCTTTCTGTGTGTTTCCACACACTCTCACACACACACGCGCACATATACATATATAATGTGCACTAATATATATATATAGGGTGTTCCAATAAGTTGCAACGATATTACTGGGAATTAATTTTAAGCGTCTGATGATTGTTTTCTTTTTTCTTTGACATTTGGCAGATATTTGGGCGATATTATTTTTCACAAATAATTGCCATGCCTTAAATACCGTGATCCAATAGATAAATAGATAAATTTTCACTGATAACACAGACTTATTTATTGCCGACTTTGTTCCGTCTTAATGTAATACCCTTATATATAATCCATCTTAATGAAACACCCTTTATATATATATATATATATATATATATATATATATATATATATATATATATATATATATATAAAATTGACCATAGAAGTCAACACTTAGAAGCGACAGTCTGTTTCATGCCTGATTCATCTAGCATGAAACAGACTGTCGCCTCTAAGTGTTGACGTCTATGTTCACTTTTATATTTATATTTACACACGCTCTATCTCTGATATTGAGCACTTTGTTTAAGACTATATTTCTTCATATACATACGTATATATATATATATATATATATATATATATATATATATATATATATATATATATATATATATATATATATATATATATATATATATATATATATAACTATATCTTTTTAGTCTTACCAATATTTGAGTAGACGCACCGATTATTTATTAAGCTGTATATTACTTATTTTCGTCTACTGGCCTGATTACTCGATACTCCTCCGGCAGGATTCGAACGTGCGTCAGTCTTGCAGTTGAAACCGTTCTTCTTAGATGCGACGTACTTTAGACCTATGTGAAAGTAAAATTCAATAGTAAATTTGAACACAAACTTTTTCTAACTCTCTAAATATGATAAGTAAACGGAACGTCTATTTAAATATAGGTATACAGTAAGAATAATGTTTAATTAATAAAATTTGTCGCATTACTGAATCAATCCCTCACTTCTTTAGAAATTTCTTTCTTTGCGTCAGATACGGAATTGAACTGATATGCATATTTCGAAGGTCAGAAAAAATGACCTTTAAAAGCACTGTTTAAGACCAAAACAACACAGGTGAACAATGTTTTGTTAAAAATTTATTTATTTCCATTTCGGCTGCATAGATAAAAAAAAATTAGCGTAAAGGAATCGAGTGAATGACTTCCGAGACGAACGGTCTTAAGCTGACCGCATCACTCGGGCCGGTTCCCCTACAAAGGAAGACGAAAGTTCAAGCCTTGCCAAAATACGCCATTTTAATTATTCGTAAGTAACTAGAATGTTGCAGCTCACACTGTTTAGTATAAAATAAAATAAAAGTAATGCCGGCTAACCAAACACATGTATAGAAAAGTAACGTTTATACAATAATATATATATATATGTGTGTGTGTGTGTGTGTGTGTGTGTGTGTGTGTGTGTGTGTGTGTGTGTGTGTGTGTTCATGTGTATGTAAGTGTGTAAATGTTTAAGTTGCAACACATATACACATACATATATATGTGCTTATATTTTATGATTTATTTATGGGGGAAAAGTGTTCGCTCGCGGAGATAGACGATTATTAAATATAGAGATATAGATAGTGTAGTTGTAACAATCAACTTCGTAAGATGTCTGATGATTTTCACAATGTGATCTTAAGATTAAGTTGGCTGGCGATAAGTAAAGGTTTAAGGCCACTGATAAAACAGGTTATGGTCAATACTGCTACATTTCTTATTTGTATATTCGTTTTACTCATTTGCATATTTTATTTATTTGGTTTGTATATTTTTCTTTCGTGTAGTTTTATTTGGTTATAAATATATTATGTTGTATTAAGATTATGGAATGTTATGTATTTTTTAAATTTTTTATGATATTGTTGGGTGTAGCGTAGTAGCAATTTGTCCTCGTGTCTGCATTTGGAAATAAACTTTTATCTTGGAGTTTATTTTATTCTGGAAAAATATGTATCGTTATTATCTGAGTTATGGTAATTTACCCCCGCACGCATAAACTGTCCCAGCTATAAATGGGAGCAGGTACTACCTTTTGGAGAGGAAAGATTCCAGCAGTCAGCTCTGACAGTCGGACCGAACATTTTTGCTGTAACATTCTAGTTTTTATATGTTTGTATTACTGTTTCTGTTAATATATTTGTTTAACTTAATTCCTCTCTTTGTGTCTTTATTTCTAGCCCTAACACGGCCACAGCAATCTGATTGATGCACATATGACATTTCTAGCAGTTTTTTTTACGTGGTTCTTGTTTTTTTTATGTTCCTTGTTTTTTAATTATTTTGGTTTATGAGTTAGAATTTCCATACAAGCGTTATAGGTGTTTTGCTGTTCGGTTAAATAATTAACAATGTCTGATTACTTTCGACTTTTATGAAAAATTCTAAAATAGTTTTAGAATTTTCTACTATGTCCGTTTCATCTCCTTTTTAATATCGCGTATTTATGCGTTATATAAAGTTTTGCCATTGCCATATGATGTTTTTGCCCTTAAGAAAATTTCATTTATAGAAAAATGGGGACACTGAAATATTTCTGTCCAGACCATAAAATACTTTCAAATATATTAGGACCCCTTTCTCTGTGTTTATATATACGCTTGGAAGGAAGTCTCTGTATTTCGCATGAATATATAAAGTGTATATTTAAATGTGTATTCCCGTCATAATCTAAGTCTCTATGAGTGTGCGTTTACGCCCGTGTCTGTTTGTGCGTGTGTCTTGTCTTTATTTTAGGCGTCAACACATTTATATTAACACCGGAAACGTATTCCATATTGTGACACACCCTGCTCACATGGAGGTTTTATAAAACATGAAGAGTATCGGAAAACTAACGCAGTATCACTACAGACCAGCTCCCAAATGAGCAGAATCGTAGGCAGGCAACATAACAAAAAAAAAAAATATGATCCATTCACAGTGAAGAGAATTTTTTTTTGTAAAACATAAAATGTTAAGAATTTATTTATACACACATCCAATAGCAATCACAGAATACTGTGGATTTGTACTGTAATGTATGGTATATTTATGGGCTAAAGTTCCCGATATCTGGGACAGAGCGTATGTAAATATAAATATTAAAGTGGATATTGAATTGCAAAACAAGCAGCTACAGTGTGTTTCATGCTCATACGCAATTGCCCAGGCGTTTTGACCTCAATGTCCACTTATATATATATATATATATATATATATATATATATATATATATATATATATATATATATATATATATGTCTATGTGTGTGCGTGTGTGTATATATATATATATGTATGTGTGAGTGTGAAGACCAACCAACACAACACCTGTGAATCGAA
Source organism: Acanthosepion esculentum (assembly GCA_964036315.1). Lineage (NCBI taxonomy): Eukaryota > Metazoa > Mollusca > Cephalopoda > Sepiida > Sepiidae > Acanthosepion > Acanthosepion esculentum. The sequence goes on along the minus strand of OZ038481.1, from coordinate 128,022,272 downwards.
TGCACATAAAATGACAAAAAAGTATAAAGAAAATTAGATAACAAATAAACAAAGGAACCAGAAGAACGACCGAGAAAAAATGTAGACAGAAATGATGCATTTATAGATATTTACATATACATAAATACGGTTTGTGCTTGTGTGTGCCTGCAACAGAAATTAAACGTTTTAAATGATTTTATTCATTTGCATTACTGTTCTTACAGATAAAAAGTGGAACATCCAAAATTAAAATTGTAAAAGTAAAACAGCCAAGAACGCTAGAGAAATTGAATAAAATATGTCTGCCATATTCAATGAAACATTTCTAAAAGAATGATTACTAAACAGACGCGCGCCGCCAGACACAAAGGGAGGCCCCGACGTGGTGTAATGGTTAGGAAGATTGTCTTGCTAAAATAATGATGACTGAGTAGTGAGTTCGATCCTCATTCATTCGGCCTTGTGATATATCTTGGCAATGTCTCGAAAATTACTACACACACACACACACACATATATATATATATATATATATATATATATATATATATGTGTGTGTGTGTACAGACAGAGGAAGAGATACCTAGCTCGCTAGATATGGAAAGACTGAGATTAGATAATTAAAAAAAACTGAATGTATATAGATAGGTGAATATTGTTAAAACAACAGCATTAGCCATTGTTGAAAGGAGAAGCGTTTAATTTTTTATTACCTGATGAAGCGATTTTAAGATTTTATTTAAGGGAATTAGAGAGATAGATAGATAGAAAACAGACAGATACACACACACACACACACACACACTTACACACAAACGCACACACATACACACACAGACGTATATATATATGTGTTTGTGTGTATATATATATATATATATGATTTCCGCTTTGTACGGTCTACCGTTGATATGCATACTGAAATAACTGAATATCTATACCAAGTTTTTGAAACAACATCGAAACCCGTGTTTTTACTCTAGGCGAAGGCGTTTGGCAATATTTGGCATGCTGGCCTTTTACCTAAGCGCCATGGATACGGTATGACAGGACGATTATTTCATCTAATCGAATCATTCCTGTCTAACTTTGAAATGAAGGTTGTCATGAACGGGCCAGCCTCCTGTTCCTTCCCTATGTAAATGGCTTGTGAATTTTAAGCATCTCACCTCCCACGATCTGCTGCCAGACAAACAATATGTTTTTCGCTTTACGCGGTCTACTTGTGATGTGTTTACGGCCATAACTGAATATGTATACAAAGCTCTTGATTATAACGGCCATGATCGAGATGTTGCTGTAGATATATCGAAAGCGTTTGACAGGATTTATCATGCTTGCTTTCTGCGTAATCTAAGGGGATATGGAATTACAGGACGATTATTTGATTTAATCCAATCATTCCTGTCTAACCGTCAAATGAAGGTTGTCATGAATGGGTTCGCCTCAAGGTCCTTACATTCGTAAATGGCTTGTGAATTTTAATGCATCCAAAACGAAACTTCTGTCATGTAATCCCCATAGAGAAACCCCCTTGCCTCCTATCAGCGTGCTTGATGACCAACTGCACGAGAGAGCCTCAATATGCCTTCTTGGTCTCACATTTTCCACTGACCTGAGGTCGAGCTGCTACATTGGATCAATAGCTGCATCTACCGTAAGGAAATTTGGTTTTCTTTGTTGCTCTAGTCTATCCTTCAAATCTACTATTCGTCCATGCATGGAATATTGTTGCCATATATAGTCTGATAACCCCGTTGTTCATCTCGAAAAAATCCAAAGACGTATATTCAATGTGATCAGTCCTGACGTGGGGTCTCGACTCTTGTCACTGTATCACCGACGTAATGTTGTTTCCCTCTGGCATTTCTATAAATATTTTCATAACATCTGCTCTGACAGGCTATTTCCACTGGTGCCCGTACTACATGAATTTAAGCGTGCTACTTAAGTTAGCATCTCGCTGCCACCCTTTCACTGTCGAAACAGTTAAATGTAACCGCCTCTTCCACTCCGACAGCTTCTTCTCTCGAACCTCCCGAACTCCTTTCCTCCCACTTGCCTCCCTCATAAATATAATCCTCAAAAATTTAAATGTAATGTCAATCGACATCTTCTGTTGCCTTGATTCCCGTTCTTCTTTCTATCCTCCTCCGTTCTTTAGCTACAAAGTAGCGTCTGGTTAGCAAGATCGTTTTTACTGCTTTTAAACTACAAACTACAAATTTTTAACTTTTAAACTACAAATTTCCATCGAACGTCCATATCTGCCGAAGCTTATCTTAACGTAAACAAATGACGTTATATCTTATGAAATGGACAAAGTCCGACAATTATTTTAATATATTTTATTGTTATCCGTTAATTATATAGATAGAAAAATAAACTGGTTTAGCACGTCAGGCTATATGAATGTTCCGTTTAGGATACAGTTTCAATTCATATCGGAGGGCGTATATTTTCTGTTAAATTTTCTCGGACGTTCATGCCGGCAAATGTTGTTAATACTGTTTGTTATAAACCGAGCATTTACTTACATATTTTTGTATATATAAATAACGTATAAGAAAATATATTAATCTAATTGTCGGGCTTGATCCATTTCGTAGTATACATACATATATATATATATATATATATATATATATATATATATATATATATATATATATATATATATATATGTGTGTGTGTGTGTGTGTGTGTGTGCGTGTGTGTGTGTGCGTGTGTGTGTGTGTGTGTGTGTGAATAAATAAATGGAAACTATTCTTTATCAACGCATTTCATCTTCTGGCGGACTTTATCAAGGCAAATGTATGAAGAGGTATTGCGTTAGTAAATCAACATTTTCCTTTTGTCCTTACTCATATAGTCGTATTCATTTTTCAAAGCATAGACCACCTACATCGACAGCTGTGCTAGAATTTTAACTTCATTTATTTTGCCTTTACTGAAAAATACTAAATTTAATACGTCTAGAGCGAGACATTTTTATTTTATACAAGGCAAATGTCAAATATTAATAAATAATCACAGAATTACGATGAATACGAAATAGCATTATTATAATTCGTCAAAACAATGTTCAGAAAAGTAGGCGAAATGACATCACTATCCAATAGTATCAACTTTCTGAGATACCAAGACCTCAGTTTCCCAACAGCGTGAAACAAATCCATCTGTAAAACCGGCTATAGAAGATATGCATAGATTAACTGTGTTGATACAGGAATCAACAGTCTCTTGTGTCATATAAAGTATCTCAACTCAATCTGTGTCCTGCATTTAGAGCCGATAAAAACTGAATAGTGCCATGCTTGCTTGAAGCGATATGCAATACTGATTGCGATATACACATTTTGTTTGACTGAAACACAGAATATCTTTAATGACCAATAATTAGGCAATATGTGGTTCAAATATTTTATATTGACATATAATAATTCTTCCCTTGCTACCTTGTTCCTCCAGCCGTTGCACAGCAAAGGGACGCCAACTTTCTCTACTTGGATCGCTTGTGCAAGTTTACCAGCGTGAAACTAGTTAATGTTTCTTTTGTCTCACTTCTTTTTTGACAGTAGTGCACCATGTCATTTTAGGAGGATCGCTAGGTCTTTTTCAACTTTGAGTCATCCGGTTTAGAGAGACTGGCTGGTCGACTGCCAGATAATTACAGAACATGACCGGGGATTTATACCCGCTTATTCGCCACCATTACACTAAGGCTGCTAGAATTTGCACTTCCTTGTTCCTGATTCTATTAATTCAAGACACATTTAGAATTGTGCGAAGGTATCTTAAATGGAAGACATCTAAGAGCAAGATAACTTTTGTTGTAGATTTCTAAGCTTCATATATATATATAAGACAGTTGAGTCAACAATATGGTTATGTAATTTGGGCTCTACTCGGAGAATAATTTTATTTGAATATCAGACAGTATGGGTTCTTTTAAAGACCCCATTAGCTTTTGCAACACGACTTCTTACATTATGTTACCGGAATTGGATTGAATATTTCCAAGATAGGTGAAGTTATCAATATCCTCGATGTGGTGTCCTAACTGTATATATTCATGAACCCATAAAATTTTACTGCTGTTGTCATCAAATATTATTAATTATCATATATTTCTTATGTTCTCTCACCCTTTCATTTATTTTCTTATGGATGTTCATGTATTTTCTTATTTTCTTTGTCTTACAAATCTAGGTTGGCCGTCGATGCTTTTATCTAAATGTTATATGAACATTAATTACTTCAAGGTGCGTTACGAAACGCACAAAAATAGTCTATTGCACACAGGGCACCCCGAAGAGATGTAATGGTTAGCAAGCTTGTCTCGCTAACACAGTTACGAATGATTAGTGAGTTCGATCCTCACTGGATACCCCATACTTTTGGCCTTGTGCCACATCTAAGCAACGCTTGGAAAATCGCTATAGTCTATTGCCCACTGTCTTTAATATTTATGTTACTAAATATCCTTATATTAATTTTTATATATAAAAATCTTAGCACATTTCAATCGTTACTGATATTACAATTTTGCCTTTTACACTTTCTGTTCCCCCTCTCCCTACCCCTCTTTCCCTCCCCATATATATATATATATATATATATATATATATATATATATATATATATATATATATATATATATATATATAAAGTGAACATTGAAGTCAACACTCAGTGGCGACAGGCTGTTTCATGCTAGACGCAATCGTCATACTTGACGATTGTGTCTAGCATAAAACAGCCTGTCGCCACTGAGTGTTGACTTCAATGTTCACTTTTATATTTACACACGCTCTATCTCTGATATCGAGCAATTTGTCCCATAAATATAGCACACCTTAAGACTATATTTCTTCATATATATATATATATATATATATATATATATATATATATATATATATATATATATATATATGTAGAGAGAGAGAGAGAGAGAGAGAGAGAGAGAGAGAGAGAGAGAGAGAGAGAAAGAAAGAAAGAAAGAAACAGCGTGATAGATAGTTACATACATATATACATACACACCGGTATGTTTATTGGTTATACTCTTCTTGTACCAGGTTACCATTTTGCCTTCAGAACCACCTCAGGATTTTATAATTCGAGGATGAATATGTGTTCAGAAATTTAAACAATGATGTCTTTATCGCATACTGATATTATTATTCCTGAATGAATGGCAGTGTATCCATGGTTCGAATATCCCGTTCCGCCATATTCCAGGGATGAGTTATGGGATTGATATCTACTTTGGCTTGTGCGTTGTCCTGCTGAAGGTTGTCCCCTTAGCGGATTTGTACACTGTGATTATTAATTGAGGTATGTGGTCAGCTACGCTACTAAGTAGTTCACGGCATTGAAACAAGCATTTATTGATACAGTAGGTCCCATGGATTATTTTTCATACTATTAAACGGCTATGAGCATCCTAATCTAGTTATCCAGCGTAGTCTGGATTTATATTTTCCTTTGTTTACGTCATATTCTGGCTGTGCGGTGAGAGTTTTGCGGCAGACATCGAGACTCATTAAAACAGACAATGTTCTTTTTTCCTTACCCTTATTTTCGCCCATTTTTGTGATCCTCACCAAAATTGTAACCTCTTTTTATTTGTTCTTATCAGATCGGCGTGGCAGATGGCCTGCTCTTCTGCTAATGCAACACATCTTCAATGTTTGAGGTGTTTGCTTTCAGAGATGCATTTCTGATTACGTACGTTGTAAAGCATGTTTATTTCAGCTAATAATACCTTTCTATCAATTTCAAAACAATTTGTTCATTCTCCTTAAATAACTTAGATCAACTTTCTGCCGCATGCTAATTCTCCATATCCGCCAGTATACGTAAAAAAAGAATATCTAATTAAAGAATATTTATAAAGGAAAATAAGCGTAAAATTAGATTGATTGAGTGATTTGTTTTTTACGGTTTATCGACCCTTTGCACGTTATTTAAAGCCAGAAAATATTTTGGATTATAAGAATAGATACTAATGTTTTAATGATACAAGTCTTACTAATTAACCCATAGATGGGGGAGAGATGCATTATAAGTTGTAAGTGTATATAACAAACTCAACGTTAATTGGAACTCGGTTCTCCGATTAACAATTCAGAGTCATTATGCATAGGAGCATCCAAACTTTCAGCACCTGGCATTCTCAACTGGTCACCCATTTAAGTACTGTCCAGGCTCGACATTGCTGGACTTCGATGATCGTTCGAGATCCGTTATTTCAGCGTGATGTCGCTGAAAGCCCGAATTTATTTAGATTATATACATTCGGACTAACGTTACCATCCTTGGTTTTATTATCAAAGGGCTTCAGCCATTTCTGCCACACCACTCACATATCCAAGCTTACAACAGCTATAATTTCTAGGTTGTCAACCTTCTAGGTACTGACCAGGCTCGACGTTGCTTAACTTCCGCGATCGTAAAGGAAACCGTCAAATTAGAGAAATGTGAATGCATTGAGAATAAAACCATCCTATTTCTCGAGGTCAGAAATGATGCCGATGAGGAACAATCTGTTAGCTACGATGGCGAACACACCTAATAGTATTTCGTCTTTGCTCTTATTTTTCATTCTACCACACCCAGAACGTATTACTACATCGGATTCCAATCCAGAGGGCTTGATGACCTCATCCGGAATTATGAGATAATCGTGAAAATTGTCATTGTCTCCTGTCGGAAATATAGGCGGGAAGAGAATCATCCTTGAATACATATAACCATTCTCTTTGTCCAACCCCACGTGACAAGTGACGGTATTTACATTTTATCTCTGTGGAAAGAAGTGGGTCAAGATTACATGACCTTCATTGCTTACGACCGACATGTCATCACCAGTGATGTAATCTTAGTAAACTATCTTTCGTAAATACTTTTCTCATGACTTCACTTAGAAGATAAAATCCTCGATTGGATGCGAGTGTGTGTGGTATGTATCTAGTCCACGGGAATATAGCAAACTTCATTTAATTTGCAAGATTGTAAATTTAATGATCATGGCAGTTTGATGCAACAAATTATATTTCTATATATGCCAGACAAATGAGTCATGGGATTATCGAAAACGAGAGGATATTTGACATTCTTGTCCATTCTTTGTCATGTATGTACCCAATGGGAAGATTTACCGGTTACTGTGGACATCGACGTGCTCTTGTTCGGGACTTTAAGGATTTTAAACAGAAGTGGCTGGCTTGAATTGTCCCAAGGGAAAATTGATCAGGGGTCACAATAATATACACTGCAGAGGGTATGATTCTCATATGAACCTGGCCAGGTAAGCGTTCTCAATATCCATATATATATATAAATATATATATATATATATATATATATATATATATATATATATATATATATATATATATATATATGTGTGTATGTATATATATATATATATATATATATATATATATATATATATATATATATATATATATATATATATATATAAAAGTGAACATTGAAGACAACACTCAGAGGCGACAGGCTGTTTAATCCCAGACCCAACCGTTAGGCGGCCTGACGATTGCGCCCTGCACGAAACAATCTGTCGCCTTTGAGTGTTGATTTCAATGTTATCCCATAATTATAGAACACCTAAAAACTATATTTCTTCACACACACACACACACACACACACACACACACACACACACACACACACACACACACACACGCAAACACACACACATATATATATATATGTATATAACAAATATTAGACGATATATTTTTCATTATATATATTAATTTAATATATATATATAATATATATGCATTGTATTATATATTTTGTAATATATGTTTATATATTATTATATTATATATTATTATTTCATCGACATACACAATTTATATATATATATATTTAATTTTTCAGACACACACACACACACATATATAAGTATTTTATATTGTATACACGGGTATCACTATCATCATTCGTAAATGGTCAGAATCTGTCTGAATGCAGGCGTTGTTTTCTAATAAAACATTCTTTGAAGTTTTTCTTTCTTTTTTATCAATAGAATTAAAAGTTATAGTTTCCGTTGAATGAGAGCTTTTGTGTTCACATCTACGTTAAACACTTTCAACAACACATTCGATGTGTGACTTCTATCATGTGTTACCCGTTTTGTACACACTTGCTTTGAAAAAAAATGCCAGTAAAATGGTTTTCATTCTCTCTTTTCATCATACGCTCATTAATTGTTTGTTGTCTGACAAAAGGTGAAGTTTTTATTTGAAATATTCGTCAATTTATTTTTACTGTTTTATAACTAAATAATTAACATTGGATTTACAAATAATTTTACATTTTTTCAGCCTTTAAGGATTTTCTTCTTTATAAAGAAGCTCTACATATGTGGGTCAATTATTACACAACAATGACACAGAGAATTTATATTGTGACTAATCCACACTCAACTGAAAACAGCGTAAGGAATGGTGTAGAAATTGTCTATTCTGCAGATATCAGTCAGTGCACAAATCTCTATATATCTTACTCTCCTTTCTCACACATAGGCATTTTCTCTTCTTGGTAGAACAGTGATGTTTCTTCTTTTAAAACTGTCATGTTCCATCGGGACGTAGGCTATCATAGCTATCCACATATGTTTTTCTTATCGGTGACTTGCCTTGAATTCTTGGGAAAGATTAGCTTCGCTACGCGTTGCCATATCCACGGTTGTTTGGGATTCAGATTTACTTTCTGCAAGACAGTTGTAACCAAAGGCTAGAGGGTACATTCTTTTCTTAAATTTGGTAACCCCATGTACGGCAGTAAAGCCACTAAAACACCAAGGGTAAAAGTGTGTGAAAGAATTAGAAACAGAAACATTAATGATAAGCGGTAAGAAGAAGAATTAACCAGGAGGACAATATATAACGATTGACATTACATTTAAAAATTTGCAGATTAAGGTTAAGTGGAAATGATGGAGCCAGAAGCGAGAAGTTCAAGGGAAGAAACTGACAGCATACAGTTACATATAGCCAGCTCAACTGTAAATTGATGTCATCTCAACGCCAGTCTAGTGCGGCGCTTAAAGTCTAGGTACCATAGCGAAGAGATCATCCGAACAATTACCATGAAAGTATTTCTAGAAAAGACAAAGGGAAGCAACCTTCGGTGGTGGTAATGTGACGGAAGCCGAGATGCCAGATCAGAACCAATAATATTGCTGACACTTATTTGGATTTTATCAAGAAGCACAAGATGAATAGAAGGGCTCAAGACCATATGTGCAGCGATAGTAGATTTATAGATATGTAAGACAGATACTATCATGCAATTTAACCAGTATATGAGAGGAGAAGAAATGAATTTGAAATGGGTTCCAAACTTTAACGATGTTATCTGCTGGAAAATGAATGCAACTTCATTGGCTAAACGTTTTACATTTTATTCTGGTAATATGGCAAGAATTTATGAAATTAACATGATCTTGAATATTCACGTTGTTGTTTGTTGAATATTCAAGTTACTGGATATTCAAGAAACGTTACACTTATAAATACTAAATCAAGAACGCATAAAACCATGGCAATGATAAATCATTATTTAGAATATACATTTCATTTATTATGTATATTAGACTATGTATAGTATTATCCTCATCTTTGTCGTCATATTGTATTCATTTTTATGCTTGATCGGCTCAAGGCCACAAATTTCTCCTGAGCCGACCAAGCATAGAAATTAATACAATATGGGAACCAGTAATAAGAAGTGCCAGAGAAAAGCGATAATAACAACAGAAATTGCTATATGAGCACTGGTAAAAATGATTGCTGAAGACATTAGTTTTATAATACCCAGAGATTCATACACAGATGTTCTCAAGGCACAGTGGATAAAGGCGTTGGTTAGATCCAGTGACAGGATCCAAAGAGTGTGAGTTCAATACCCGGTTAAGACAGTGAAGAACTTTGAGAGGGGAATTAACAGGAGATAACTGATAACTGGCATACATTAAACATGGCACGTGGAACTAGAACAGTCTACCCAAGTGAGCGAAATAAAGGGTTCAATTTGACATTCCAACCAGCTGGGGAAGCCTGGAGCGTACAAAGGCCGAAACATTGTAATAAAACTGGCGACAAATATGAGGACAATAGTCGGAATAATGTAAAGAGTGTACATAATACCTCATGTCAGAAATATAGACATATACTAGACAATGTATATTATGTATTATGTATATTATACAATGTATATTAGATTATGCCTATTATATATACTGGATATTAAAATATACATATTATGTATTATCTATATCAGGTTATGCATATTTTGTATATGATGTATATTAGATTATGTATATTCGGACTATTTTCCTCATCTTTTTTGTTGATATCAAAACGTTTCAGGCGTGTGTCCTACATCCTTCCTCAGGGGCTTATCGATCTGGGTAACCTACTGGGAATTCTGATATGACATCCACGATTTAATCTACGGGCGTAAACTGTTATTGTTCCACTGCTGATGTCTATAGATATCGTCTGATTGTTATTTTATTTAGTACTGTTTACATATTGTCTTGTCCGTTTCACGACCCAATGAGTAAACTGACAACCACTATGGCACCAAATTCATAAACCAACACATTCGTCCAGTCGAACCCTATTCCAGTGATTAATAGTCTACCTCCCTGCATTAAATAAAGGGTTCAGTTTAAAATACTCTGTAGCTTACCCAGATCGATATACACCCGAGGTAGGCCGATATGTTGTGTTAACAACAACAAAGTTGAAGACAATAATCTGAATATAAACAATTAAATAATGATGGAACTTCATCTCCGAAATTCAGACAAAAGATAAATCAATCAATGATAATATTTAACTCGGATTGTAATTAAAACAAATCCAGATCAAAACCGCTCTCTATTACTCAGCGCAGAGAACCATCCCTGCCCCCCATTAGAATGTCTGAGGCTCAACTTCCCGAGAAAACCTCTTTGCGACTACTCAGTCTCACATTGACTACTGACCTGAGATGGAACAAATACTGAGTCAACAGCTTCGTCCACCGCAAGGAAAGTTGGCTCCCTCTGCCGCGAAAGGAAATTTTTCTTGCCGGAGTCGATCCTTCAAATCTACAAATCAACCATTCGCCCTTGCATGCAGTATTGCTGACATATATGGTCTAGATATCCCTTATGTTTCTCTCAAGATTCTTCATAAGATCCAGAGACGGATATGCAACGTAACTGGCTCTGATCTGGAATCTCGTCTGTAGTCGCTCTCTCACAGACGTGCCGACGCCTCCCTCTGTCTTTTTTTGCTCCGATGAGCTGCTTTCGGTGGTTCCCAGACTTCATGAATTTAAGTGTTCTACTAGGCTGGCATCACGATCACACCCTTTCACAGTCGAAACTGTTAAATATATCCGTCTCTCCTACTCCAATAGCTTCATGTCTCGCACCTCTCGCCTGTGGAACTCCCTTCCCTTTTCCTGTTTCCCTGATAGCTATAATCTCCAACTATTCAAATGTAATGTCAATCAACGTTTCCAGATGCCTTGATCTATACCCTATCTTTCTCTTCATCCTTTCCTTTATCACTCCTATTTGCTCTCTGTAACCCCTTGCGTTATAGTGGCTACCCGCTTTCCTAGGGGTGAAACACTTAAAAGAAATCACCAAATTTGTGTTTGAATGGCCCAAACCTCATTTTCAGGCCAGTACAGAATATTCGTGGCCTTGGCGAATTGTCAATCTTAGAGGAAGAAACCTATCATACCAGATTTATATCTAAATTACACAGTCTCCTAGCGTGGCTATCTACTTCCCATTGCAGAAATCTGCTAAGATACATTTTGTATTTGTTCAATACCCACAGAGCAACTATGCTAAGCGGACCTTAGTTACAGTCTCTGGGAGAGACTGGGATAGATCGGAGCGTGATCAACAGTCTGAACAAGGCCAGTACGTTAAAACCTTCGGCCACGATGACTTGCGAATTTGGGCTAGCACAACCACCAACGGCTCCCAATGGTTTTTATCTATGTAATTTCACGCATAAAGCTTGGGCCAACCTGTGTTATGTTTTTTTTCAGGCACTTTTTAAGGATGCCACAATGATAATATCAAGAATTCACTATTCTGACAGATCGACTATGGTGAGATTCGAACCAGGCTCTCATGTTTTAGAAAGCGTATGTTCTGACCACTTGTATATATTTTTTTTAATCCTTAGGATTTAACGGCAGTCTCTAATGGGTTGATATTACTCCATCTGGAATTGTATTTTTATTTGCAAGCAAATTTATTCCCCTATAATAATCAAAGATAAGAATAATTGATTGATATAGAACACAAGCATTAACACCAACCAAGATTGCTTTATATATATATATATATATATATATATATATATATATATATATATATATATATATATATATATATATATATATGTATATATGTATGTATATCATAAATATAAGTACTTATACTCGTCTGGAAAAACCTTAGGTGTTTTGGCTTGTAAATGAACAAACCAATACACAAGGAAAAATAAGGGATACAAAATAAAGAACTAAGAACATGTAATTGAGGCGAAAACCATCGTCCAGAATCCAAGCTCAGAGTCCAAAGAAAAAACCTCCAGCACGAGTAAAGCAAACGTAACTAAGCAAAGTGCTGAATACACTAAGTAGAGTAAATCTAACTATGAACCTAAAGAGCCAGGAAATCCTATCTAGGATTCACCTACGCATATATATATATATATATATATATATATATATATATATATATATATATATATATATATATAATGGCCTGACGATTGCGTCTAGCATGAAACAGACTGTCGCCTGTAAATGTTGACTTCAATGTTCACTTTTATATTTACACACGCTCTATCTCTGATGTTGAGCAATTTATCCCATAAATATAGCACACCTTATATATATATATATATATATATATATATATATATATATATATATATATATATATATATATATATATATATATATATATATGCATGCATGTATACATGTATGTATGTATGTATGTAATAATCAAGCAAATCCATTTTACCTCACATGGCGAATTGGCTATTTCGGCGAACGAAGAAAGTGGTTGTCTGTCTAATCAAACTCAGCCTGCAATGAAATGGAATTCATGTCTGTAAGTTTAGAAGAAGGCGGATGTAGCAGTTAACAGAGAGTAATAGAGATTGGACGCTAAAGAGTCAACTTAAACCTTAACTTGCCACAGAAAACTAATACAGAGCTTACACTTTTCACTGTTTCAATCAGGCACGAGGGTGGGGTCAAGGAAGGTGTTATATATTTATCTTAAAAGGAAGAAGCTTTATTTTTTTTTAAATAAACAGAATGTTAACCTTTTGACGACAAATTGGGGTTATCAGAAGAAAACACAAATTTTTAACTTAAATTTAAAATTATAGAAGATATTAAAAACTAACCCAAAAAGAGATTTAAAAATCATAAAGGGATTTCTTTATATATTTATATATATATATGTGTGTGTGTGTGTGTGTGTGTGTGTGTGTGTATATATATATATATATATATATATATATATATATATATATATATATATGTATATATATGTGTGTGCGTGTGTGTGTGGTAAGTGTAATGGTAATACTAGCCGTTTCCTAGTAAGGAAATATTCTGTATTCATTGTCCAAGCAGACATTTCTGCTGTCGGTTAAAATTTATAAAATAGTTCATTAAAACAATTTTTCAGTAAAATAGGGTTCTCAAATCCAGTCAATTGTTCTTGCTCTTTTCCAGTGCCCAGGGAGGTTTTCTTCCACACCTTTTGTTTGACTTTGTGTGGAATGCCAACGTATTAATTATGTCATTATCCTCCCTTCGTTTTACATGCGATATCCATTTTACTTGTTGCTACCGCTGAACGTCATCTAGAGATGTGGATTCTGTTATCTAGTACAGTTGGTTGCGAATGTGTAGCGCCTTTCGAAAAGCGATGGTCTTCCCCACGAACCAAATCCTGGGAAGTAATTTTAACTATTGATCTGTGAAAGCTGTTGCATATCACAGAGTATATATTACTGAAAATATTTGGCGCGATGAATGACAATCATATTAAATTTTCGATACTGAACATACACTTGAAGAAGACTAGCCGATTCGAACGGACTACAGGAGAATTCGTCTGTTAAAATAATTTGTTAAATATTAAAGCATGCCAAGGCCCACAGTGAAATTTTGTTATCATTGCTATTAGGTGATGTTAAGTGTTTGGCGCAAGATAAAGAGTTTCCCACGTTGTAGCTTCCGTCATCATGAACAATGTATATAACTATGTAATCGAGTATAAAAAGAATTTATTCAAAACTCAAACACTGGCCACTTTGTTAAACAGATAGTGCTGCAGTTTGGCCCTGATAATATCTTTCATTTTGTTGCAAAAATACGGTTACTAAAGTTGAATTAGTCAAAAATGGACTTCTTTTTATTTTACCTTCCCTGCTTCGCTGACCTTTATCTGATAGACTATGAGCATACCAACAAACTAAAACACTATACACAAGGGAAAATAGATGCCGGTTAGGAAGACGTTAGAATAAAAGAAATTGATGATTAACAAATGTTAAAAATTTAATCAATAATTTGATTAAAAAAATTACGAAGATTTGCCATGATGTATTTACAAATTTTATTACGTTGAGACAGAGGTGGAACAAATGTATTGACAAATATATCATTCTGACGTTGCAGTAAAGAATAAATTTGGAGTATATTAACACACCTTCATCTTTAGCAGGGGTATGAAAGCAGGATTAACACAGGGAAATATTGGAACACACTTGGTCTATTCAACCCAAACCATGATACTCATCTGACCTTCAGTATGTGTCTATATTTCTGAGATGAGGTATTATGTACACTATTTACATTATTCCGACTATTGTCCTCATCTTTGTCGCCTTATTTATTACAACGTTTCGGTCTTTCAGTATCTGTCTATATTTCTGAGATGAGGTATTATGTACACTATTTACATTATTCGGACTATTGTCCCCAACTTTGTCGCCTTATTTATTACAACGTTTCGGCCTTTCAGTATCTCTCTATATTTCTGAGATGAGGTATTATGTACACTATTTACATTATTCCGACTATTGTCCTCACCGTTGTCGCCTTATTTATTACAACGTTTCGGTCTTTCAGTATCTGTCTATATTTCTTAGATGAGGTATTATGTAAACTATTCACTTTATTCGGACTATTGTCCTCATCTTTGTCGCCATATTTATTACAACGTTTCGGTCTTTCAGTATCTAGCTATATTTCTGAGATGAGGTATTATGTACACTATTTACATTATTCGGACTATTGTCCTCATCTTTGTCGCCATATTTATTACAACGTTTCGGCCTTTCAGTATCTGTCTATATTTCTGAGATGAAGTATTATGTATACTATTTACATTATTCGGACTATTGTCCCCATCTTTGTCGCCTTATTTATTACAACATTTCGGTCTTTCAGTATCTGGCTATATTTCTGAGATGAGGTATTATGTACACTATTTACATTATTCGGACGATTGTCCTCATCTTTCTCGCCATATTTATTACAACGTTTCGCCCTTTCAGTATCTGTATATATTTCTGAGATGCGGTATAATGTACACTATTTATATTATTCGGATTATTGTCCACATCTTTGTCGCCATATTTATTGCAACGTTTCGGCTGTTGTACACTCCGGCCTTCTGCAGTATCTGTCTATATTTCTGAGATGAGGTATTATGTACACTATTTACATTATTCGGACTATTGTCCTCATCTTTGTCGCATTATTTATTACAACGTTCCGGCCGTTGTATGCTCCGGCCTTCTTCAGTATATGTCTATATTTCTGAGATGAGCTATTATGTACATTATATACATTATTCGCACTATTGTGCTCATCTTTGTCGCCATATTCATGACAACGTTTCGGCCGTTGTAGGCTCCGGTCTTCTTCAGTATCTGTCTATATTCCTCAGATGAGGTATTATGTACATTATTTACATTATTCGGACTATTCTCTTCATCTTTGTCGCCATAGTTATTTCAACGTTTCGGCCGTTGTACGCTCCGGCCTTCTTCATGTGGTTGGAATGTCGAACTTTATTTCGCTCACTTGGGTAGACTGTAGACTTTTCTAGTCCCACGTGCTATGTATAATCGATGTCAGTTATCAGTTATCTTCTATTAATTTCCCTCTGAAACTTCTCCACTGCCTTGACCGGGTATTGAACTCACACTCTTTGGGTCCTGTCACTGGATCTAACTATCGCCTTTATCCACTGTGCCATTGAGGACATTTTTGTATGAACCTTTGGGTATTATAAACCTAATGTCTTCAGCAACCATTTTTTACCAGTGTGCATGTTGCAATTTATGCTGTTAATTTGACATGTTTTTACCAGAGCTCATATTGCAATTTTTGTTATTATCGCTTTTCTCTGGAAGTTCTTATTACTGGTTCCCATATTGTATTCATTTCTATGATTGGTCGGCTCAGGAGATTTTTGTAGCATATGTGCTGATTCCTTAAGTTTGAACTACCAATTATATATTTTTTTCTTTTTGTATCGCTTTCATTGGGAAAACGTTCTATATTGAAAACTAGATTATTCGAAATCTTTTTACGTCACAAACAAAGGAATTTATTGAAAGGTTATCGATGAGTTGCATGATAATTTAGATCAGATCATTGCAAATAATGTTGAATATATGCGTAAATAAAATGTAATTGCAATTTATACTTTCATAGAAAAAAGTTCACCCGCAATATTCTGTGAATCCTAGCAGTTATGAATGTACGTGAGAGATTCATGGAAGATTGAAGTTTATAAGCAGTAAATTCGACATTGCCAACCGAACGATCCTCAGTGGCCGAATCGGTTAAGGCACGTCAGGCTATATGACGGTTCCGTATAGGATACAGGTTCGAATCCTGTGGAAAAACGAATATTTTCCCTGAAAATTTCTCGGACATTCAGGTCGGTAAATGTTATTTAATTCAATACTTGTATCTATAAAAAGAATGTTAAACATAAATATCTTTGTCTATATTTCTGAGATGAGGTATTATGTACAGTATTTACATTATTCGGACTATTGTCCTCATCTTTGTCGCCATATTTGTCACAACGTTTCGGCCGTTGTACGCTCCGGCCTTCTTCAGGTGGTTGGAATTTCGAACCGAACCCTTTATTTCGATCACTGGGGTAGACTGTTCTAGTTCCACGAGCCATGTTTGATGGATGTCAGTTATCAGTTATCTTTCAGAGGGAAAAATTACCAGGAGATAACTGATAACTGACAGATAACGGCCGAAACGTTGTGACAAATATGGCGACAAAGATGAGGACAATAGTCCGAATAATGTAAATACTATAAATATCTTTAAATAATTGTCGAACTTTGTCCATTTCATACAGATATATATGTATGTATATAGATATATATATTTATATATATATATATATATATATATATATATAGATAGATAGATAGACAGAGATATATATATATATATAGATATAGATAGACAGATATATATATATATATATATAGATAGATAGACAGATATATATATATATATATATTATACACACACATATATATATATATATATATATATATATATATATAATTATATATATATATATAGTCGTAAAGCATCAATGTTTGATGAGAATCAGAATCATCTTCAGAAAAATAATATTATTTCAGAAGAACAAATCAAAATAAGTTCGACAAAACATCATTCTCGTTAATAATCTGACCGCTTGATTTTTGTATCTACGTTCCCGTTACAGAAATTGGGTTTTGACCAATTTCAAATCGGTTCTTCTTTTTTATTTATTAGTAATTGCAATGTTTTCGATTCTCACTTCCTTTCAGTACTAATTTTGAACATTTTAATTACAGTGATTACATCGCATACTCTATATTTTCTGGTGGGATAAAGGAAAATGATTTTATAAATGAAGGAACAAAATTTAATAAATTAATTAATTTTAAAATTAGCGTATACTTCAGAATTATATAAAAATTGTGACAAATATGAACTAACGCCGTGATTTCTACCACTAATATATATTAATTAACTGCAGATGATAAAAGTACGCGATTCATTTATAATATTTTACAATGAACTGGAAAAAATGAAACGAAGGTCCGATGTCAATCAAAGGTCCAAACGTTAACAGGACATCAGAGAGCGTGTAAATAAATATCTACCTAGGAATCAAAAAATAAATAATGGCGTAACTCCATCAAATGCTAAGAGTAACGAGTTAAACCAGATATTACGTTTAAAGATTCTTGTTTCTCTAAATGAATACCTTTTAGATCTATTAGCTTACCGTTGACTTTCTGTTTGTATATTAATTACAGATTGGTTTTGCCTCTCGATTGTAATTACTTTCTGCAATTAAACGTATAATATTCGCATCATGGCAACTGCAATGACGAGCTACTTTCTCTGGTTCCCAAAATGCATGTAATTAAATGTCCTACTAAGATGGCATCTCGGTCCCTTCCTTTCACAGCCGAAACGACTAATCTCTTCTACTCCAAAAGTGGAACTCACTTCCTATCACTTACTTCGCTGATAGCTATAATCTTCAAATATTCAAATGCAATGTCAATCGACATCTTCTGATGCCTTGACATTGATTCCTCTCCTATATCTTATCCTTTAGCCAAACACTCTTTTTACTCTTACTCGTCATTCTCTCTAACCCCTTGTGTGCTAGAGGCAATCCCACCTTGCTTGGGGTGATTTGGTTAATATATATATATATATATATATATATATATATATATATATATATATATATATATACACACACATATTTTCGCTTCATTGGCTCGTAAATAAGAGTTCATAGTTACATTGAGCTTGTTCAAACAGCAACGGCGGGACATTATTGTGATTTCGTATATGTGTTGTTTGATTTATTAGAATTGTCATCTTTGATAATGGCTTATGTAAGCCGAAAGCTTAGATTGGATTCAAACAACTGTCAATATGGTGTTTTTCTTTCGTCTTTCAATGATAATATGATTAAGCTTATCAGGCAATACGAAAGGAACTTACATAAAATAAATAGACATGATGTGTCTATATTATTTAATGAAACATGCAATAATATATATATATATATATATATATACATATATATATATATATATATATATATATATATACATATATATATATATATATATATATATATATATATATATATATATATATATATATATATATATTCAGTAGTGAGCATAAAGATCAGAACGGTGTTAATTAAAAGTCTAAATGTGAAATAACATTTTATTTTAAAGCTTCAAAGAACATTTTACCAAGGAAAAATAAGGATATAAAGGTAAATTATATAATTCCAAAATATAAAGCTCAATAAACTTATTTTGATAAAGTTATAAGAATAATTATATAACATTCGAACAAAAATAGATGATCAAAAACATAAGAACGAATGTATAAAATTTAATAATTATTTTGCATTATTGAAAATTTTTCATGTTAAGAATATAAAATAGGGTATTTTACTAAATTACACCGACACTTTACAGGGCTCTTGCATTGTAAACATGACGAAAAAGATCTGTGACGTCATTGGAACATAGAAAACTGATAGTCAAGTTAGGTAATGAAGATAAACTCTCGATTGGTGATATTTCAAAGACTGTGGGGAAATCTAAGTCTTATTCATAGTATTTTAAGACAAATTTAGGAAACTGGGTCATGTGAAACCAAAACAAACCCTGGAAGGCGTAGGAAATGTACTGCAAGTGAAGACAGATGGATTGGTAATGAATCAAAAAAGGATCGATTTGCGACATCAACCGTTATCTCTAAAAGAGCTAATGCTATCCTTGACATTAAAATATCAAGGCACACTATTTCACGAAGACTTAATGGAATAAATTTGAACAGTCGAGTAGCCTCTACGAAGCCATACATTTCTAAAAAGAATCAAACGAGCCGATTGAAATTTGCCACTGAACACGTCATATGGACAGAAGAACAGTGGGATTGTGTTCATTTCAGCGATGAGTCAAAGTTTAAGATGTTCGGTTGTGAAGGGAGAAGGTTCGTTCGACGCAGTCCTAAGGAACGATATTCGCCTCAGGGCACAAAAAGCAGCGTTAAATTTGGAGGAGGAAGTGTGATAGTGTTTGGAATGATTTCAGATGCTGTCAGGCTTCGGTAAAATTTACGCAACTGTATACAAAGAGATATTGAAGAAACATACTGTACCTAATTTGAGAACTGCAATTAATCAAGCAGCTGTATTTCTGCAAGATTACGCGCCGTGTCACACAGCGAAGTCTGTTAAGACATTTCTTTCTGGTGGGGATGTTACTGTTATGGAGTGGCCTGCTCAAAGCGCACACACGAGAATGTTTGGATGTTACTAAATGAAAGAGCTAAGGAAAAGAATCCAACAAACGTCGAAGAACTATGGACTACATTGAAAGGAGAATGGGAGAAAATATCCGTTAATGAATGCAAAACATTAATTGGCTCATGTAGCAAAAGATGTCAATCAGTTATTGAAAGTAAAGGTTTACATATAAAGTACTAATGAATTATGAACCCTATCCTCATTTGGATATGATGTATCCATTATAATAGTATGATTTGGTTAATCGTTCTATTTTTTTCGAATGTTATATAAGTATTCTTATAACTCTATCAAAATAAGTTTATTGAACTTTATATTTTGGAATTATATAATTTACCTCTATAACCATATTTTCCTTGATAAAATATTCTATGAAGCTTTAAAATAAAATGTTATTTCACATTTAGACATTTTCTTAACATCGTTCTGATCATTATGCTCGCTACAGTATATATATATATATATATATATATATATATATATATATATATATATATATATATATATATATATATGCAGAGTGACCCAAAAAACGGTAATGTTTGAAGTCCGCATTGACAGACATGAGCAGGTGGCGAGGCAGTAACATTGAACAAGTAAACATTTCGCCATTTTAGTAACGAGAAAGAAATTCACAGTATCCCAGATGAGATGTTGCAGCAGTCAATGAGGAATCTCAACAGCAGATTTCAAGAATGCATTCGTACAGCAGGACGCCATCTACAGGACGTAATTTTTAAAAAATGGAAATTCCGTCATTGTTTCTTAAATGACATGTTTTAAGGTTTCAATTACTATGAATTAAATATTTTTCTTCCATCACTCTTGGTTTTTTTGGATTGTTAAAAAATTCCCGTTTTTTTTGGTCACCCTGTGTATATATATATATATATATATATATATATATATATATATATATATATATATATATATATATATATGGATTTAGAAGTAATGTTAGAAAAGAAACGGAAGATGATGATTGTTTTAAATATGTCTAAAATTAATGCCAGTAATTATTGTAGATACATCAGCATAATGCAGTTGTCATGGACTGAGACTGTGACAACAAACACATTCTGCTGTTTTATTCTCAAATTTAACAAAATATACCACCCAGAGAAATATAGATTACCACTCTTCTTAACTGATTTTGTTGGCATTTATAACAAATATACTATTTCCCACACTACATTCTACTAATAAATTTTTATCAGGAATTTTGTGACACCATCAATAAATATTTTGACATCTAAATAAGTAATTTTATTTTAAAATTTAGATATTTAATTTCATTTTGCAGTTTAATTCTGTTTTGCATTTCGTCTCGGAGCGAAATTATTCTGATTGCAAAGACTTGTCAGTGAGGACTCCGTAGTCACCATGATGACAGCTCTTCGGGTGGCCAACTGTTTCATCTTTGTGATGAAGTCAGCTCAGCTGCAGCTCGGTAGTAAGCTGCCGATTAACCATTCCGAGCCATTAGATATTATAACATCCACACATCCAAGCGCACATTAACTGGTATTCGTAAGCCATCACCCATCAAGCGAGTTGCCAGGATTGATGCTACTTAACTTCGGTGATCGTAAAGGAACCAATGTTTCAAAATGATATGGCCGTAAGTCACGAAGAAAGGATAATGGAAACATGGTGCAAAGAATGATTTATTCTTTACGTCAGAGAAAATACGAAATGAAGAAGACGATACGAGAGAACAATTCAGAGAAATCATAAAATGAGTTATCGTTTTTCACAATAAGGTGAAGTTCGTTATATAAGGCATTGGCAAATATAGAAATTAAATAGTGCTTTTATTTTATAAAAGAAAGTTGAACTGAATTGTTTCTTTTTAAAGCAGGACGGGAAGCCACTAGCACGCAAGGATTTACAGAGAGTTGGAGCTAGAGCAAATAGAAGTGATAGAGGAAAGGATGAAGAGAAGGATAGGGGATAGATCAAGGCAATTGGAGACGTCGATTGACGTTACATTTGAATAGTTGGAGATTATAGCTATCAGGGAAAGAGGAAGATGCGAATGAGTTCCAGAGGCGAGAAGTGCGAGACACGAAGCGATTGGAGTAGAATAAACGGCTACATTTCAAAATTTCGACAGTGGAAAGGTGAGAGTGAGATGCCAGCCTATTAGAACGCTTAAATTCATGATGTCTGGGAACCAGCGAAAGCAGCTCATCGGAGCAGTTGCCATGAGAGTATTTGTAAAAAAAGACAGAGGGAGGCGACGGCACGTCTGTGAGAGAGCAACTGCAGACGAGATGCCAGATCAGGGCTAATTACTCTGCATAGGGGCACTAGACCATATATGTCAGCAATACTCCATGCAAGGGCGAATGGTTGATTTGTAGATTTCAAGGATCGACTCCGGCGAGAAAGATTTCCTGGCGCGGCACAGGAAGACGGCTTTTGACTCAATGTATTTGTTCATTCAATGTGTTTACTTTTTTTTTAAATTTAATCTGTGTATTTGTTTATTCAATCTGTAAGAGAAATAGTTATAAAACGAGAAATAAATGACATTTGTTCAATAAGAAGAAAGATGCGACGAAAGAAGAAACTGAAACACTGATTGTTTCTCTAAGAGGAACGATGCGTCAGTATGGATTATGGTTTTTGTGGCTAGTCGTGGTCAATATTGCATAACCAAAGAACGGATGGCAATTCATAAAATCAACTGAAGAACCATATCTAGGGGAGAGATCGCGATAGAAACCAAAGAAACAGACGTAGAAATGAATTGAATTGGCATTTCTCTGAGTAATGGATATATAGAAAGAAACGGGCGTCATTCGTTGTGAAAAATTAGCGGGAAACAAAACAGATGTTTTGCATTATGATATGCGAAAAACCTTCGAATTAACTCAATTTCTTTATTTTTGA
Source organism: Acanthosepion esculentum (assembly GCA_964036315.1). Lineage (NCBI taxonomy): Eukaryota > Metazoa > Mollusca > Cephalopoda > Sepiida > Sepiidae > Acanthosepion > Acanthosepion esculentum. The sequence continues at coordinate 127,998,900 of OZ038481.1, read as the reverse complement.
TGTTATATGAAATTAGAAATGCTTCTTCTACATAAATGTTAATTCGCGAGACTAATAAATACTGCCTAAATCTAAAATGAGGTGTACACACACACACGCACACAGACACAGACACAGACACAGACACACACACACACACACACACACATATATATATATATATATATATATATATATATATATATATATATATATATATATATATATATAGGGGTTGGACAGAATAATTGAAACACTTGTTAAATTCAAAGAACATTTATTTAATATCGGGTTGGTCCTCCTTTAGCCTCACATACAGCTTTAATACATCTAGGAATGGAATCATACAGCTTCCTGACTTCATCCAGCGGAGTTTTCAGCCATTCTTCCATTAACACCTGCTCCAGCTCTTTAAGATACGACGGTGAAGGATAGCGGCTCCTAAATTGTCGCTCCAAAATGCACCACAAATGTTCAATAATATTGATATCTGGAGATTGTGGAGGCCACTCCATGGGTTCTAGCTAACTTTCATGCTCTTCATACCAATTCTTAAACATTCGAGCGGTATGTATTGGAGCATTATCGTCTTGGAAGATGCAGTCAGCATCAGGGAATAAAGTCTGGGCCATTGGATAAATATGATCTCCCAAAATATTCAGGTTACCTTTGCTGTTGTTTCTAGCACGTAGAGCAACTATTGGACCGACACATTTCCATGATATAACAATCACTAATCCACCTTCATGTTTCACTGTTGGAAGAAGGCAGTCAGGGTTGTAAGCTTCTTTTGGCTGCCTCAACATATAAACTCGCCCTGAAGTTGGAAAAAGAGAAAAACTGGACTCGTCTGAGAATATGACTTGCTTCTATTGGTCTGTAGACCAGGCATTATGATTTCTGCACCACTTCAACCTCTTCTGAATATTGCGAGTGGAGAGAAGAGGTTACCTTACGGCGGTTCTTCCATGATATGTAGCCTTATGGAACTCACGCCGAACAGTTTTAGTAGAAACTGAACTATTCAGATGATTATTCAACTCAGCAGTCATTTTGGCCGCACTAGTCCGATGATTGTTTGCCACATTGCGTTTCAATGCACGTCGGTCCCTGTCAGTAAGTTTGCAAGTCCGGCCCGAATTACTACGGTTGCTAGAGGTTTTGCCATGTTTCTCGAATTGCGTCATAGTTCTTGATATGGTAGCTCTTGAAAAACCAAACCGTTCAGCAACCTTAGTGATCGAGGCTCCTGCCATGCGAGCTCCAACAATTTGCCCTTTTTCGAACTCGGAGAGGTCACGCATTTAGCTTAAATTTTACTAAATTCTAAAAATAAATAAGACAAAGACAGTAAATTAGATAAATAAACGTATTTACAATAGATATAACCTGCAATTACAAAGTTTTAGTTGAAGTTCCTAATATAATATGATTTGAAATATAGGAGTGCACCATTTGCAATTATTTTGTCCAACACCTATCTATCTATCTATTTATCTATCTATCTATCTATCTATCTATCTATCTATATATATATATATATATATATATATATATATATATATATATATATATATACATTCATATTCATACATATGTATGTGTGTGTATTTGTCGATATGTAATATGCACGCTGCAATTATATATCCAAATGTCGTTGTCAGTTCTGAAACTGTACACAGCAATGAATTAATTTAAAAAACGAGAAAATATTATTTTAACGATAATAGCAATATTGCTAATAAAACTTATATTAAATTCAAAATGCTTTCATAGATTGAAGATTAGCGTGTAGTTATTTTGTAGAAAGTCGTAAAGGAATTTATATATTTCATTTGAAACATGGCTAACATAAATAATCCATATATAACATTAGCGAATGTGTTTTTCTCGTTGATAAAAGCCATAATTTTAAGTTCATATCTTTAAAGACAGACACTTCATCGTAAGAACTTTGCGATAACATTTTATGATATTTTAAAAGTTTGCGTAAAAGCGTCTACATACTATTAAGATTTTTGAATGATTCCAGAAAACCAAAAATCTTGAACATCTGAAAAAAATAATCTCATGGAAATTCTTACTAATTTGTTATCGCGGTTTGAAAATGATTATTTCTTTCCCCTTTTCTTCCTCTACGCTACCTCTCTATATATACATTTTTCGAATAAATATATATATATATATATATATATATATATATATATATACACACATACAAAAGTATTACATATTCTGCTTCTCTCTTACACACACACATTCACACACTCACGTGCGCGGCGGAGACACACACACACACACACACACATATATATATATATATATATATATATATATATATATATATAACATGAATCATTCATACAAAAAACAGATATTGAAGTTAATGATATAAATGCCAAGAATACATCTTCGCAAACAAATTTAATAAAACACATTAACCCCGAACCTGTAAATGAATGTTATGATCCCTGTTTATAAATTCCAGTAGTATAAGGTATTTTTTAAATGTTTTTACGAGCTTTCATCTGTTCCTACAGATATAATAATCTATGAAAATATATTTGTTTTGTACATCCAGGTAATAACAGGACAACGAATGAATAGATGTAATCCGAAAGATGTTTTAAGATATGTGTTATTGTTAAATAGTAAGAACTTTTGGAGCGTGATATATATATATATATATATATATATATATATGTGTGTGTGTGTGTGTGTGTGTGTGTGTGTGTGTGTGTGTTTCATTAACGACGACTGACAAAAGATATATCTCTTGATAATTAGCTGATAATGGCTGATAATGTATAGCGGGAAAAGAGTAGTTTTCAGTGCCTGTTGAATGAAATGAAAATATTGGACAAGAAGTTATATTGGGGGGCTAAATGCCTGAAAAAATGAGCGCGTATGCTAGGCTATTGGTACCTTCTTAATAGGCAGAGCATAGAAATAAATAAAATAGGGAGCTCCTAATAAAGATATAAAGATTTCAAATGCAACAGCAGCAGTCAACTCATATCAGACAGCATCAGCAGGAAGGTTAGGTTTAAGACTTCAAGTTCACTACAACAATCTCTCCTACGGGGTGGCTTAGTGGTTGAAAGGCTTTGTTTGGAAATTTGGTTATATTATTATCGTGCGTTTAATTCCTGTTTCCTACAGTGTGTACTTACATTCAGTAGCCATAGCTTGTTCTCCATGCGCTCGTCTATGTAAAACTGTCAAATAAATCTCTGACGCTGAATATACGTTAGGTTGTGTTATTTAGATACTTGTAATTACAGTTTATTATATTCAGAAACACACACACACACACACACACAAGAATTATTTTAATCATTTCAGACCAAATGAGTCCATTATTTTTTTTTAAGCTTATCACCCCAAGCAAGGCTGGAAGCCACTAGAACGCAAGGAGGAGGTTTGGATGAATAGCAGTTAGGAGTGTTAAAGGAGAGGATGTGGAGAAAGACAGTCGATCGATCAAGGCAAGGGGGTTACAGAAGATTTGGAGCGAGAGCAGATAGGAATGAAAGGTGAAAGGATGTGGAGAAGGGAAGTGGATAGATCAAGGCAACTGGAGATGTCGATTGACGTTACACTTAAATAGTTGGAGATTGTATTTATCAGGGAAACAGGAATAAGGAAGGGAGTCCCACAGGCGAGATGTGCGAGACATGAAGCTATTGGAGTAGAAGAGACGTCTACATCTAACAGTTTCAACGGTGAGGGGGTGGGAACGGGATGCCAACCTCGTAGGACGTTTAAATTCATGAGGCCTAGGAACCAGCAAAAGCAGTTCCTCGGAGTAATTACCGTGAAAGTATTTGTAAAAAAGACAGAGCGAGGCAACGTCGCGTCTGTGAGAGAGCGACTGCGGACGAGATGACAGATCAGGGCCAATTGCATATCCGTCTCTGGATCTTATGCTAAGACGCTAGTGGTTAATGGCGATGAAAGAGAATGAGAAGATTTTTGAGAGAAGAAAGAACGATAAAAAATGATTCAGGAAGACAGGCGATTACGATTGACGATTGCATTTAAATTCTTGAAAATTTTAGGTGGAAGGGAAGCAAAGAAAATCGGAAGCAAGTTTCACAGGTGATAAAATAAAATATTAGAATATAACTTACCGTTACACCTTTCTATTTTAATCCTAAAACCGTAAGGCCTAGTTACCAATTTACATTTACACTTAAATTCATGTGTTGGAGATATGAAAGAACAGAGTTAATTTGACCCACGGCCATGAATATATGACAAAACAACAGAGAAGTCACGAACACGGCGCAGGGAAATCGATTTCAATTTCAGTCCCGTCGACATTACAGACCCTTCTTTGGATTTTGACGTGGATATCGAGATATATTGTAGGAGAACGAGAACAGATATGGCACCAATATTCAATGCACGGACGAATGGCATATTTCTAAGTGTGTCGATATGGATTTTAGCGATAAAAATCGACTTGCACGGGACAGTGAACTACCTTTCTTAGCAGCAAACCTAGCAATCAATTCAGTATAATTACTGTACTTCATACCAGTAGAAAACTTGAGAAGACATGGCGCACTGAAATTCTGTTTTAAAATTCAAAAGCTCCAAAAATGTCTTGCTCCAGTTTTCAACTGTTTTGAGGTCATTTGGAGAACAACTGCTAGTTTTATTTCTTCGGAGTTTTCGAACTTTTTATTTAGAAAGGAATAAATAAATGTACAATCTGCATATATACATAGTTGTGAAATGATAATTTCGGGAAGGTTCTTATTATGAACATAATAAACAACCTAGGGTTCATGATAGAGCCCGTGGGTACCCCAGCAATTATGTGAAATGATCTTGAACCGTAACTGTTCAACCCGACAATCATTACCCTATTTTGTTAAGAACGGTTGTACTGAATTGGATATATTCGGCCAGAGACATCATAGCCCATCAGCTCGTAGAGAAGGCTACTACACCAAACCCTGCCAAACCACTTCGATATATCTAATGCCAGAACTCGAGACTCTCAGGTCTTATATAAAACCTGATGTTATATATTCCTTTTCTAATTATTTTAAATTTGGTAGTGACATTTCGGATTTCTTGGTTTTCTGTGTATTGATTTTTATAAAAATTTCCCCAGCTGGTTTACACAATATGGCAACATCATTGTGAGGTTTTCCGTATTCTACATAACATTCCTTTATTTTTTTTTATTTCAGATTTGACAGTTTTTGGTGAGCGCACGTTAATAGCATCTCTACTCTTTAAGATCAATAGGTATTTCAAAAGTCCTTAACGATGAAGAAAATTATCTCATCAATAAAAGTGCTAAAGGCACCTCGCTTTATACTGTTGTGGAGAAATCAGGTCGTCACGTGGCCACGGTTGGACGATTAACAGGGATCCTTCGCCAAGGAAGAAAGAATCTGATTGTGGAAATCTAAGGTAATTATTTTTAGAGTCATTATTATTCCATTTATTAAATATCACATGTAAGTGACAAAACCTTTTTGCCAAGATATCACACAATGTTGTAGAGTATATGACCAAATAAATTCCCGTCTTTTCTGAGAGAATTGTTGCTATATATATATATATAAGCAATCAACGGAACTGAAATTCAAAACATCTTTGCCAGTTGCATGTTCACTGCTACTCCACTATGGAACTCTCGTCCGCATTCTTTCCTTCTCGTCAACTATGATCTTTAAAAAAGTAAATGCAACGTAAATCGTCCACTATCTCCTTGAATCGTGTTCTTTTTATTGCCATTTCTTCATATTCCGTGTATCAAGTGGCCACTAAATTCCTCACATGGAAGTTACAACGACCCGCCAGTTATTTAGAGATTTAAATGAAAAAAAAGTTGTAAGAAAACTAGTAAAATCTATCTCCTGATAGCAGTAGTGGTCGCTTTGTGCGACATGCTAACCATGTGACCACAGCGAAACGGTTAATATTTGTAGTTCTACCTGGCACTATGCTTATACTTTGATGAACCTGGATAGATTCCTTACCCCAGTTATGGGTTAAATAGTCGGAATTTCGCCGAGAAACACTTATTATGCAATTCTCACTCGCAAAAAGATTCAATCTTACAATCACATATGTTTCAGTTTAAAAAGAAGTCATAACGTCTTGATAAGTCGTAGAAAATTTCAATTTATCAGGTGAATATTGTAAAGTAGAAGCAGTCTATTAGTCTTAGCTGATAACATATGACTCTCAGATAGTCGTTCTTAAATAGGTATAGTTTATTTTGTTTTCATACCATGTGGTATATCAAACTTTTTCAGTTTATTTAATATCGAATAATGGTATTTTGATAAATTATACAAATACTTCTCCCAAGAATCAAAAATATAGGCAAAGTTCATGTTTACACGAGAGTCAAAAATATAGAATATAGATACCGTAATCAGGTAACCCTTTTTGGAGAGTTTTATCTCTATGTCCGAGGGGGAAGTTGACAGGCCCCAATCTATAATGTAAACTTATAGAATTGTTAAGCATGGGTGAGGTACATGTCTAAATCCTTTGTAGAGTTATTGAAGACGTCCTCACAAGTGGTATGATCAGTTGGAGTGTATTAAAAATTGACGACAGACACCGCGCGTGATAGAAATCTTTCGAGTCTCTTAAGGAAAAGATATTGACATTTTGGTAAGTGATATAATCTAAATAAAGAACACATTCAATATAAAATTCTTCAAAATTGATTGTGACAATGAAGAACCAGTTATAACCAATTTATTCAATTTTTAATAAAGTTAGCTTCGTCTGGCACGAGGCTAAATCTGTGAGATAATCAATCTGCCGGCAATAGTTATGGCCTGGAAAACTGCTCTGTTAAAAAGCAGTTATAAAAAGAAGAACCTTAACTACCGCAAGGAAATTTGCTTCTCTGTGTCGCGCCAGAAGCTTTTTCTCTCCTATCCATCCTTCAAATCTATAAATCTACCATTCGCCCTTGCATTGAATACTCTTACTACATATGGTCTGATGCCTCCAGCTGTTCATCTCGATGTTCTCGTCAAAATCCAAAGAGGAATATGCAAACTATACGCCTGGATTTGGTAAACACAGGTTACATCGGTTTACAGTCACTTTCTCACAGACCTGATGTGGCGTCCCTCTGTCTTTTCTATAATTATTTTTATGGCAAATGCTCTGACGAGTTATTTTCTCTAGTGCCCCAACTGCATGAATTTAAACGTGCTACTTGGTTGGCATCTCGGTCCCACCCTTTCACAGACGAAATATTTAAATGTAACCGCCTCTTCTACTCCAACAGCTTCTCTCACATCTCCTAACAGGAGAACTCCCTTCTTCTTACTTGCTTCCCTGATAGCTATAAACTTCAAGTATTCAAATATAATGTCAATCGACATCCTGTGATGCCTTGATCCTGATCCCCGTCCTTCTCTTTATCCTTTATTCAAACAACTCTCTTTACTCTTACTCTCAATCTCTGTAACCCCTTGCGTGCTAGTAGCACTCCCGCTTTGCTTGGGGTGAAATGCTTTAAAAATACTTCATGTACTTTATTCTTGCTCGAACGTCTGAATAATTTATGCTTATTTAATTACTTCCATGACACTTTAGATAATCCTCCTCCTCTGCAATTTTTCGAGTACCCGTATTAGGTTTGTCTTTTTCATTGCATTTGAAAGGAACCTAATAGAAAAATGATTCTGTTCTACTTTTGGGGATTTATTTCAAGGGAAGATTACCCACTCATAAAAGGCTTAGACCTGTTTTGTGTTCTACTGTCTGATTCTGTTACATTTGTTTCCAATTCCCAAATTCTCGAAGCTAAAATTACAGATATGAAACATCCTAACTAATTATGTGTCATGGTCCAGGTTAGGACCAAGGAAGAACAACACTAACACAAGAGTAGAAATAATGAAGATATATTACACGAAATAATAATACAAGAAGTGGAAGATGTTAGTACGACTGTCAGTCTGGTTTGGAGTGAACTACTATCAGCTCGACTCGATTCGTCCCTCTCTCTTGAGAGGCGTAGTATACATAGTGTTAGGAAGAGTTCATTCTGTAGTTATAGGTAAGGACCCATAACAATATGTTAATGGGAATATGTGTTTGGCGTTACAATCATTTTTTGTTTCCAAAGTTTCGGTAAATAAGCGATTCAGCTAAACAACCGCAGATAACAAAGATAAAATCGTTACAAATGTAAACTTGCTACATGCTATGACCGTTTGAAAATTTTAACTGGTAATAACAGCTTATTCGCAAATATTTATTATTAATTTTATCACTAGTTACATTTAAATGGATCCAAATTAATGACTGTATTTTAAAATGCGAAATTGGTTTCTATGGTAACTAATTTTCCTTAATTTATTTTCATATTATTGAGCTCACTAAGAGATTGAACTCAAATCTTTAGGGAAAGTAGACATGTAACATTCTATTTTAATCAGTGCGAAACGGGATGTTGTACACCTTGCATAATAACTGTTATGGGAACTTACCTATAACGATAATGGACTCTTCCTGACTATAAATACTGCGCCTCTCTGAGAGAGATAGATGAGGAATGAGTTGAGACCTAACGAATCAAGGCTTATTAGTTCACTGTAAACCAGACTGACAGTTAATACTAACCCTTTAACTTCTTGTATTATATTTCTCTTGTAATATATCTTTGTTATTTACTACTCTTGTGTTCGTGTTATTCTTCCTTGGTTCTAACCTTGGACCATAACCGTGGTGCGAGGATATTGGACCATAACAGTGGCGACGAGGACTGAAGAAACAAACTCTACGCGGAGAAATCCTAAAAAAGTATACTGAGGAAACTTCAGAAACAAACTCTACGCGGAGAAACCAAAAAAGTATACCCAAGAAACAAGTTCTACGTGGAGAATCTACAAAGAATTCCTTTACTATCGGCCGTCCGCAACAGAGGCGAGGTTGGGAGCGAAAAAACAAAAAACAAGTTATACGCGAACAAAAAAAAACTGAAAAAAAACTGAAGTCTAAACTAAAAGAAAAACACTTACACATAATTACGGTAAAATAGAAGTCTTTAAGGCAACCATATTGGAACTTCTGAAAATACAAATTGAGCAGCAACAGGAAAACGAACAGAAGCATCTTGAACTACAAGACTTATTGCTACGGGTAATAACAAATACAGGGCAAAATTCTGAGAATGAAACACTTCTCTCGCAAAATGCTATATGGAGTTCTATCGAAGACTTCACGTATGCACCGGACCAAGACAAAACCTTCACAGCTTACTTCATAAGGTAAGAAGATTTATATGAGTTTCATTGCGGGAATTGGTCAGTCGCGAGAAAAGCACCTCTACTACTAAGACAATTAGGGTCAAGCGAATACACTAAATTTGTAGACTACATCCTACCGAGGAAAACAAATGAGTTAACCTTCAAGGAAGCCATAAAACAGTTAACAGAACTTTTTAGCCGAAATAACTCATTATTCCAATAAAAAGATAGAAATGTCTGAATCTAACAAAAAAGGACAGCGAAGACTACACAACATTCGCTTCCATTGTAAACAAACATTGTGATGACTTTAAGTTATCTGAACTAAGCCGGGACAATTTTAAATGTTTAATATTCGGTCAAGGCCTGGTTTTGACTAAAGACACGGAGATCAGACGCAGAATTCTTACAAAACTGGAGAGTGAACCAGAATTGACGCTACAAAAATTGGCTGAAGACTGTTAGACATGTATAAGCGTAACGAAGGACTCGAAAGATATAGAATAGTCTGGCATCGCGCACGTACATAAAGTACGACGACAAACACGTTTTTGTCCCTCCTCAAAATCAAACTAAACCAATTGTCTCTCCTCAAAAAGAGGTAAAACAAATTTGTCTACTTCAATAAAAAAAGTCATTATCAGAAAAAACTACCACCCAGTCCATGCTATCGCTGTGGGACTTTGCATTGGTATAAAGATTGTCCATACCGCTTTAAGACTTGTCTGGCGCGCAAAAAAGTGGGTCATAAAATTTCTCATTGTTGGACTAGGAAAGAAAGCAGAGTAAGAGTCACTAGGACTGACCAAGCGATCGAGACAAACATACGAAAATCCGTGCAAGTAGAAATGTTAAACAGAAAGATCTGACTACAATTGGATTCCGGTTCGGATTTAACTATTATTAACGTACAAACATGGAGAAAATTGAAAAAAAACAACCATGTTGAGAACCGATAAAATTGCTAGGTCGGTAACTGGGAGAAAAATAAAATTTGAAGGAGAAGTTATTACAAATGTGACATTCAATGAAATGACCAAAAAATGAAAAATGTATGTGCTAAAAACACAGAAAATTTATTTGGGACGGACTGGATGTAGAAATTCGACCTCTGGGATTTACCAATAAGTACGTACTGCCAAAAAGTGAAAGGTTTATCGACCGAGGCAGATAAATTAAAGGAGAAACTAAGAGAGAGTTTCCCCGAAGTATTTTCAGCCGGTCTCGGGAGGTGTAAAAAAATGGCAGCAAATATAGAAATGAAAGAAAACGTACAACCTATCTTCAAGATGAAAAGGAACGCACCTTTTGCTCCAATAGAGAAAAAATATCAAGAGTTGGATAAACTCGAAAAAATCGGTATACTGACAAAAGCAGAATACCGTCAATGGGCCGCACCTACGGTTTACGTCAAAAAGAAATCGGTGGAGATACGTGTATGCGCTTATTTCTCAACGGGATTGAACGCAGCGATAATGGATTACCACTATACTCTACCCAGTCCAGGAGAAGTTTTCACAAAATTAAACAGATGAAAATTTTTTCTCAAAAATAGACTTGAGCGAAGCGTACCTACAAATACCAGTAGATGAGGTAAGCTCGAGCTTATTGTGCATAAACGCACACAAAGGATTATACAAGTTCCAAAGATTACCATTTGGGGTTAAGGTTGCGCCGGCAATATTTCAACAAATAATGGATACTGTGCTGGGCGGAGTTGATTTCACGATTGCATACCTTGATGACATACTGATAAATAGTAAAAACATTAAACAACACTGGGAACACGTTCAAGAGGTTTTAAGGAGAATACAAAACTATGGTTTCAAAATAAAAGAAAACAAATGCGATTTCTTCATGAAGGAAATAAAATATTCATTCCAAACATGCATAAATTAAGCGCACCCCAAAACGAACTGTTGAAGAAGGAAGATGTTTGTGAGTGGAGAGATGAATGCTAGAAAAAGTTTGACAAAATAATTAAGACGCTAACCGCGGATCTATTTTTAGAGCACTATGACCCAAAATTAGAAATAATAGTAGGAAGTGACGCGAGTGCCTATGGAGTCCGGGCATGTGTACTCCATAAAATGCCGGATGGGACAATAAAGCCCATTGCGCATGCTTCAAGAACTTACTACCAGCAGAAAAGAATTACTCACAAATCGAAAAAGAAGAGCTGGGGATTCTTTTTGCAGTTACAAGTTTTCATAGATGCATTTACGGGAGATTTTTTACTTTACAGACGGACCACAAGCCGTTATTAATAATATTTGGATCGAAGAAAGGTCTACACTTTTACACAGCAAATAGTTTGTTAACATGGGGGACAATTTTACTGAACTACAATTTCAAATTGGAGTATCTGCCTACGAACAAAATTGGGCACGCAGATGGTCTCTCGAGACTAATGCCTAAGAGAACAGAGGCATTGGAAGATTCCGTAATCGCAGACCTACGACATGAAGAAGATATTAGGACATCACTATGTAGTACATTTCGAAACCTTCCCTGCACACAACAAGTGATAAGAAATGAAGCAATAAATGATGAATTCATAACAGAAACAAAAACAGAAATTTCAGAAACAAATAAAAAAGGTATCAGACAGATTTTCGTCTTGTGACAACGTTCTATTGTATAACGAAAGGGTAGTAATTCCGAAAATACTACAAAGGCGAATCCTAAATGATTTCCACATGGGCCATCCAGGAAAGAACAGAATGAAATCGTTAATGTGTAGTTACGTATATTGGCAAAAAATGGATCAGGACATTACACATATGGTGGTAAAATGCAAGAGTTGTTCCTTAGCAGCCGATCATCCATAAGAGTTGGCCAGAGACAGATCATCCATGGTCAAGAATTCATGTCGACTTCGCAGGTCCAATAGATGGTGTCTACTATTTGATCATAGTAGACAGTTATAGTAATGGCCAGAAGTGTTTCGTTGCAGAAAACCTACTCACAAACTACCATAAATTGCCTCCACGAGCTGTTTACTCGTTTCGGAGTGGTTGATTGTCTAGTCACTGTTGACTTTCAAGAATTTTGCGAAACTTTTCTAGTTAAACATATCAAATCCGCGCCATATCACCCAAGATTAAATGGGCAAGTGGAGAGATTTGTAGACACACTCAAAAGAGCGTTAAGGAAAGCATATTACGTGCCTACAGAAAGGGCGTTGCAACAATTTTTACAAGTATATCGAATTACTCCAAAGAGTACTACCCCGTCAGCATTATCACCGGCAGAAGTGTTGTTCGCCCGAAAAATCAGATCAGTATTTGAAAAATTGCTACCAAAACAAACAAAACAAATACCAATGCCCTACATACCTAAAAGAACATTCTACCCAGGAGAGAAAGTCTTTTTTCAAAACGTATAAAAAGAATACATCCTACTGGGAGCAAAGTACAATTGAAAAAAGGATTAGAAACATGGTTTACAAAATAGCGGGCGCTAAATTCTCACATAAAAGGCATGTAAGTCAAATAAAAAAGTGTCTGTTAGATGATTCTAACGGTCCACCTCAAGAAGAAATGATAGTTACCATATTCGACACATTTGATATGCAAAGGCCGAAAACAATGTCTGAACCACGAAAATCGACCAGAAAAAGAAAAGTCACAGAGCCTTTGCTAATAAATCCAAAGAGAAAAAAATTACTAAAGACCCCTCCGACGCAAAATCTTTGGAAGGGGGGGTGTAATGGGAACTTACCTATAAAGAGAATGGACTCTTCCTGACTCTATAAATACTGCGCCTCACTGAGAGCGAGAAGAGGAATGAGTTGAGACGCAGTCTCTGACTGTTCCCGACTCTTGTCGAACTCTCTGCTTTGGCAGAGAGGAACACGGACGAGACTTTGCCGCAGGGCAAAGTGTCGTCCGGGGAGGTAGACAGTCCCTGAAACCGTTTATGCGGGTTCTAATTGGGCATATTTTTGGCCGAGCCTATGGGCTCGGGGAGCACACATTAAACCGGCCTAGTGCCACATTCAACCCACGTGGAAGGGTTTTTAAATATCGACGCAGTCTTTGACTGTGCGCGACTCCTGTCGAACTCTCTGCTTTGGCAGAGAGAAACCCGGACGAGGCTTTGCTGAAG